>WNWK01000767.1:0-386829 GCA_009830355.1 Cherax destructor
TAGTTTTAAAATCCGAAAATCCTTGAATAAAAAATAAAAATAACGTTTTTTTTTAAATATTTTAATTTTTATATTTTTAAAATCCTTAAAATCTATAAAAATCAAATTATTAAAATATTTCATATTTTTAAAAAAACATGAAATAAAAAATCTAGAAAATTGCTAAAAGGTATTTTATTGCATATTTGATTTAAGGGTTGAGTTTTTGAAAAACCTTTTGCAAATACTTAGATTATCAAACTTTTAAAAATTTCACCAAGAATTTTTAAAAAAATTTTGATTTTTTTTGGAGATATAGATGTATTTTATCTAAAAATAGATTTTAAGAAAACTTTAAATGCCTTGAATCGTCAAAAATGCAAAAAAACGTTTAATAGCATTTTTTTAAAATTATTAAATTTTTTAAAAATCCCAATAAAAATCTTTAAAATCAATATTACTTAATATTTCATATTATTTTTCAAAATACATGAAATATAAAAATTTAGAAAATGTGCTAAAATGGTATTTTTTGATATTTGACGTTTTAGAGCGGTTTGAGTGTTTTCTGACAAAACTCATTTTAGCTAAAATACTAAGATTATCAAACTTTTAAATATAATTTTACTCAATTAAATTTATGGGAAAAGTAAGCGAAATTTTACGATTTTTTTGAGGAGGCCTACTATAGTATATTTTATCTATAAAACATAGTTTTTATAAAATTTGAAAATGCCTTGAATGGTCAAAAATGCAAAAATAACATTTTATACATTTTAATATATATAAATTATTTACATATTTTGTAAAATCCTAAAAATCTATAAAATCAATATTAATATACAATATTTCATATTATTTTTCAAAAAACATGAAACTAAAACTAGAAAAGTAAAATGGTATTTTATTGCATATTTCGACGTTTTAGAGTGGTTTGAGTGCTTTTTGACAAAACTCATTTTTAGCTAAAAATCGTAATTATCAAACTTTTTAAATAGAATTTCACTGCAATTGAAATTATGGGAAAAAAATTTATGATTTTTTTGAGGAGGCTTATTATAGTATATTTTATCTAAAAATAGTTTTCAGAAAATCCTTTAAAATCCTTGAATCTCAAAATGCAAAAATAAATTTTATACCATTTTCTAATATTATAAATTATTTACATATTTTTAAAAATCCATTAAAATCTATAAAATAATATTTTATAAATATTTCATATTATTTTCAAAAACACATGAAACATTAAATCTCAGAAAATTGCTAAAATGGTATTTATTGCATATTCGACGTTTTAGAACGGTTTGAGTGCTTTTCTGACAAAATCATTTTAGCTAAAATACTTGATTATCACACTTTTAAATAGAATTTCTACTGCAATTGAAATTTATGGGAAAAGTGCGAAATTTATGATTTGTTTTAGGAGGCTTACTCATAGATATTTTATCTAAAAAGTTTTCAGAAAATCCTTGAAAATGCTTAAATCGTAAAAATGCAATAAAAATGTTTTATACATTTTTGATATTTATAAATTATTTACATTTTTTAAAAGTCCCTTAAAAATCTATAAAAAATATTATATACAATATTTCATATTATTTTTCAAAAATACATGAAACTAAAATCTCAGAAAATGTGCTAAAATGGTATTTTATTGTATATTTCGACGTTTTAAGCGGTTTGAGGCTTTTCTGACAAAACCATTTTTAGCTAAAATACTGTAATTATCAAACTTTAAATAGAATTTCTACTGCAATTGAAATTTATGGGAAAAGTAGAAAATTTATGATTTTTTGAGGAGGCTTACTATAGGTATATTTTATCTAAAAATAGTTTTTCAGAAAATCCTTGAAAATGCCTTGAATCGTCAAAATGCAATAAATAATTTTATACCATTTTCTATATTTATAAATTATTTAATATTTTTAAAATCCCTTAAAATTATAAAATAAATATTTTATAAATATTTCATTTATTTAAAAAACATGAAACATTAAAATCTCAGAAAATGTGCTAAAATGGTATTTTATTGATATTTCGACGTTTTAAGCGGTTTGAGTGCTTTTCTAACAAAACTCATTTTTAGCTAAAATACTTAGATTATCAACTTTTAAATAGAATTTCTACTGCAATTGAAATTTATGGGAAAATTAGCAATTTTTTTTTTTTGAGGAGGCTTACTAATAGGTATATTTTATCTAAAAAAATAGTTTTTCAGAAAATCTTGAAATGCCTTGAATCGTAAAAATGCATAAAATAATGTTTTATAGCATTTTGCATATTTATAAATTATTTACATTTTTTAAAATCCTTTAAAATCTATAAAAACAATATTATTATACAAGATTTCATATTATTTTTCAAAAATACATGAAACATTAAAAGTTTAGAAAATGTGCTAAAATGGTATTTTATTGCATATTTCGACGTTTTAGAGCGGTTTGAGTGCTTTTCTGACAAAACTCATTTTTAGCTAAAATACTTAGATTATCAAACTTTTAAATAGAATTTCTACTGCAATTGAAATTTATGGGAAAAGTAAGAGAATTTTATGATTTTTTTGAGGAGGCTTACTCATAATATTTTTATCTAAAAAATAGTTTTCATAAAATCCTTGAAAATGCCTTCAATCGTCAAAAATGCAATAAATAACTTTTATAGCATTTTTCTAATATTTATAAATTATTTACATATTTTTAAAAATCCCTTTAAAAATCTAAAAAAGTCAATATTATTATACAATATTTCATATTATTTTTCAAAAAATACATGAAACTTAAAAATCTTTTATAAATTTGCTAAAATGGTATTTTATTGCATATTTCGACGTTTTATAGCGGTTTAAGTGCTTTTCTGACAAAACTCATTTTTTAGCTAAAATACTGTAATTATCAAACTTTCAAATAGAATTTCTACTGCAATTTAAATTTATGGGAAAAGTAAGCGAAATTTATGATTTTTTTGGGAGGAGGCTTACTTATAGGTATATTTATCTAAAAAAAAATAGTTTTTCAGAAAATCCTTGAAAATGCCTTGAATCGTCAAAAAATGCAATATAATAACATTTTAAACCATTTTCTAATATTTATAAATTATTTACATATTTTTAATAAATACCATTAAAAATCTATAAATATATATATTTATATAGAATATTTCATATTATTTTTCAAAAAAACACATGAAACATTAATATCTCAGAAAAATGTGCTAAAATTGTATTTTATTGCTTATTTCGACGTTTTAGAGCGGTTTGAGTGCTTTTCTGACAAAACTCATTTTTTAGCTAAAATACTTCGATTATCACACTTTTAAATAGAATTTCTACTGCAATTGAATTTTATGGGAAAAGTAAGTGAAATTTTATGATTTGTTTTTGAGGAGGCTTACTCATAGATATATTTTATCTAAAAAAGTATTTTTTCTGAAAATCTTTGAAAATGCCTTAAATCGTGAAAAAATGCAATAAAATAATGTTTTATAACATTTTTGCATATTTATAAATTATTTAAATTTTTTTAAAAAGTCCCTTTAAAAATCTATAAAAAACAATATTATTATACAAGATTTCATTTTATTTTTCAAAAAATACATGAAACATTAAAAAGTTTAGAAAAATGTGCTAAAATAGTATTTTATTGCATATTTCGACGTTTTAGAGCGGTTTGAGTGCTTTTCTGACAAAACTCATTTTTTAGCTAAAATACTTAGATTATCAATCTTTTAAATAGTATTTCTACTATTTCTACTATTTCTACTGATTTTTTTGAGGAGGCTTACTCATAGGTATTTTTTATCTAAAAAAATAGTTTTTCAGAAAATCCTTGAAAATGCCTTGTATCGTCAAAAAATGCAATATAATAACATTTTAAACCATTTTCTAATATTTTTAAATTATTTACATATTTTTAAAAAAATACCATTAAAAATCTATAAATATAAATATTTTTATAGAATATATCATATTATTTTTCAAAAAACACATGAAACATTAAAATCTCAGAAAAATGTGGTAAAATGGTATTGTATTGTATATTTCGACGTTTTATAGCAGTTTGAGTGCTTTTCTAACAAAACTCATTTTTTAGCTAAAATACTTCGATTATCACACTTTTAAATAGAATTTCTACTGCAATTGAAATTTATGGGAAAATTAAGCGAATTTCTTTTTTTTTCTTTTTAAGGAAGCTTACTAATAAGTATATTTTATCTAAAAAAATAGTTTTCAGAAAATCCTTGAAAATGCCTTGAATCGTGAAAAAATGCATAAAATAATGTTTTATAGCATTTTTGCATATTTGTAAATTATTTACATTTTTTTAAAAAGTACCTTTAAAAATCTATAAAAAACAATATTATTATACAAGATTTCATATTATTTTTCAAAAAATACATGAAACATTAAAAAGTTTAGAAAAATGTGCTAAAATAGTATTTTATTGCATATTTCGACGTTTTATAGCAGTTTGAGTGCTTTTCTGACAAAACTCATTTTTTAGCTAAAATACAGTAATTATCAAACTTTTAAATAGAATTTCTACTGCAATTTAAATTTATGGGAAAAGTAAGCGAAATTTTATGATTTTTTTTTGAGGAGGCTTACTCATAGGTTTTTTTTATCTAAAAAAATAGTTTTTATAAAATCATTGAAAATGCCTTGAATTGTCAAAAAATGCAATAAAATAACGTTTTATAGCATTTTTGAATATTTATAAATTATTTACATATTTTTTTAAAATCCCTTTAAAAATCTATAAAAATCAATATTATACAATATTTCATATTATTTTTAAAAAAATACATGAAACTTAAAAAATCTCTGAAAAATGTGCTAAAATTGTATTTTATTGCATATTTCGACTTTTTGGAGCAGTTTAAGTGCTTTTCTGACAAAACTCATTTTTTAGCTAAAATACTGTAATTATGGGAAAAGTAAACGAAATTTTACGATTTTTTTTTGAGAGGCTTACTTATAGGTATATTTTATCTTTTTATCTAAAAAAATAGTTTTGTCAGAAAAAAAATGAGTTTTGTCAGAAAAGCACTCAAACCGCTCTTAAACGTCGAAATATGCAATAAAATACCATTTTAGCACATATTTCTAAACTTTTAATATTTCATGTATTTTTTGGAAAAATAATAAGAAATATTGATTTTTATAGATTTTTAAAGGGTTTTTAAAAAAATGTAAAAATTTATAAATAGAAAAAAATGCTATAAAACGTTATTTTATTGCATTTTTTGAAGATTCAATCCATTTTCAAAGATTTTCTGAAAAACTTTTTTTTTTTTTGATAAAATATACCTATTAGTAAGCTTCCTTAAAAAAATCATAAAATTTCGCTTAATTTTCCCATAAATTTCAATTGCTGTAGAAATTCTATTTAAAAGTGTGATAATCAAAGTATTTTAGCTAAAAAATGAGTTTTGTCAGACAAACATTCAAACCGCTCTAAAACGTCGAAATATGCAATAAAATACCATTTTAGCATATTTTTCTAAACTTTCTAATGTTTCATGTATTTTTTGTAAAATATTATGAAATATTGTATAATAATATTGTTTTTTATAGATTTTTAAAGAGACTTTTTAAAAAAAAATGCAAAAATGCTATAAAACATTATTTTATTGATTTTTGACGATTCAAGGCATTTTCAAGGATTTTCTGAAAAACTATTTTTAGATAAATATACCTATAGTAAGCTTCCTAAAAAAAATAATAAAATTTCGCTTATTTTCCCATAAATTTCAATTGCAGTAGAAATTATATTTAAAAGTTTGATAATCTAGGTATTTTAGCTAAAAATGAGTTTTGTCAGAAAAGCACTCAAACCGCTCTGAAACGTCGAAATATGCAATAAAATACCATTTTTCACATTTTTCTAAACTTTTAATATTTCATGTATTTTTTGAAAAATAATAGATAATATTGATTTTATAGATTTTTAAAGGGATTTTTAAAAAATATGTAAATAATTTATAAATAGACAAAAATGCTATAAAACATTATTTTATTGCATATTTTGACGATTCAAGGCATTTACAAGGATTTTCTGAAAAACTATTTTTAGATAAAATATACCTATAAGTAAACCTCCTCAAAAAAAAAAAAAAAAAATTTCGCTTACTTTTCCCATAAATTTAATTGCAGAGAATTCTATTAAAAGTTTGATAATTTAAGTATTTTAGTTAAAAAATGAGTTTTGTCAGAAAAGCACTCAAACCGCTCTAAAACGTCGAAATATGCAATAAAATACCATTTTA
The DNA here is from genome assembly GCA_009830355.1 of Cherax destructor. Lineage (NCBI taxonomy): Eukaryota > Metazoa > Arthropoda > Malacostraca > Decapoda > Parastacidae > Cherax > Cherax destructor. The sequence continues at coordinate 6,244 of WNWK01000767.1, forward strand.
GCACATTTTTCTAAACTTTTAATATTTCATGTATTTTTTGAAAAATAATATGAAATATTTTATTATAATATTGATTTTATAGATTTTGAATGGGATTTTTTAAAAATATTTAAATATTTTATAAATATTCAAAAATGCTATAAAACGTTATTTTATTGTATTTTTTGACGATTCAAGGCATTTTCAAGGATTTTCTGAAAAACTATTTTTAGATAAAATATATATTAAATCTTAAAAAATAAAGATTTCGCTTATTTTTCCATAAATTTCAATTCATGTAGAAATTCTATTTAAAGTTTGATAACTTAAGTATTTTAGCTAAAAATGAGTTTTGTCAGAAAAGCACTCAAACGCTCTAAAACGTCAAATATGCAATAAAATACCATTTTAGCACATTTTCTAAATTTTAATATTTCATGTATTTTTGAAAATAATATGAAATATTGTATAATAATATTGATTTTTATAGATTTTTAATGGGATTTTAAAAAATATGTAAATAATTTATAAATAGCAAAAATGCTATAAAACGTTATTTTATTGCATTTTTGACGATTCAAGGCATTTTCAAGATTTTCTGAAAAAATATTTTTTAGATAAAATATACCTATGAAATAAGCCTCTCAAAAAAAATAAAATTTCGTTACTTTTCCATAAATTTCAATTGCAGTAGAAATTCTATTTAAAAGTTTGATAATTAAGTATTTTAGCTAAAAATGAGTTTTGTCAGAAAAGCACTCAAACGCTCTAAAACGTCGAAATATGCAATAAAATACCATTTTAGCACATTTTCTGAGATTTTAAGTTTCATGTATTTTTTGAAAATAATATATATTATAATAATATTGATTTTATAGATTTTTAAAGGTTTTTAAAAATATGTAAATATTTTATAAATATTCAAAAATGCTATAAACGTTATTTTATTGTATTTTTTGACGATTCAAGGCATTTCCAGGGATTTTCTGAAAAACTATTTTTTTTAGATAAAATATACCTATAAGTAATCCTCCTCAAAAAAAAGACATAAATTTCAATTGCAGTAGAAATTCTATTTAAAAGTTTGATAATCTAAGTATTTTAGCTAAAAAATTAGTTTTGTCAGAAAAGCACTCAAACCGCTCTAAAACGTCGAAATATGCAATAAAATACCATTTTAGCACATTTTTCTGAGATTTTTAAGTTTCATGTATTTTTGAAAAATAATATGAAATATTGTATAATAATATTGATTTTTATAGATTTTTTAAAGGATTTTTAAAAATATGTAAATAATTTTATAAATAGGCAAAATGCTATAAAACGTTATTTTATTGCATTTTTGACGATTCAAAGGCATTTTCTAAGATTTTCTGAAAAAGTATTTTAGATAAATTTTTAGATAATAATCATAAAAAATCATAAAATTTGCACTTTTCCATAACATTTCAATTGCGAGAAATTATATTTAAAAAGTTTGATAACTTAAGTATTTTAGCTAAAAAATGAGTTTTGTCAGAAAAGCACTCAAACCGCTCTAAAACGTCGAAATATGCAATAAAATACCATTTTAGCACATTTTTCTAAACTTTTTAATATTTCATGTATTTTTAAAAAATAATGATAAATATTGATTTTTATAGATTTTTAAAGGGATTTTTGAAAAATATGTAAATAATTTATAAATAGGCAAAAATGCTATAAAACGTTATTTTATTGCATTTTATGACGATTCAAGGCATTTTCAAGGATTTTCTGAAAACTATTTTTTTAGATAAAATCATAAAATTTCGCTTACTTTTCCCAAAGACAGAAGCAGAGGACTTGGAAGTCCTCGCTGAGAACTCTCCTTTAAATCTATATAAAAGACTACCACATAACATCCATTTGATTGAGAGAGAGTAAAGCAGAAGACTCTCCTCACTGCCAACGCGAAATAGAAAAAAATATACCATAAAATTAAAAAGAATACTGTTTGAAGCCGACCGGAAAAGGTATTCTCTATTTATCACTTGGATACCACAAAATGCACCATTGCTGAAAGTTTCAAGCCGATAAGAAGACGCATTCTCCAGATACTGCACGGAAATATATAATGTAAAAATTTTAGCTTAAAAAAAATGGCAAATTTGCATCTAGGCAGCCTAAATTTATGCAATTTTCATTTACACTAGATACATCAGCCGGTAAAGTTTGAATTCATTCCGCAGATGCATTTTTAATAAGTTGCACAGTAAAAATACTACGAAGTTTTTGCAATATAACACTGGCCTGTATGATTTTTTTTGACTCTATGGCATCTTTTTCGGTACATAAATGGGAAATAGTAATTTACTGTGTTTTTTATTCATCTGTATCACATAAGGTTGTCAAGTTATACGGAAACGTTACTTTTCTCTTTTCATATAACATAAGTAAACGAGAAAGTGGTATATTACCAATTAAAATGCTGACCTTATATTGAATTAAATGTTAAAACTAATACATTTTTCTTTATTTTCAAATTATTAATATGTCTAGAGGCTGCATAAATTCACCAGACATATTTTGCTATGTCTGCGGGCAATTCACACCTTCAGATTCCCGGAGCAACATTACTCCTTTATTGAAGTGCTGCTACTTATTTTGGATGCAAACTTGGAGACCAGGACAAACCATTTGCACCACACAAAGCTTGCAAGAGTTGCATCAGTAAGCTCCAAATGTTGTCAGTTGGAGTAGCAATGGTATATCGGGAGCAGATGAACCACCATGATGACTGCTACTTTTGTATGACTCAAGTAGCTGGATTCAACAAGACTAAAGATTGCATAATATACCCAAATATTCCTTCAGCAATAAGGTCTGTTCCACACTCTGAAGATATTGCTGTACCTGTGCCACCTGAGACATGACAAATTTCATCAGAGTCTGATACCAGTGATTCTAAGGAGATGGAAGTAGACTATAAACCACCAACAAATGACGATCCCAAACCCTTCAACCAAGTTGAGCTCAATGACTTGGTGAGAGACCTTATCCTTCCAAAAGAATTTGCACAGTTACTTGGTTCTAGACTGAAGGAACACAGGCCTCTAGCTCCTGGAACAACATTCGCTTGGTACCGTCATCGTGAAGAGGAATTCACTCAGTTCTTTGACAAAGAGGAATCTTTAGTTTTCTGTTCAAATATTTCTGGCCTTATTGAACACCTGGGGATGTCATACAAAGCAAATAAATGGAGACTCTTTATTGATTCTTCTAAAAGAAGTTTAAAGGCTACAACGGCAACACAGCTGCATCTGTGCCAATTGGCCATAGTTTCCAAATGTCAGAAACTTACGTAAAAATGAAGACACTAATATCTGCAATCAAGTACCAGAATCACAATTTTCTCATTTGTGGTAATTTAAAAGTTATTGCTCTCCTACTAGGTCTTCAAGGTGGATACACCAAGTATCCCTGTTTTCTGTGTCTTTGGGATAGTAGGGCAGACAGCCAGCACTGTGAACAAAAAGACTGGCCACCAAGAACCAGCTTCTTACCCGGAAATCACACCGTAAAAACTGTGCCACTAGTTGACCCCAAGAAAATTCTGGTGCCACCACTCCACATCAAATTAGGCCTTATGAAAAATTTTGTGAAGGCCTTGAACAAGAATGGAACTGCTTTCAAGTACCTGGAGTCAAAGTTTCCTCGTATAAGTGAACAGGAATCTTTGTTGGACCTCAAATTCGGGAATTGATGAAGGACAAACATTTTGATGAAGCATTAGCAGGTGTCGAGGTGACTGCCTGGTTTTTATTCAAACAGATTGTCCAGAACTTCCTGGGAAACAGGCGCTCCCCTGAATATGAAGAAATAATCCAAGACGTGATTAAATCACGTTTCCACCAACTTGGGTCTAGAATGAGTGTGAAGATGCACTTTTTGCACTCACATCTTGACTATTTTCCCAACAATTGTGAGGACTACAGTGAGGAACAAGGAGAGGGTTCCATCAGGATATTTGCACCATGGAAACTCAATACCAGGACAAATGGAATGTCAGCATGATGGCGGATTACTGCTGGTCATTGAAACGTAATGGTCTCGATGCACAACACACGCGAAAATCAAAGTGGTCCTCCTTCCTTTGATTCAATATGTAGGCTAACCATTAGGCGCATATTTTTTTAATTTAAATAATTTTATATGATTCATGTTGATTTGGTATTCATATGTTCTTAAAACTAACACAATGTGCTTTTTATGACTACTTGCCTAATCTTAATAAATTAACAATTTATTAAAAATTCACATTTTTCATTATCATTAATTTGTATTTTATTCAAAATCCGTCGTATACTCACTCTAAAAGCAATTCGAACCTTCCTCTACGCAGAATCCACCAATGAATCTGATCAGACATATTCGCAAAATGTCACATGGAAGCCACTGCGCTCTTTACATGAATAGAATGCGCGAATTGGCACATACATAGACCAATAACCTATACCTTGGATATACTTTTGATAGGTTTCGAGAGTTTACCTATTCCCGTAGCCCGATCCTGGTCCAGGCTTGTCTGGTATTTACTTGGTCAACCACGCTGTTTCTGCTGGTGACCCACTGGCCCATACAACCATCACAGCCTGGTTGATCTGGCACTTGGTGGAGGTACATGTCTATGTCACAGAGCCCCCGGGGCTCCGGAGATAGAAACTCCGGCCACAAAATAAATAATTAAAAAATAAGTTGCATATAGTGAATTTAGAAGTCAGAATTTAGGTGATACTATCAACATCATAGTGTTCGTGGAAGTATAGTAATGGTGTTAGTAGTAGTAATAGTGTTAGTAGTAGTAATAGTGTTAGTAGTAGTAATGGTGTTAGTAGTAGTAATGGTGTTAGTAGTAGTAATAGTGTTAGTAGTAGTAATGGTGTAAGTAGTAGTAATGGTGTTAGTAGTAGTAATAGTGTTAGTAGTATTAATAGTATTAGTAGTAGTAATAGTGTTAGTAGTAGTAATAGTGTTAGTAGTAGTAATGGTGTTAGTAGTAGTAATGGTGTTAGTAGTAGTAATGGTGTTAGTATTAGTAATGGTGTTAGTAGTAGTAATGGTGTTAGTAGTAATGGTGTTAGTAGTAATGGTGTTAGTAGTAGTAATGGTGTTAGTAGTAGTAATGGTGTTAGTAGTAATGGTGTTAGTAGTAGTAATGGTGTTAGTAGTAGTAATGGTGTTAGTAGTAGTAATGGTGTTAGTAGTAGTAATGGTGTTAGTAGTAGGACCCCAACTTAGGATGCTAATGTGGCCATGTAAATTCATCATAAAGTCAATTCTTTAATACTGGGAAGCTATTTTCCCATAAGAAACAATGTAAAATGTATTAATGCTTTTCAGAGCCATGATATCCCCATATTTAATTGACGTTAATTTTTTGCAAAGGAACTTTTAATGCATACATGTTAATGAGAGAGAGAGAGAGAGGAAGGGGGAAAGGCTGACTGACTGGTAAATATTTGTAAGGGTGATTGTAGGTGAGACAGGATTGAGGGAGAGAATCAAGTTGAGGAAGGATGAGGGGAATGAAGGAGGGAGACGCTACTGACCTGTATGTGGCATGTTGCTGTTGGTGTTGCTAGTGACGTTGTTGCTATTGTTGTTGAAGTTGGTGGAGGTTAAGCTTCCTCCACCTCATGTCCTGAAAACCAACTCTGTTCACTTTCACATCACTAAAAACAAGTAAAATTAAGAAAAGAACTAAACCCACCAGAAGAAAATAAAGCTTATAATAATAATAATAATAATAATAATAATAATAATAATAATAATAATAATAATAATAATAATAATAATAATAATAATAATAACCCACACAATAAGTGTCAGGGGCCCAAGATTGTTCAATTGACCCCTGGAATTCTCTCCAAGTAAACTCCAGGTAAACATATACCAAAAATAGCACTTGTCCTAGGATTGACCCCTGTGGAACCCTGTTCGTCACAGGCGCCCACTCAGATATCTCGTCACGTACCATGACTCGTTGATGCCTCCCTGTCAGGTATTCTCTGATCATTGAAGTGCCCTTCCTGTGGTACATGCCTGATCCTCTAGCTTTTGCATTAATCTCTTGTGAGGAACTGTGTCGAAGGCCTTCTTGTAGTCCAAGAAAATGCATCTACCCACCCCTCTCTCTTATGTCTTACTTCCGTTACCTTGTCATAAAACTCCAGTAGGTTTGTGACACAGGATTTGCTTTCCATGAATCTGTCCTGGATGTCGTTTATACGCTTGTTCCATTCTATGTGCTCCACCACTCTCCTTCTGATAATCTTCTCCATGATTTTGCATTCTATACACGTCAGTGACACTGGTCTATAGTCTAGTGCCTCGTGTCTGTCTCCTTTCTTAAAAATTGGGGACTACATTTGCCGTCTTCCATACCTCAGGTAGTTGCCCAGTTTCAATGGATGTGTTGAAAATTGTTGTTAGTGGCACGCACAGCATCTCTGGTCCCTCTCTAAGGTCCCACAGAGAGATGTCTGATCCTACCGCCTTTGAGGTATCATGGTCACTTAGCAGCTCCTTCACCTCCTCCTCGGTTGTATGCATTTCATCCAACACTTGTTTGTAAATCCCTTACATCATGCATAGATCTTTTGCAAAAGGGAAAATGGGATAAGAAAGACCATAAGAATGAGAGAGAGGGAAATAAGTCTGCTGAGTATACCTGGTAAAATGTATGGTAGAATTAATGCAGAAAGAGGTGTTAGGCAACAATTAGGATTACAGAGGAACAAGAGGGATTTATAAATAGCAGAGGAAGTGTAGACCGAGTTTTGACATTCAAGAATGTAAGTTAAGTAAAAGGACACAAATGTCACATTAGTTGCATTTGTGTCCTTTTACTTAACATATTGTCGGTATTTCTACCAATATTAATACAAGAATGTAAGTGCTTAGATAATGGTAAGGAACTGGTTGTCACATTTATGGGTTTAGAAAAGACATGATAGACTGGATAGGGGAGCAATGTGACAGATAATGTTGATGTATGGAGTAAGAAGTAGATAAAGTGTTTCCATGTGGATAGTGAGGCCTAAGTTACGGTGTGGCGGAGAGAGCTGGATTATCTTCCAGTAAATGTTGGTTTAGATAGGGATACATGTCACGAAGAATGTTTAACATATTTATAGAAGATGCAGAACTAAAGTGAATGTTTGGGTATTGGGGAAAGGTGCGAGATTAAAAGACTATGAATCTTTGCTGATGATGACCCCAGCCTAAGAAACCTCGACCTGTGATTGATGCTGCTGACACTGTTGCTACCACAGCTCGCTGTTATTCTCAGGAGGGAGAGAATCAAGTTGAGGGAGGATGAGGGGAATGAAGGAGGGAGACGCTACTGACCTGTATGTGGCATGTTGCTGTTGGTGTTGCTAGTGACGTTGTTGCTATTGTTGTTGAAGTTGGTGGAGGTTAAGCTTCCTCCACCTCATGTCCTGAAAACCAACTCTGTTCACTTTCACATCACTAAAAACAAGTAAAATTAAGAAAAGAACTAAACCCACCAGAAGAAAATAAAGCTTATAATAAATAATAATAATAATAATAATAATAATATAATAATAATAATAATAATAATAATAATAATAATAATAACCCACACAATAAGTGTCAGGGGCCCAAGATTGTTCAACTGCCTCCCAGCATACATCAGGGGGATTACCAACAAACCCCTGGCTGTCTTCAAGCAGGCACTGGACAGGCACCTAAAGTCGGTACCTGACCAGCCAGGCTGTGGTTCGTACGTTGGACTACGTGCGGCCAGCAGTAACAGCCTGGTTGATCAGGCCCTGATCCAACATGAAGCCTGGTCACAGACCGGGCCGCAGGGGCGTTGACCCCTGGAACTCTCTCCAGGTAAACTCCAAGCTCATGATGACACTTTTCAGGGGCGATGACCCCTGGAACTCTCTCCAGGTAAACTCCAAGCTCATGATGACACTTTTCAGGGGCGATGACCCCTGGAACTCTCTCCAGGTAAACTCCAAGCTCATGATGACACTTTTCAGGGGCGTTGACACCTGGAACTCTCTCCAGGTAAACTCCAAGCCCATGATGACACTTTTCAGGGGCGATGACCCCCGGAACTCTCTCCAGGTAAACTCCAAGCCGATGATGACACTTTTCAGGGGCGATGACCCCCGGAACTCTCTCCAGGTAAACTCATCACTCGCTTTTCTTGCTACGTTTATTGTTTTTCCTTCTGGTATCGTCACTCTGGTCTTATTTTCTTGTTCTTTTATTGCTTCTTTTTGGGTGATCCTCACATAGGTCTCTTTGACTTTCAGGATTTTCGACACTGGATTTGTGAGTCAGGTTCATCCCATCTTTTTCCAAGTCTCCTTCACTGTTATCTTCTCTTCGCCTTTTACTATTTTTCGTGGTAGTATCCTCACTCTCGTCTGCTCTCTTTCTTTGGAGAGTCCTGACACATGTTTTCTCTTTGGCACTGAGGGCTCTTGATGCTGGGCTGGTGAGTCAGGTCCATCTCACCATCAACGACTGATGGGGACGGCCCATTTTCTTTTAATCTTTCCAAAATCTTTACAAGTTCACCAATGCCCATTGTTCCCTTGGGGTTCTGTGTCAATACATTCTCAATCCATACCTTAATTTCCCCTGGGAGCTAAGAACTGGAACGCACCTCGAGATTTTTAAACAGTATAGCTAAACGACAAATATCAAAGGTAATATCACTGTTTACCGGTGACATTTCTGGATGAGAGGATTTCAGCGTTTTCGGCACTTCAGCTACAATACTTATTTTTTCGAATTCCCTCGCGTAACCAAAGTCTATTAGAGTGGTCTATAGACCCTCAGGGGTGTCCAGGATGCACACGTTACCAGGATGAATATCTTCGTGGGCGACGTTTCTCTAGTGGATACCTTGAACAGTTGTGGCCAGACTGGTTATAATTTTAATCAATACTGATTAATTTAACAAGTATTCCCTCAGTGTGATACCTGTATAACCAGTAACTAAATAGCCACACTCCACATTAACTCCCACTAACTACTGAACACCAGCTATTCCTTGTACTTTTTGTAGCTACGTCACTTCATTATAAAATTCTAAATACACGAAAGCAGATTTTATTCCTTTGACTACTAATTATTACTAGTCCTCAGCTACTAGCCAACATTTTCCAAACAATCCTTCTCCTATCATCTTCGTCGACTCATTCTTCAACCAATCCTCAATTTGTTTGCGAGGAAAAGTTTTTATATTATGTAACTAACAATAATCCTCCAATTATTTTTTCAGTATCTGGTTATCCTCGCTGACGTTATCGAAATAATTTATGATATTTTCTTTCGACATGTTATCCTTTTTCTCATCTATTTTTAACCCTTTATTCCTATCCTATTCGTCGTTATCACCTTCATGATCATCACTTTTTCTTTTATTCATTGTTTTCAGGAGATAATTCTCTTCATCATCGTCTCTTCGCCTTTTACTCACTTTTGTACTAGTGTTGGCCTCAGTCTCCTCTTCTCGTTTTCTTTTATTGTTTTTCTTAGGGGGATCCTCACATAAGTCTCTTTGATTTTCAGGATTTTCAACGTTGGACTTGTGAGTCAAGTTCATCCCGTCTTTTTCCAAGTCTCCTTCACTGTTATCTTCTCTTTGTCTTTTACTATTTTTCGTGGTAGTATCTTCACTCTCGTCTGCTCTCTTTCTTTTATTGTCTTCCATTGGGGAGTCCTGACACATGTTTTCTCTTTGGCACTGAGGGCTCTTGATGCTGGGCTGGTGAGTCAGGTCCATCCCACCATCAACGACTGATGGGGACGGCCCATTTTCTTGTAATCTTTACAAAATCTTTACAAGTTCACCAATGCCCATTCTTTCCTGGGGGTTCTGTGTCAATATATTATCAATCCATACCTTAATTTCCCGTGGGAGCTAAGAACTGCAACGCACCTCGAGATTTTCAAACATTGTAGCTAAACGGTACAGATCAAACTTAGTATCGCTGGTTACCGGTGACATTTCTGGATGCGAGGATTTCAGCGTTATCGGCACTTCAGCTGCAAATATTTTCCCGAAGTCATTCGCGAAACCAAAGTCTATTAGAGTGGTCTATAGACCTTCAGGGGTGTCCAGGATGCACACGTTACCAGGATGAATATCTTCGTGGGCGACGCTTCTCTAGTGGATACCTTGAACAGTTGTGGCCAGACTGGCTATAATTTTAATCAATACTGATTAATTTAACAAGTAATCCTTCAGTTTGATACCTGCATAACCAGTAACTAAATAGCCACACTCCACATTAACTCCCACTAACTACTGAACACCAGGAATTCCTTGTACTTTTTGTAGTTACGTCACTTCATTATAAAAATCTTCTTGCACAAATGTAGATTTTATTTCTTTGACTACTAATTATTACTAGCCGTCAGCCACTAGCCAACATGTTCCATACAATCCTTCACCTATCAGGTGTGTCCACTCACTTGCCAACCAATCCTCTATTTCTTCACGAGGAAATGATTTTATATTAAATCGTTAACAAAACTCCTACAATTCATTATCCAGTGTTTGTGGAGCCTCGCCAACATTATCCTCCTATTTTATTTCATTTTCTTCTAACATGTTATTATTTTTCTCATCCATTTTTAACCTTTTATTCCTACCCTACTCGTCGTTATCACCAAGTTCATCACTTTTTCTTTTATTCATTGTTTTCAGGTGATAATTATTCTCTTCATCATCGTCTCTTCGCCTTTTACTCACTTCTGTACTAGTGTTGGCTTCAGTCTCCTCTTCTTCTCGTTTTCTTTTAGTGTTTTAACTGGGACGATCCTCACATTTCTGGTTTAAGGATGTGTTGTTTTCTACATCACCTTCCATTACTTATGATTGTTAGGACTCAGAACCAGCGTTAACTTTCTCCATGATATTTGTTTTGTTATGTCTCACAGTTAACACTGATAACATTGGAGGTCGTCTGTGATAATAACTTCTATATAACACTGCTTATATATAGTGAAGTTAGAATTTAGGTGATACCATCAACATCATAGTGGTGGTGTTAGTAGTAGTAATGGTGTTAGTAGTAGTAATGGTGTTAGTGGTAGTAATAGTGTTAGTAGTAGTAATGGTGTTAGTAGTAGTAATGGTGTTAGTGGTAGTAATGGTGTTAGTAGTAGTAATGGTGTTAGTAGTAGTAATGGTGTTAGTAGTAGGACCCCAAATTAGGACGCTATTGCAGTCCTGGAAATTCATCATAAAGTCAATTCTTTAATACTGGGAAGCTGTTTTCCCATAAGAAACAACGTAAAATGTATTAATGCTTTTCAGAGCTATGATATCCCCATATTTAATTGACGTTACTTGGTTGCCAACGATTTTTTAATATATGCACGTTAAGGGTGATTGTAGGTGAGACAGGATTGAGGGAGAGAATCAAGTTGAGGGAGGATGAGGGGTAATGAAGGTGGGAGACGCTACTGACCTGTATGTGGCATGTTGCTGTTGGTGCTGCTAGTGACGTTGTTGCTATTGTTGTTGAAGTTGGTGGAGGTTAAGCTTCCTCCACCTCATGTCCTGAAAACCAACTCTGTTCACTTTCACATCACTAAAAACAAGTAAAATTAAGAAAAGAACTAAACCCACCAGAAGAAAACTAATAAAGCTTATAATACTAATAATAATAATAATAAAAATAATAATAATAACACACATGCTAGACTTAGGTTGTTCTCACTCGTTTTTCTCACTTCGTCTTTGGTTTTTCGTCCTGGTATCGTCGTCACTCTCGTCTTATTCTCGTTTTCTTTTATTGTTTTTCTTAGGGTGATCCTCACATAAATCTCCTTAACTCTCAAGATTTTCAACGCCGGACTTGTGAGTCAAGTTCATCCCATCCTTTTCCAAGTCTGCTTCACTGTTATCTTCTCTTTGTCTTTTACTATTTTCCGTGGTATTATCCTCACACTCGTCTGCTCTCTCTCTTTTTCTATCTTTCTTTGGGGAGTCCTGACACATGGTTTCTCTTTGGCACTGAGGGCTCTTGATGCTGGGCTGGTGAGTCAGGTCCATCCCACCATCAACGACTGATGGGGACGGCTCATTTTCTTGTAATTTTTCCAAAATCTTTACAAGTTCACCAACGCCCATTCTTTCCTGGGGGTTCTGTGTCAATACATTCTCAATCCATACCTTAATTTCACCTGGGAGCTAAGAACTGCAACGCACCTCGAGACTTTTAAACATCCTACCTAAACAACAGCCATCAATGGTATCGTTTTTTACAAAAACATAATTTTTTTCCGTTGATATTTCAGGATGCGATTATTTCAACGTTTTCAGCACTTCAGGTACAAGAAGTATTTTCTCCAGTTCCGTTGCGAGACCAAAGTCTATTAGAGTGGTCTATAGACCTTCAGGTGTTTCAAGAATACAAACGTTACAAGAATGAATGTCCATGAGAACCATGTTCCTGGAGTGGACACCTTGAACACTTGTGGCCAGACTGGCTATAATTTTAATCACTGTTGAAATATTTAATACTTATTAATTAAACAAGTATTCTTCTAGTCTGATACCTGCATAAGCAGTAACTAAATAACCACACTCCACATTAACTCCCACTAACTACTGAACACCTGCAATTCCTTGTACCTTTTGTAGTTACGTCACTTCATTATAAAACTCATCATACAGGAATGTATATTTTATTTCCTTAACTACTAGTTATTACTAGTCCTCAACCACTAGCCAGCATTTTAGAAGTCCTTTTCCTATCATCTTCGTCGACTTATTCATCAACCAATCTTCAATTTTTTTGCGAGGAAAAGTTTTTATATTATGTTACTAACAATAATCCTCCAATTATTATTTCAGAATCTCTTCATCATCGTCTCTTCGCCTTTTACTCACTTTTGTACTAGTGTTGGCCTCAGTCTCCTCTTCTCGTTTTCTTTTAGTGTTTTAACTGGGACGATCCTCACCTTTCTGGTTTAGGGATGTGTTATTTTCTACATCACCTTCCATTATCTATGATTGTTAGGACTCAGAACCAGTGTTAACTTTCTCCATGATATTTATTTTATGTCTCATAGTTAACACTGATAACTTTGGTTGTCGTCTGTGGCAATAACTTCTATATAACACTGCTTGTATATAGTGAATTTAGAAGTCAGAACTTATGTGATACCATCAACATCATAGTGGTGGTGTTAGTAGTAGTAATGGTGTTACTAGTTGTTATGGTGTTTGTAGTAGTTATGGTGTTAGTAGTAGTTATGGTGTTAGTAGTAGTTATGGTGTTAATAGTAGTTATGGTGTTAGTAGTAGTTATGGTGTTAGTAGTAATGGTGTTAGTAGTAATGGTGTTAGTAGTAGTAATGGTTAGTAGTAATGGTGTTAGTATTAATGGTGTTAGTAGTAACGTTGTTAGTAGTAGTAATGGTGTTAGTAGTTGTAATGTTGTCAGTAGTAGTAATGGTGTTAGTAGTAGTAATGGTGTTAGTAGTAATGGTGTTAGTAGTAATGGTGTTAGTAGTAATTATGGTGTTAGTAGTAGTAATGGTGTTAATAGTAGTACTGGTGTTAGTAATATTTATGGTGTTAGTAGTAGTAATGGTGTTAGTAATATTTATGGTGTTAGTAGTAGTAATGGTGTTAGTAATATTTATGGTGTTAGTAGTAATGATGTTAGTAGTAGTTATGGTGTTAGTAGTAGTAATGGTGTTAGTAGTAGTAATAGTGTTAGTAATATTTATGGTGTTAGTAGTAATAATGGTGTTAGTAGTAGTAATGGTGTTAGTAGTAGTAATGGTGTTAGTAGTAATGGTGTTATTAGTAGTAATGGTGTTATTAGTAATGGTGTTATTAGTAATAGTGTTAGTAGTAGTAATGGTGTTAGTAGTAATGGTGTTAGTAGTAATTATGGTGTTAGTAGTAGTAATGGTGTTAATAGTAGTAATGGTGTTAGTAATATTTATGGTGTTAGTAGTAGTAATGGTGTTAGTAATATTTATGGTGTTAGTAGTAGTAATGGTGTTAGTAATATTTATGGTGTTAGTAGTAATGATGTTAGTAGTAGTTATGGTGTTAGTAGTAGTAATGGTGTTAGTAGTAGTAATAGTGTTAGTAATATTTATGGTGTTAGTAGTAATAATGGTGTTAGTAGTAGTAATGGTGTTAGTAGTAGTAATGGTGTTAGTAGTAATGGTGATTAGTAGTAATGGTTAAATAATGGTGTTATTAGTAATGGTGTTAGTTAGTAATGGTGTAGTAGTTATGTGTTAGTAGTAATGGTGTTAGTAGTATGGTGTAGTAGTAGTAATGGTGTTAGTAGTATGTTAGTAGTATGGTGTTAGTAGTAGTAATGGTGTTAGTAGTAGTAATGGTGTTAGAGTAGTAATGGTGTTAGTAGTAGTAATGGTGTTAGTAATGTGTAGTATAATGGTGTTAGTAGTAATGGTTAGTAGTAATGGGTTAGTAGTAGTAATGGTGTTAGTAGTAGTAATGGTGCTAGTAAATGGGTTAGTAGTAATGGTGTTAGTAGTAGTAATGGTGTTAGTAGTAGTTATGGTGTTAGTAGTAATGGTGTTAGTAGTAGTAATGGTGTTAGTAGTAGTAATGGTGTTAGTAGTAGTAATGGTGTTAGTAGTAGTAATGGTGTTAGTAGTAGTAATGGTAGTAGTAGTAATGGTGTTAGTAGTAGTAATGGTGTTAGTAGTAGTAATGGTGTTAGTAATAGTAATGGTGTTAGTAGTAGTAATGGTGTTAGTAGTGGTATTAGTGTTAGTAGTAGTAATGGTGTTAGTAGTAGTAATGGTGTTAGTAGTAGTAATGGTGTTAGCATTAATAGTGTTAGTAGTAGTAATGGTGTTAGTAGTAGTAATGTGTAGTAGTAATGGTGTTAGTAGTAGTAATGGTGTTAGTAGTAGTAATGGTGTTAGTAGTAGTAATGGTGTTAGTAGTAGTAATGGTGTTAGTAGTAGGACCCCCGACTTAGGACATTAATGCCGTCCTGGAAATCCATCATAAAGTCACTTGTTTAAGGAAAGTTGCTAAAGTCAGTTTTAGTTGAGAAATATCAAGTTTGGTATTATAACATTTAGTCTTCCTTCTCAAATTGTTATAGTAACTCATTTAACCTTCTATAAACATCAATGAAAGCAGTAAACTATAAAACCTTATTTCTAAATATATTTGACGTTGCAAGAAAAGGACATTATTGTATAGCTGTGCAGCATGATGGTCCCAGTATTGTTGTGCAGCATGATGGTCCCAGTATTGTTGTGCAGCATGATGGTCCCAGTATTGCTGTGCAGCATGATGGTCCCAGTATTGTTGTGCAGCATGATGGTCCCAGTATTGCTGTGCAGCATGATGGTCCCAGTATTGCTGTGCAGCATAAGTGTCCCCGAGTACTGTTGTGCTCTATATTTCTCCTAGTTCCTTCTTTAGTTGAAACTATACATTACTCGTTCTCTGAATATTATCAGTATTTCGTCGTTCACATAGGATGTCAACAAAGTTCCATGTTAACTTTTTGTTGACATTGGCTGTAGTTAATAACATCTAGTGTGTATTTTATATCCATTTAGGTTTCTTTTTGGTCAGTCTCGATCTCTACGAGTTTCTTCAACATATTAGGAGGTCGATGCATGAGAGAGAGTATTTTGTATTAAGCCACAAATGGGAGGGCTGATCACGGACAGGGCTGTTGATCCCGGAAACCCTCTCCAGGTATACTCTCCAGGTATACTCTCCAGGTATACTCCAGGAAGTAGTGGTGGAGCGTTAGATTAATATTTTCCCCCACTTAGAATCGTCAATAGTGTATCTGGCTACTTTTTAAGGAAAGTGGGTAATATCCAACTTATTTTTGTTGTAAGTTGCTCTATTTGTCCGTGGTGCGTAACATAAGTGTGAACCAGTAACATAAGTGTCACAATGTCTTCTGTGTGTTCTTTAACGAGTGTTCATACACTCGCTTCATAATACACTATACTTCATAATTTGTATGAAGGTACATGCTGGCCCTAGAGTGGTTTCTTTTTATATTTTAAATAATATAAATGCCCCTAGACAGGCAGGTCATTTACTCTTCAGGAGGCAAGACTTTTATTTACGTTACGCAGTCAAAAAAAAATAACAATGCCATTGTAAGGACACACAGTTGGAACGTTATAAAACACGTTAATACACTTATATTCGTGTGGAATAATAATAATAATAATAATAATAATAATAATAATAATAATAATAATAATAATTTAATAATAATATTTTTTTTTATTTTGTTTGTACTTAGGAGCATAACAATTAGGTGTTATTCTCAATACGTTCTAAATATTTTCAGTGATACCTACCTACCTATTTTATTGCGCAGATATTACTGCAACTGGTGTTAGGTACCCATGCTTCCTGGTAATCCCGTAGTAATTACAAGTGTACCTACTGAATCCCTATAGCGGATAGGGTCAAGGAGATCTAACTGAATGCGTGTACGCATTCTTATTCCTAATTGAAAGATCTTATATATATTATAATCGATATACGAGGTCATGACATTATAATGAATATAACTTCAGCGTTATTTTATCATAACTGGAACAATGGTTATAAAAGTAATTATTACGATAACGTTAACAACAGTTATCTGTACGAGTTATACACCTATGAAGGTAGTGATGTTGAATGTTATATATCTTGTGTAGTGAAGGTGTTAAGTATGATGCAGTGTACTGAAGGTGTTAGGTATGATGCAGTGTACTGAAGGTGTTAAGTATGATGCAGTGTACTGAAGGTGTTAAGTATGATGCAGTGTAGTGAGTGTTAAGTATGATGCAGTGTAGTGAAGATGTTAAGTATGATGTAGTGTAGTGAAGGTGTTAAGTATGGTGCAGTGTAGTGAAGGTGTTAAGTATGGTGCAGTGTAGTGAAGGTGTTAAGTATGATGCAGTGTAGTGAAGGTGTTAAGTATGATGCAGTGTAGTGAAGGTGTTAAGTATGATGTAGTGTAGTGAAGGTGTTAAGTATGATGCAGTGTAGTGAAAGTTAAGTATCATGCAGTGTAGTGAAGGTGTTAAGTATGATGCAGTGTAGTGAAAATGTTAAGTATGGTGCAGTGTAGTGAAGGTGTTAAGTATGATGCAGTGTAGTGAAGGTGTTAAGTATGATGCAGTGTAGTGAAGATGTTAAGTATGATGCAGTGTAGTGAAAGTGTTAAGTATCATGCAGTGTAGTGAAGGTGTTAAGTATGATGCAGTGTAGTGAAAGTGTTAAGTATGATGCAGTGTAGTGAAGGTGTTAAGTATGATGCAGTGTAGTGAAGGTGTTAATTATGATGAAGTGTAGTGAAAGTGTTAAGTATGATGCAGTGTAGTGAAGGTGTTAAGTATGATACAGTGTAGTGAAAGTGTTAAGTATGATGCAGTGTAGTGAAAGTGTTAAGTATGATGCAGTGTAGTGAAAGTGTTAAGTATGATGCAGTGTAGTGAAAGTGTTAAGTATGATGCAGTGTAGTGAAAGTGTTAAGTATGATGCAGTGTAGTGAAAGTGTTAAGTATGATGCAGTGTAGTGAACATGTTAAGTATGATGAAGTGTAGTGAAGATGTTAAGTATGATGCAGTGTAGTGAGTTAGGTATGATGCAGTGTAGTGAAAGTGTTAAGTATCATGCAGTGTAGTGAAGGTGTTAAGTATGATGCAGTGTAGTGAAGGTGTTAAGAATGATGCAGTGTAGTGAAAGTGTTAAGTATGATGCAGTATAGTGAAGGTGTTAAGTATGATGCAGTGTAGTGAAGGTGTTAAGTATGATGCAGTGTAGTGAAAGTGTTATGTATGATGCAGTGTAGTGAAGGTGTTAAGTATGATGCAGTGTAGTGAAGGTGTTAAGTATGATGCAGTGTAGTGAAAGTGTTAAGTATGATGCAGTGTAGTGAAAGTGTTAAGTATGATGCAGTGTAGTGAACATGTAAAGTATGATGCAGTGTAGTGAAGGTGTTAAGTATGATGCAGTGTATTGAAAGTGTTAAGTATGATGCAGTGTAGTGAAAGTGTTAAGTATGATGCAGTGTAGTGAAGATGTTAAGTATGATGCAGTGTAGTGAAGGTGTTAAGTATGATGCAATGTAGTGAAGGTGTTAAGTATGATGCAGTGTAGTGAAGGTGTTAAGTATGATGCAATGTAGTGAAGGTGTTAAGTATGATGCAGTGTTTGCCTAGAGAGAGTTCCAGGGGTCAACGCCCCCTCGGCCCGGTCTGTGACTAGGAATCATGGTGGCTCAGGGCCTGATCAACCAGGCTGTTATTGCTGGCCCCACGCAGTTCAACGTACGAACCACAGCCCGGCTGGTCAGGTACTGACTTTAGGTGCTGTCCAGTGCCTGCTTGAAGACAGCCAAGGGTCTATTGGTAATCCCCCTTATTTATGCTGGGAGGCAGTTGAACAGTCTTGGGCCCCTGAAGATGTTAAAATATGAGTAATGGCAGTGTTGGACTATAATGTAAATGACGTTATTTGGACGTTATTTGTCATTATCAATTACAGAGTGTTAAGTTATACATGTTTGTGGGGAAAAATAGAAAGTTAGTAGAGTGTAAAATGACGTTGTAAGTCCCTTTGGAAGTTCAGCTTGAAAGATGATGTAAATGACATGACATGTGAGATCATTTCTGATTATATATATATATATATATATATATATATATATATATATATATATATATATATATATATATATATATATATATATATATATATATATATATATAAATATATTATATATATATATATATATATATATATATATATATATATATAATATTTTTTTTTTATTAACACATCGGCCGATTCCCACCAAGGCAGGGTGGCCCGAAAAAGAAAAACTTTCATCATCATTCACTCCATCACTGTCTTGCCAGAAGGGTGCTTTACACTACAGTTATAAAACTGCAACATTAACACCCCTCCTTCAGAGTGCAGACACTGTACTTCCCATCTCCAGAACTCAAGTCCGGCCTGCCGGTTTCCCTGAATCCCTTCATAAATGTTACTTTGCTCACACTCCAACAGCACGTCAAGTATTAAAAACCATTTATCTCCATTCACTCCTATCAAATACGCTCATGCATACTTGCTGGAAATCCAAGCCCCTCGCACACAAAACCTCCTTTACAACCTCCCTCCAACCTTTTCTAGGCCGACCCCTACCCCGCCTTCCCTCCACTACAGATTTATACACTCTCGAAGTTATTCTGTCTCGTTCCGTTCTCTCTACATGTCCGAACCACCTCAACAACCCCTCCTTAGCTCTCTGGATAATAGTTTTGGTAATCCCGCACCTCCTCCTAATTTCCAAACTCCGAATTCTCTGCATTATATTCACACCACACATTGACCTCAGACATGACATCTCCACTGCCTCCAGCCTTCTCCTCGTTGCGACATTCATCACCCATGCTTCACACCCATATAAGAGTGTTGGTATAACTATACTCTCATACATTCCCCTCTTAACTTCCATATATATATATATATATATATATATATATATATATATATATATATATATATAAAATACTGCGAGGAGTAGATAAGGTGGACAGAGACAGGATGTTCCAGAGATGGGACACAGAAACAAGGGGTCACAACTGGAAGTTGAAGACTTCTATGAGTCAAAGGGATGTTAGGAAGTATTTCTTCAGTCACAGAGTTGTCAGGAAGTGGAATAGCCTAGAAAGTGACGTAGTGAGGCAAAACCATACAGTTTTAAGATGAGGTTTGATAAAGCTCATGGAGCAGGGAGAGAGAGGACCTAGTAGCAATCAGTGAAGAGGCTGGGCCAGGAGCTATGACTGGACCCCTGCAACCACAAATAGGTGAGTACACACACACACACACAACCTGCCCCCGTATCCGAGGAAACAAGTTCCAATATCTGTCGTGATACCGAATCCTTGGATAATAATGAACTCCCACAAGTAGAAAGAATAATAATAATAATAATAATAATAATAATAATAATAATAATAATAATAATAATAATAATAATAATAATAATAATAATAATAATAGTGATAATAATCATGTTGGATCTACGTTGTTCTCACTCATCACTCGTCTTCTTATCTTCGTCTTTTACTGTTTATCGTCTCGGTATCGTCACTCTCGTCCCAGTCTCTTTTGCTTTGACTTTGAGCATTTGTTTAGGTGGACTTGTGAGTCAGGTTCACCCCACCGTCGTGGAATGTTGGGGAAGCCATATTACCTTGTACTTTCTCCATAATACTCACAAGCTCGTCAACGCCCAGTCTCTCAGTGTTTATTCCCAGTACACTACATAACCAGTGTTGCACATCCCTGGCAAGATGGAGACCGTTACATACCTGGATGTCAAAAATCATACTGGCTAACTTTTAGGCATCCATCTTTTCTTCAGGCGAATGATTCTCTGCATCCGCCAGTGGGTTGCTAAATGTTGATTACCCCATGAAGGATGAAAGACCGAAATCTATAAGCGTGGTTTTCAAACCTTCAGGTGTTTACAGAATGCAGATATTATCACTTTGGATGTCACAGTGGGCAACGTTCCTTGAGTGGATACCCTGAAGAGTCGTGGCCAGGCTGGCAGTGATCTAAGTCTATGTTGAAGTCTTAAGCTACTGCTTCTCTGAATACTGGGCGAGAGTGACACCTGCATATGTACTGACCAGGTAACCACCACCTACATCCAAATTTACTCCTCCTAACTATTGCACACCGGGAATACCTTGTAACTTTTGAAGCAACATTACTTCATTGTAAAATTCTTCATACAAGGATGTATAATTTGACTTGAGTACTAATTATTATTGGTCGTGGACCACGTACCAACACTTTCCTTACGTTCCATTACCTAACTCTCGTGTAAGTCACTTTGTAGCCATTCCTCGATTTGTTGGCTACTAAATATTTTATATGTGAACGTTAACAAAAGTACTCAAGTTTTTACATAAATATCATGCGATTCTCATCTGCTATTTTATTTTCATTTTATTTTTTCTAATCCCCCTCATTATCTTCTCTTTGCCTTTTACTACTTTCCGCCCTAGTATCCTCCTCACTCTCTTCTCTCTTTCTTTTACAGTCTTTCTCTGGGGAGTCCTGGCATACCTCTTCTCTTAGGCATTGAGGGCTCTTGATGTCAGGCTGTCGAGTCAGGTCCAGTTCACTGTCAAGGACTGGTGGTGATGGGGAAGACTCCTCTTGAAATTTTTCCAAAATTTTAGAAGCTCATTAACGCCCTTTCTTTCTGCAGGGTTTATCGACCTTACATTTTGAATTCATAAACTAATTTAACTTGGGATCTTCAAACTGTAACATCCAACGAGAAGTTTACACAAGGCAGCTAAGTCTTAGGCATCCACGATATCGTTGGGACCATACGCATACGTTACAATGTCCGGCGCAGTAACGATAAACGCAACTTCTCTGATTTTGGCATAACCAAAATCTATCAGTGTGGTCTGTAAGCTTTGAGGTATTTCTCGAATGCATATATTAAAAAGTATTAATGTCATTATGAACGACATCTCTCGAGTGAATACCGCGGAGAGTTGTGGCCAGGCTGGCTAGAATTTTAATAAACGACGAGGTAGTCAGTAAGTTTCTCTCAGCATATTTCTCCAGTGTGTTACCTGCAAACACACTAACTAGATAGCCTTACTTACAGTCCAGGTTAACACCCACTAATTGCTGAACACCCGGAATGCCTTGAACCTTTTAAAGAAACAGTATTTCTTTATATAACTGTGTGTACCCTTCGTCGCAGTACACCTCCTTCACTACTAGAACATTACTAGTTCTCAACTACTAGCCAACATGTTCCTTACACTTACTTCCTACTTTACAATTAAAATCTTTTTTCAACCACTTTTCAATTGTTTCACCAATAAATATTTTTATATTAGACAGCTAACAAAACTACTTTAATTATTTGAACATTTCTGAGGATTCTGGCTAATATTATCGTAATATTTTTGGTATTATCTTCTGGCATGCTATCCTCAGTCTTATCTATTTATCTTTTCTGCCTTTCTTCACTGTTATCATCACACTTTTTCTTTTATTCTCTCTTCTCAGGCGATCATTACACTCTTCTTCGTCTTCTCTTCGCCTCTTACTCAGTTACCTACTACAACCCTTTCACCCTCCTCTTCTCTTCTATTTATTGTTTACTGGTGATAATTATTATCTTCATCATCGTCTCTTCGCTCTTACTCACTTTTGTACTAGTGTTGGCCTCAGTCTCCTCTTTCTCGTTTTCTTTTAGTGTTTTTACTGGGACGATCCTCACCTTTCTGGTTTAAGGATGTGTTATTTTCTACATCACCTTCTGTTATTTATGATTGTTAGCACTCAGAACCAGCGTTATCTTTCTCCATGATATTCGTTTTATGTCTCACAGTTAACACTGATAACATTGGTGGTCGTCTGTGACAATAACTTCTATATAACACTGATTGTATATAGTGAGTTTGGAATTTATTATAGTGGTACTATAATGCTGTGGTTATAAAGTATAGTAATTTTGTTAGTATACTAACAAGTAAAAAAAAATTTATGCCATAGAAATACAGAAGCTTGAATAGACCTAAAACTGACTATACATCATGATCGTAGATAACTACCTTTAGGGAGCAACTTCCTGGTGTCGTATTAGCCAGGCCCCACTTTACAGCGCCTAGCTTTCCAACGTTTCGCTAATACAGCGGTTTTAGGTTATACCCATTCTTCATGTATTCAAACTTGCTACAATAAATATATTCACCACTCACTATAAGCTAAGGACGAAAATATTTTAAGTAAAGTGTGTACTGTATGAGCATTTTTTTTTGGCGTGGCTCTATTGCTCGGGCTTTTATATACATTTGAAAGAGGACCAAAAAAAAAAAAAAAAAAAACTCACTTTACGGCGATTCTACCTTTACAGCAGTAGCCTGGAACCTTACCTGCTGTATAAGCGGGGCCCTCCTGTACTTACAAATGCACGATTGTTAAACTAAATGCAAAATATGCGATCAGACTTATGTTTACTTCCTTAAGTAACTTGGTATCCCACCCCGCCTCGGTGGGATACTGCCAGTTAAAAGAAGTAAACACCTCTTGGGTTAAAAGAGGAGCATTTACAGGCGAATCAAAGGAAGCGAGTCAACAAAAGAAGAGAGAAGTTGAAGAAATAAGGAAAGATAAAGAGAATTAGAAATTAAGCTTGCTAGGAAATCAAACACCAATCACAAGGTTTTCTTTCATGTATAAAGGAATAAGATAAGGGAAAAAGAAAGGCCCTCCTCTGCAAGTTCAATACGGTTTACTGTTAGCGACAAGGGAACTGTGTATTATTTTTCACACTGATTTCCTGTGTTTTGACACACGAGGATGCAAATCACATCCCAGTAACCAGTAGGTATAGTAGTAGGTACAGTAGTAGGTACAGTAGTAGGTATAGTAGTAGGTATCGAAGTCACAACGACGATAAATTATGTAATATCAGTCACTAATGCCATGGTCCTTACACAACTTGACGGACTCCTTCCCTTCACTCCTACCATCTACTCATTCACTCCATTTACCTTCAATCCTCCCCTTCACTACTTCCACTCCTTCCATCCATTTCTTCCCTATATTAGTCCTTTTACTCTCCATCCACATGGATATGAGGTGCACAATAAACTAGCCACTACCATCCACAGGATGGATATGAGGTACACAATAAACTAGCCACTACCATCCACAGGATGGATATGAGGTACACAATAAACTAGCCACTACCATCCACAGGATGGATATGAGGTACACAATAAACTAGCCACTACCATCCACAGGATGGATATGAGGTACACAATAAACTAGCCACTACCATCCACAGGATGGATATGAGGTATACAATAAACTAAATCTAAATTCTAGTTTAGGTGCACTTCTCAGGCTACGTGCACCTGAGTGCGTGCGGTGTTAATGCGTACAAGGTGGTGTGCGTACACGTGTGCGTCCAGGAGAGGAAGCTGTGTACTCACCTAATTGTGGTTGCAGGGGTCGAGACTCAGCTCCTGTGTGTGTATGTGTGTGTATGTGTGTGTGTGTGTGTATGTGTGTGTGTGTGTGTGTGTGTGGTTCATGTAGGGTTGAACTTCCCCTCGTTAACCACACATACAAAACCAATGTGTGGTTGCAGGTGTGTCTGTCAGCCAACAACCCCCACTGAATCTCTAACCACCGGGAACATCTCAACTGATGTCACCCTCCCACTGGTGGGTGGAGCCACGCCACTGAATCCTTACCACCAATGACGTCCCACTGAATTTCTTTTACCACTGCGAATGTCTCAACTGATGTCACCAGCCCACTACTGACATCAGTGGAGAACCCAAAAACACCTTTTCACAGTGGAGATCAGTGGAATAAGGGCACAAACGCCACACTAAGGACATCAAACTGGGTGATGTTTTTCTCAGTTCGGTGAGAGAAACAGCTAGAAACACTAGACGTTTCTCCCACTGGGAGAAACGTCTAACGAAAACGTCCTAAAGGTTCCAGTTGAGTAGTTCGCAGTTCGAGACTGTCAAAGTTGTACTCGTAGAGAGGCTCTTAATGCAAGGCGCCTTGATGCTGAATGGTCCTTGATGCAAGGTGCCTTGATGTTGACTGGTCCTTGATGCAAGGTGCCGTGATGTTGACTGGTCCTTGATGCAAGGTGCCTTGATGTTGACTGGTCCTTGATGCAAGGTGCCTTGATGTTGACTGGTCCTTGATGCAAGGTGCCTTGATGTTGACTGGTCCTTGATGCAAGGTGCCTTGATGTTGACTGGTCCTTGATGCCAGGTGCCTTGATGTTGACTGGTCCTTGATGCAAGGTGCCTTGATCTTGACTGGTCCTTGATGCAAGGTGCCTTGATCTTGACTGGTCCTTGATGCAAGGTGCCTTGATGCTGACTGGTCCTTGATGCAAGAAGGGATAGTGTTGAAGAGTCGTGGTCCCTTAACACTTATTGAGTTTTCAGTGCACTGTCTGCCAAACCTCTTGTGGTCATAGTGATGTCAGTATGCAGGTTTGATCCTAATTATTATAATCATAACCAAGTAATATTCTCCCCCCCCAGGGGTCATACAGCACTGTCAAGGGTCCTCAAGAACAGCTGATCGGCCGGGTTGTGGTGCACACGCTGGACTGCTGGCAGCGGACACTAACAGCTTGATCAATCAGACCAGCAACCATGACTGGTCTGGGACCAGGTCACGGGGGCGGTGACCCCCCGGAAGCGACTCCATGTAACACACACGAGTTTAGTGGAGGGAACACAACCTCCTCCACTCCTCCAGCAGACTGACACATACGGTTTTAGCGCTTCTTTACCAATATAATAATCGCTATCGGAGGCTCAATTATCAAATATATTTATAAATTATTAAAAACTTTCATAAACTTATTAAAAAATTATTACGTATTTTATTATTATTATTATTTTGCCGTTTTATTTCTAAATTTTAAAAGTAATTATGTAATTATTGATAATATAGTCTAACACAGTAATTAATAACTCCACAAAATAATTCAATAATAATAATAGAAAAAACGAAGATAATTACAGGTACACAAATTATTTAATTCCTTACATATACAATATAATCCTCGATAATTACCTTGTGTGGTGGTGTCACTCCATAACCGTATCCATGTGGATTATTCTATAATCCATAGGCTGAGGATAACTGTGATAATCCAGCCAGTTGGATTCACTTGATAATTCAAATCAGGCCACTGACTCCCCAATCAGTCGTCAGAATGTCTTCAAACTGTCGCGGGTTTGAAGACAGTCTTGGCGAATCACTAACTTAAACTGTCAGGACGGGTTGCTGTCAGGACGGGTTGCTGACCGTCAGGACGGGTTGCTGACTGTCAGGACTGGTTGCTGACTGTCAGGACGGGTTGCTGACCGTCAGGACGGGTTGCTGACTGTCAGGACGGGTTGCTGACTGTCGGGACGGGTTTCTGACTGTCAGGACGGTTTGCTGACTGTCAGGACGGGTTGCTGACTGTCAGGACGGGGTTCTGACTGTCGGGACGGGTTTCTGACTGTCAGGACGGGTTGCTGACTGTCAGGACGGGTTGCTGATAACAATCATTCAACCTCAACTGAGATATGGAACAGGTAGTGAACGTGTATAACACTGGACTAGACCCAGGAGTGGTGTAGTGCGTCACAGGGAGGAGGATGTGACAGTGCGGTTCATTTAAGCTGAGCCAGACACTGATAACCCCCTAAAATATTACCACCTTCCTCCGAATACCTTCCAGAAATCCTATAATCTTTAATTACTTACATAATTCCGCTTACATATTGATTACCTATTAGCATACGAACGTACGAAACGTGTATTGAACTGTTTTGAAACGTAAGCGTAACTAATTATAAGGAAACTGTAATTGGAAGGTAAATGTTAAGTGTAATTAAGTTGAAGCCGTGGTCATTAACGCGATCGGAGGAAAAATTCGTAGATATCAGTGCCGGGCCAACACGCCCAATTACCCCGCTGGCCAATGGGAGAAGCCCCTGGGCGTGGCTATCCTCCCTTGTGACCAATCAGAGAGCAGCTCCTTCTCACGGCGGGGATGATTGGCTGAGGGTGGAGCACCGTGGCTGGTGATTGGCGGAGCGCGCCGGCCGCTGGTTGGTCCGCCGCTGGTGGATGTGTGTGTGCCTGAAGTGGAGCTCCAGTGAACGCTTGTTACGGGGCTTCCAAACACACATTCTTCACAACACCGCCAGATAAAACACCGGAAAATAAAACAAGGGGAAACAAACGGCGTGGAAATAAACCCTCCAGGGGATTATAATAGCCGGCGGGGCTATAAAACAAAGAGAAGAACATTAGGGAACATACTGAGAGGCGTATTTATCTCGGTGTGTATACACTAAGTGGTGCATATCTTTGTGTACAAACATTATCTCTACGTCCACAGCAGGACTCGAACTGGCAAACTTTTCGTCGTGGATAAAGTACTGTGTACTCTGATGCAGAGTTTGCAGGTTCGAGTCCTGCTGTGGACGTAGAGATAATGTTTGTAAATAATTTCGCCTGTCTGCGAATTAAGCATATCTTTGTGTATGTATACTGAGGTGTGTATGACCCGATGTATATTTGGTCTCACTGATATATTTTCCCCTCTTCCTGACATCATCTTCTCGCTGAAGCCTCGTATCAAACCTTTCTTTATTGCTTTGCTTATCTCCCTTTTAGCTCTGTTCAATTTCCTGTCTATCATTGAGTTATTACCTGGTCACTGTCATCTTCGTTCATTTCCCTGTTATCTTTGAGTTATCACTTAAATCATCTCCCTTCGTGTGGATATTGATCATCTATCATTGTTACTGCCAGTTTCAAATTTTCCTAATTACCTTTTTAGGTAATTAGGATTGTTACTAGTTATTCTCCCTAGTTCCCTCTTTCCTTGACCATGTATTCACTAGTTCGTTGTCCTCGTATAGGATTTTCCGTACGACTGTTTAACTCTAGGATAAGATAGGATCTAGTCTTGCTCTAGACCGCCGGTTCTGGTATACATGTGAACCACTGTAAACTACTGCACTACACACATGCGAAGCACTGTAAACTACTAGTATACACAGAGTGAAACGTCATAATGAATGCTAGCAACGTGTCGTTCCTTGATTATCGTCGACAGGTCGCAGTTTACACTGGTAACACGACGCTCTGCCCAGTAGGTCATCTCGTTCTGTGGTTACCCAAGCCCTCAAGGGAGGTTCCTTGATGCTGGTGAGGGGCTCTTGATCTAGGGAATTAGAACTGTTCTCCATTATAATCCCTACAAATTTAGCGCTTTCCCATAGTAATAATATGATTACCCATACGCATTTAGCTCATTACTTGCTTCCTTGATCCCCTGATAGATTGTTTCGCTTAAGTTTGGGCTGAGCTTTACTCTATTAATTGCTTTGTTTTTAATCAGTATTGGCTAAAGTTTGCCTTCACGAGTCTGTATACAGTAATTATTTATTACTGTTAGGTTTGTGGTATGGTATTTAGAACTTCACTTGCCCATCAGCTTTGGATAATGACCAGGTTCTTGTTGTAATAACCCATATTTGTTTTTGCCATTTTTATTATCAAATTATACGTTTCTTTATTAATCTGTATCACTTAATGAACCAGAGGAAGGCAGTGTCATCGCCTTACACTATCTACACAAGAAGCCTTCCACTCCCTCCGCACATTCGCTCAAGAGGCCACTAGCTCATGTGTCCTTCCAACCAGGGAAGGACATGAGCTAGTGTGCTCTGTCTCTGCACACACATATATATAGCCTCTCGTGTAAAAGTTTTAAACAATATAATTTCTGGAAGTTAGAATTTCTGAGCATTGACTTGCATCTGCAGCCTGTGGAAACGATGTGGAATCTGTCATGTGTGCTAACTTAAGACTTTGAGAGTAAAGTCCTGCGTATGCTCTTGCCATTTTAACTACAATGTTGGCGTTGCCTCTAGGAACAAGGGTCACCAATCTCTTGCACAAAATATCCATAACACACATACACATGTACTGTGTCGACTTAGGTCGTGTACCAGTGAGTTGTGCTCCCTGATACTTGCGTTGGGCTTGAGTTTTGTGTGATGCATCTTTTACTTGATTAGTCTGGTGTTGGACTAAAGACTATTATCAATTGTGGATTGATTAACTTACCTTTGACATACAGGTTGATAGACTTTTTTTTCGACGAATCGGCCGTATCCCACCGAGACAGGGTGACCTAAAAAGAAAAACGAAAGTTTTCCTTTTTAAATTTAGTAATATATAGAGGAGTTACTAGCCCCTTGCTCCTGGCATTTTAGTCGCCTCTTACGACACGCATGGATTATGGAGGAAGAATTATTCTCCACTTCCCCATGGCTTGATATACCTGTAAACAGATATTACGTTACTTACGTTACGTATGATGACTATTGTTTCTCATGTAATACCTTCCTTGTTTAACCAAATCCCAAATCTGGTAAATAAAAGCACTTTTATCAGGTAATTACCATGAAATGTTTGCCTGCAACAGATCCTGTTGGGGTAGCAAAGGTAAGCACGTCACACCTGTCCATATGATGTGTATCTTATCCACCTGCCTGGAAAGCAAATGGAGGGCAGGTGGAAGGCAGGAAGCTGGTTGAGAGATTGATGGATTATGGGAAATTCCAGGGATAAGGTTCGTGTTCTTCGTTAATTAATCTCACTCACACACACACACATCTTTCCCCCTTCTTCACCTGACGATGGTTCGAGATAAAGGTAAAGGTAAAACTCCTTCACGCAAGTCACTAACAACTCAAACACTGGTGATTACCTTCATTAATGTGCATGTAATTACCTATTCGAGTTTGCAGTTGGATGAAATACAGCTTTTGGTCCCGCCTTTTAACTCACAACCAAATATAACCCTATATATATATTGTATGTTTTTTTATTCTTAAACTAAGAAATATTTTCGCCTATATTGTTTTTGTTGTGGTTTATAGGGCCACTGACAGCTTACACCGTATCGAGCCCTAAAGTGTCTTTCCGTTGTGGTTTATAGGGCTTCTGATTGCCTAGCAGTAAGTAGGTACCCGGGTGTTAGTTGATTGCTTTAGGTCGCATCCTGGGAGAGAGAATCAGAGAACCCAAACGGAAATAAGCCGCACTGACTGGCTTTCTTTGGCTATCCTGGGTTACTAACTCCAGGTTAATAGGCTTTCTTTTCCTCTTCTAACCTGAAGAGAGCACAATGACTTACGAAATCGTAATAACACGATTGTAAACAAACCACGGAACGAGTGGGGTTATGAACCCATGGCGAATGTCTGGTCCAGTGGCTTACACCTGGAGTTTTACGATTCACTCGCCATATGTTCATAACTCCACTCGTTCCGTGGGTTGTTTAGACCACAATGCTTAATGTTGCCACCCACCAAGTCTTTCATATCTAGGTATGCGAGACTTCTTGTCTCTCAGCGGTGGCATCTTCAACAGGACTGTTGTAACAACAGAGACGGACGTCCACATGTACACGAGCCTGGCGCCTGCCTGCTCCACCTTGATAGTACACACACACTTACATCACAGTGAACCTTTGCACTACATTTTTCCCCCGAGGAAAGTTCTTTTTTCAGGCCACGAGTGAGCGATGCCTGGTCTTTCCACCATGACACCTGGTCTTTCCACCACGACACCTGGTTTATCCACCATAATACCTAGTCTTCTACTATGATACCTGGTATTTCTATCATGATACCTGTCAGAATGTTATTTCGCCTTTCATACCTTGTCAGTGCCATCATGAGAGGTAATTACTACCGGGGAAGAAAGTACCTACACTATCGTGAGCATCATTTAGGTAATCTGACCCCTTGACCAGTGTCTGGTCAAATTATGAATATCGGGGATCTGAAGAACATTAACCTATTTCTAAATGAAGGGGCTAGTTTACTGCGCACCTCATATCCATCCTGTGGAATATATAAAATATCTAGGAACTACTCCCTAAGTAGACTTAAAATGGTCATGTCATCTAAGATGTCATCTCTAAAGTGTGTCATGTTAGTGCATCCTAAATAGAAACGTTTCGCCACATAGTGGCTTCCTCAGTTTAATACAGAGAAGAATGGTTGAAGATCAGGAGGAGTTTGAGGTAATCAGTCCCTCATCCTGGAGTCAAAGTGTTCAGTTCATCAATCTTATGCTTCTCTGTAATGAATTGAGGAAGCCACTGGTTGGCAAAACGTTTCCACAATATTCTCAAGTGCTGCACAATTATCCAATTACCAATCACAATTATCCAATTACAACTGGTTGATGTACTGGTAATGGTTTTTGTGTCATTGTGAAGGATGGTGGGTGGAGAGACCTGTGTGTGCGATCTTTGTGTATCTCAGACTGGTCAGGGACCCGCCGACTCTTCCGCTAAGACAGACATAGGGGAAAAGAGATACTGTGGCAGGTTGATGGATCACCACGAGTGATACGCGTGTAGATTTGAACGCTTCCTGGTGCTGCTCACACCGTGTTGCCAGACGTGTCGGGGACGTCCTCGTCAATTTATGTGGCTAAATGTACGTTTTTATAGGGCTACGTAAACAAGCCTAACCTAACTCAACTGACTGTTCTGAGGTGTTGATAGAGAACTGGACTTGCCTCGCATGGGCCAGTAGGCCTGCTGCAATGTTCCTTTTTTATTATGTTCTTAATTCGACTTGGACCATTTACAAATCACACTAACACTGGCTCCCTCACCTTCGTGTGTTAGTGTGACTTGTAAATGGCCAAATTCAGACCGAAACGTCGTCACAAGCGTGTCCAATGTGCGGGTCATTTGTGTATTCTTCCAGTCACGGTACTGTGCCTTTATGTTCTTTGAGAATATTTACATTATATATGTAGTGTTGAATGTAGGTTTGTCGAGCGTTGTGATAAAATAAAATATTTTAAATGCAGTAGATTTTAATCGTAGGCAGCTGGACTGGGAGACTGTAGAATAAGTGAAGAGGAACTTTCACTGCTCGGAGACACTCAGTCATCTCAACTACTTGCAACACTTATGTAAAATAGTGTATAAATCATAATCTAGTGAGCCCGTGGCCGTGACGGCCACGCCACCTGGTGATTCGTCTTTAAAAACCTAAATTTGTTGTCACGGTGGTGCCTATGCTAACCTTCCTATGGTGTAGAAATACACCTAGTTGGATTAATCTTATTGTAGCTAGCTGGCCCAGTGGCTAGCACGTCGGTCTGGAGTTTTGAGACTCTCTGATCGAGGGTTCTATCCCCACCCGTGGTATGGTTTGTTTGCAATCGTGTCATTACGATTTCGTGAGTCATGTTTGAAGTCCCTTGAACTGTATTTGCAGCACAATTTACACCTGGGAGGCCTGGTCAAGGACTGGTCCGCGGGGGTGTTGATCCTCGAAATGACCTCCAGGTAGACTCCAGGTAGAATATCCTGGAGGGGCGTGACGAGTACACTAAGAACTCAACGAGTCTCAGAAGTCCTCGACTTTTCAATGCCCTAAATTCGTGCGTAAGGAAAATTCCAAACAAACCTCTGGCTGTCTTCAAGACAGCGTGATAAATTCCTCAAACCAGTTCCTGATCAGCCGGGCTGTGGTGAATATATTGGACTGCGTGTGGCCAGCACTAACAGCCTAAGTTAAACATAAAGATAGAAAACAATCTGAGCAGACGGTATATCACATCGGGTTTTAAAGCGATTGATTTTTAAGATTTTACAAGAGGGTAACTAGGCCTAAAAATAAAAGTTGAAGATAGAACACATTGTGCCAATATTTAAAAAAAGGCATTTACGATCTTATACATCGCAAATGTCAACTCCATCTTTGAGTACGCAGCGCCAGTATGGTACCCACATGTGGTTAAGAATTTACAGCTGGAAACTGCGTAAAGATTTTCAGTGAGACTAGTCCCAGAGCTGAGGGGTATGACCTACAAGAAGCTAAAGGAGCTAAACCTGACGACACTGGCGGACAGAACTAGAGGTGACATGATTACATCATGCAAAATACTCAGAGGAACTGACAGGGTGGACAGAGAGTTTGAGAGGTGAGTCTCAGGTACAAGAGGTCACAGCTGGATTCAAAACACAGTTGAGTCACAGGGCTGTTAGGAAATACTTCTTTACCCTTTTGAGTTGACGGGAGATGGAACGACCTAGACAGTGATGTAGTAGAGACAAAATCCATACTTAGCTTTAAGAACAGGTATGATAGAGCTCATGCAGTTAGGAGTGAAACCAGTAGTGGCCATAAGAGAGGCGGGTCCAAGAGCTCAGACTCGACCCAGACAACCATACACGAACACACACACACACACACACACACACACACACAACACACACACACACACGAACACACACACACACACGAACACACACACACACGAACACACACACACACGAACACACACACACGAACACACACACGAACACACACCATCATATGACTTACACAATGTTTTCACACCTCGCTGGGTAAAACTTACAAACCAACAATAAACCACAAGAATGGCGGACAAAGGTATCGTCCTGAGCGGCCGCC
Source organism: Cherax destructor (assembly GCA_009830355.1). NCBI lineage: Eukaryota > Metazoa > Arthropoda > Malacostraca > Decapoda > Parastacidae > Cherax > Cherax destructor. The sequence continues at coordinate 39,350 of WNWK01000767.1, forward strand.
ATGATGGGGTGGCGGTGGCGGCCGCCCGTGACGCCCGCCAGCGGCACACTGGCGGCTGTCAACTGCGGCAATCACCGCACCTGATATATGACCCGACCAGCTTACCCTAAGTGGGAAGTGATGAAGTGAACCACACTGCCCCCTGATACTGATCCCTGCGTCCGAACCTGCCCACTCTGGTGGTTATCAGTGGTGGTGCCTATCAGTGGTGGTGGTGTTTATCAGTGGTGGTGGTGGTGTTTATCAGTGGTGGTGGTGGTGTTTATCAGTGGTGGTGGTGGTGTTTATCAGTGGTGGTGGTGGTGTTTATCAGTGGTGGTGGTGTTTATCAGTGGTGGTGGTGGTGTTTATCAGTGGTGGTGGTGTGTACCAGTGGTGGTGGTGGTGGTATCAGTGGTGGTGGTGGTGTGTATCAGTAGTGGTGTGTATCAGTGGTGGTGTGTATCAGTGGTGGTGGTGTTTATCTGGGCCGGTGGTGTTTATCAGTGGTGGTGCCTATCAGTGGTGGTGGTGTTTATCAGTGATGGTGGTGTCTATCAGTAGTAGTGGTGGTGTTTATCTGGGCCGGTGGTGTCTATCAGTGTTGACATTTAGAACTGGCGAAGTGGGTAATGAGAACTACAAAAACAAGAGAACTCACCTCTTCCGTCTCCAATTTTGTTCCATGTTCACGGCTTCTTCCAAGGCAGGGGAATCAGCAGAGCTGGAAAATATAGAAGTCGTTTAATGCAAAGAATAAAAAAAAACGCTTAAACTATACGGTAACTTCTCAAAGCTCATATATATGATTGTTAGGTAAGCAAACTGCACTCATGACAGCCTGATGGAGTGAGATATGGAGGTGTAAAATAGGTCCAGTGGATAGTATGGGCGTCATGGTCAGAGTAAAATAATCAACTTGCTGTCAGCAGATACCAGAAACCTTACAGAAACCATGGTTTAAGATTTCATAGAAAACCCGGGGAAGTTCCTCAGGGAATGTGAATGTGGTGTGTTGTGAGTTGTGTTTTTTTGCGAGGTTTGTCGTACGGGTGTGTGGTGTGAGTGAGCGTTGTGTGTTTATGTGGTGAGTGTAATAAGAGAATGAAGTGTGTAGTGTGTGTGGTGATGTGTGGTGACCGCTGGTGGGGACAAGGGTAATATTGAGTGTCTTCATGCTACGCTGCTCCCCACCTCACACAAACCCCGGTGACTTAAACGCTCCACACACACCTCACAACTCCCTCTAAAACCTCCACCGCTTACGTACATATTATGCTCGTAGTTAGCGGTGAGATGAGGTGAAAATGATAGCCAGTTGTGTCGAAATAAGACCAAAAACTATCGTAGCGTAGTGTCGACGAGGCGGTATAAAGCAGCGTCGAGGGGCGCGGCGGGGGTGCGGCGGCGCCTGCGGCAGCTAACCCACCCTCAGTGTCAACACTACTTACGACCCACCACCACCTCGCCTCACAGCTCAACCTCCTCTGCTTCTCCTGTCGCCTCTGTGGCCGCCAGCCATATAACTGCGGCTGGTGTAATTCATGTGGAAAACGGTGTAATGACTGCGGTAACGGAGGAATAATGGACTGGCCATATTTTGTCACTTGGCTGCTGACTCCGCCAAGAACAAACACCACAATGGCGGATCCGCATCAGCTGGAAATTATTATTTGCGTCCGTCAGGCCAGATGCCCTGCCATTTTTACCCAGAAAATCCTCCCAAGACTGTAGAAATTAAATACATGTTGTATTATTATGTTAGTGATAATTAGGTTAAATATAAAGTGTGACGATATAATTATTATTATTCCCCTCAAGGAAGGTTCTTTGATGCAAGTGAGGGGCTCTTAATCCAAGGAATTGGACTTGTTCTCCCCTTGGATGGAACCTAAATGCCTCCCTGGCACTATATGACCCCTATGGGTTTAGTGCTTCCTCATAAATATAATAGGTGTAATGTTTGTCAGGAAACAGGACAAGTGTTGCCTGACGCGGGTCTTAGTCATATGATGACCCACAGCTGGAACTTTTGGTCATCTGACCGAGGCCTTCAGCTGGCTTACCCCTCCACCCCTTTAAAAATTATGATTATAACAATTTCTATGATGATTTTTTTACAATAAATATAATAATATTATTTAGGGCTTTCTTACTGCTGCTGTGAAAATCATTTATTTGGGTGATCTCAAGCAAAAACAAAAAATATAAGTTTTTATGTAAGTTTTTTTGTCGACTGAGTTATGCAATGGAGACAATTATAGTCATAACAAATAGGTAAGAAACTATCGTTTCATAAGTTTAATAGCATTCAGCTCCTATTAATTATTATTATAATCATAACATTCTAACCTAGACTAGCCGTAAAATTGACAGATTAGGCTTGGCAACACTAGGTTAGGCTTTTTTTTTTTTTTTTAAATCCTTTTTTTTCCCCCACTAAGCCAAGGAATTGGGACCTGCCTCTCTCTTTTTGTGATTGACCTTGAATACCTTCTATTTTCCCAGGCACTTATGACCCCTACGGATTTAATGCTCTTCCCTCCCCGCGCACTTAATGCTGGAGAATTTTGTATAGATGAAATACCAGTGAGTCAAGTACGTATATTCTGAGCTAAAACAGTAATATCGAAAAGTATATTTTCCTTCCCCGCTTCAGTACACACACACACACGCCACGGATACCACGGACCCTCCACGCACCCCACGGACCTATCAGGGACCTTTCACGCATCCCACGAACCCTCCACGCATCCCACGGATCCTCCACGCATCCCACGGACCCTCCACGCATCCCACGGACCCTCCACGCATCCCACGGACCCTCCACGCATCCCACGGACCCTCCACGCATCCCACGGACCCTCCACGCATCCCACGGACCCTCCACGCATCCCACGGACCCTCCACGCATCCCACGGACCCTCCACGCATCCCACGGACCCTCCACGCATCCCACGGACCCTCCACGCATCCCACGGACCCTCCACGCATCCCACGGACCCTCCACGCATCCCACGGACCCTCCACGCATCCCACGGACCCTCCACGCATCCCACGGACCCTCCACGCATCCCACGGACCCTCCACGCATCCCACGGACCCTCCACGCATCCCACGGACCCTCCACGCATCCACGGACCTCCATCCCACGGACCCTCCACGCATCCCACGGACCCTCCACGCATCCCACGGACCCTCCACGCATCCCACGGACCCTCCACGCATCCCACGGACCCTCCACGCATCCCACGGACCCTCCACGCATCCCACGGACCCTCCACGCATCCCACGGACCCTCCACGCATCCCACGGACCCTCCACGCACGCATCACCGAACACGGAACTAACCTGTCATCACTGAGGCGCCGGCGGACATAAAGGCGACTTTGCCACTTCGATCAAAGGAGTTGATGACACGTATGAGCCATGGAAGACCCACTCCCGACTCCAGATGCTATGAGTACGTATCCAGGAAGGGTGTCCTCAGAGTTTAATCCTTATTGTATGGGTAAAATATCCTTGACTGGTGTACGGGTGAATGCAGCCTTAATGACCTCCCCACCCCTTCCTCAAGGCCCACCCCTTCCTCAAGGCCCACCCCTTCCTCAAGGGACGTGTCTTGATGCCGGTGAGAAGCTCTTCCTTGATCTAAGGAATTTGAACCTCCTTTGGATAAACCCTGATTGTCTCCCTATTCTCAAGATGCTATGTGACCCCAAAACAATACCTACTAACAAACAAAATAGGTGTCTATATTATTTGCATATACTGTACAAAATAGATATACAAATGATTATTTATATACACTGGTGGTCCAGTAATTTTTTTCATATATGGTGTTGAACTCCTGCCATCACATGTTATGTCATGTTATATCCTGCATCACGCAGGATGGGAGTCATATTGCAAAGTATTGAAATGCGTCAACCTGAACTGGGAGACTTCAGTAGGGCAACGAGGATATCGGTGTTCCCTTATAGGGTCATCACCTACGGCAGCTTCAAAGGTTAGGTAAGCGTCGTCAGGAAACAGTACAAGTGTTTCCTGACGCTGGTCTTAGTAAGTCAGTTGATGACCCGCCGTTGGAGCTTTTGGTTAACTGACCGAGGCCTTCCGCTGGCTTACCCCTCCACCCCATTAAAAATTAGTATTGTGATTTATGAAACAGACACTCAGACATTATAATTCTTGTAATAATGTTGGTAGAATTACCCACAATATGTTAAGTAAAAGGACACAAGTCCAACTAATGCGACATTTTATTATGACAACGTTTCGCTCTCCAGGAGCTTTATCAAGGTGTTACAAAGCTCCTGGAGAGCGAAACATTGCCACAATAAAATGTCACATTAATTGCAATTGTGTCCTACCTAACACGTTATCATTCTTACAACTCTTGTTTACAGCGCCAGTGTATCAGTATTTTAACCTTCTATTTGTTTGGTTATGCATGTGATGTCTGGGAGTGACCTGGATGGCTGTGAGAGAGAAGGTGAGTCAGTGACCTGGATGGCTGTGAGAGAGAAGGTGAGTCTGTCAAAGTGGGGAAGACGGTGGCCTGGATGCCTTGATGGTGAAGGACTCTTGATCCAAGAGACTTGAACTACCTTTCCCTCTCGTGGATCAAACCTGATTAGTTTTCATTCCCCAGGAGAAAAAGAAACGTTTTTTCCAGAGATAGAGGCTAGTTGGTATATGAGTGTAAGCTGGTCCATGTGAGTGTAAGTTAGTGGGTGTGAGTGTAAGTTAGTGGGTGTAAGTGTAAGTTAGTGGGAGTAAGTGTAAGTTAGTGGGTGTAAGTTAGTGGGTGAGTGTAAGTTAGTGGGTGTGAGCGTAAGTTAGTGGGTGTAAGTGTAAGTTTGTGGGTGTAAGTGTAAGTTAGTGGGTGTAAGTGTAAGCTAGTGGGTGTGGCGAGAGAGATTCTGGGTATATTACATATAGTGGGGGGAGGGGAGGTTGTGGTATCTTACAATTGGAATAGCGTATAGGAAGGGAGGGGTGAGATTGGGGGAGTCTGATAGGAGGTGAGGGGATAGGGGAGGTATTCATCTGTGTCCTGTGAGGTCCCTGAGGACCTGTACCACCGTGGAGTGTGTTCATCTGTGCTTGTTCGTATCTCTGTTTTTGGTGTTTTTTCTCCATCTGTGTTCATTTGTTCATGTTTGTGTTTGTTTTGGTGTTTTTCTCCATCTGCGTTCACTTATTTGTTCATATGTGTGTTCTGGTGTTTTTTCTCCATCTATGTTCATTTGTTTGTGCATTTATATTTGTTTTATGGCTTCGTTATACGGCAAAATACATATACTTTTCCCAAATATTTATATTCACGTGCATTTTTTTTCCTGGGGATCACATAATAATCTGGTCGTGGCGCGCAGGGGTCCATCTGGGGCGTGAGATACGCCACTCTCACCTACTGACACACACGCAGATTAGCCCATCAAATAATAGGAAAAAAACACTAATACAATTGTACACCAGTTTAGTAAATACAGACACACACAGGAAGTGGAATGACCTATACAGCGAAATAGTGGAACCGGAATGCATACAAAGTTTCAAGAACAGGCATGATAGGGCTCATGCAGCCATGAGAGAGGAAACCGAGCAGCGGCCAGGCGCTATGACTCTACCCCTGCAACTACAATTAGGTGAATACACACACACACACACCCCGGTGGCCTGGTGGCTAAAGCTCTCGCTTCAAGCACGCAGGGCCCGGGTTCAATTCCCGGCGGGGCGGAAACATTTCGAAGTGTTTCCTTACACACACAAACATACAACAGGCCTAGTGTCTAATCGACATGTGCCTAGGACAAAATGGTAACTAACACACACACACAGATGAGCCAATGGGATGTTAGGAAATACTTCTTTAGCCTTAGTGGTCAGGAAGTGGAACGGCCTAGGCAGTGAAGTAGCGTAGGCAGAATTCATGGATTAAAAAAACCATACCACAGGCGGGGATTGAACTCGTAGCAGGGGAGTCTTAAATCTCCAGGCCAGCGCGTAAGCGCTGACCTGGAGGTATGGCAAGGCTCATGCAATCAGGAGGAAACCAGTAGTGGCCAGCAGAGGCGCAAGGCCAGGAGCCGAGACTCAACCCCTGCAACCACACACACACACACACACACACACACAAAAGCAGGGAGTAGACCTAGTAGTGCCCAGCGAAAAGGCGGGGCAAGCTGTTGTGAATCGACCCCTGCAACCACAAATAGGTGAGTACACACACAGCGGCCGGCAGTAAGAAGCGTCGATACAACACAGCTAAGCTCCTCTGACAGATAAAAAAAACACAATTTCTGGCGCGCATCCTTAGCTCTTTGATCGACCAAGTTTCCCGGCAAAATTGAAAAAGTTAGTGGGCATGACGGAGTGTGCGGTGGGTGATATGCCTCGCGCGGCCTCGCCAGCCCCCGAGGGACGCCACCACGGCACAAATAATTAAAAGGATAGAAATAGTTAATTTAGATAAAAATTTCCGGGAGAGTGGGGAGCATTTTGAGGATTTTTTTTCTTTTTCTTGCGGGAACCCTTGGAGGCGACCCCCGTGTGGGTGAAGAAACGGCGGCAAAATGTGGCGGGAAGATAAGGCGCGCTGGTCCCACGGTGCCGGGCTGCCTGAGGCACGATCACTCTCTTCACTTAATCTCCCACCATGAGCTAAGCCGTATTTTAATATTCATGGACCCCAAACACTGACGCAGTATACTATCTGTTGAGAAACTGATGCATCCGAAGAAGGGAATATTGAGAGAGATGTTAAAGAGGAGAGGTTTTAGGCATGTTGTGATCATCGTGCGTGAGGCAGCGGCTCCATCAACCAGCTCGCTACAGTCAGCTGATAAAAAGCGCGGGAAGGCGACGGGGTTCATCTTTTTAATCGCAGGCTCGAGCAGGGGGATCCCAACGTCACTTCCCCTCATGATTGCCTTCCGCTCTCTGCAACTTATATATTGACACACACACACACACACACACAATCCAATGGAACTGAGTCATATGTATCTCTCTTCGCTGATGATGTAAAACTAATGGGGAGAATATAAACAGGTGAGAATAGGAAAAGGCTGAAAACGGATCTGGACTAACTGCACGATAGGTCAGATAAGCGACTGCTTGAATTCAACCCCAGCAAATGCAAGGTTATGACGATTGGGGAAAGGGTGCGCAGCACCACTGTGGAACCCACACCTGGTAAATTAGACATATGCAACACTTGGGTATCTTTATTGAGGAAACGTTTCGCCACACAGTGGCTTTATCAGTCCATACAAAGAAGAATCGTGAAGAACATGAGGAGTCTGAGGTGGTCAGTCCCTCAACCTTGAGTCGATGTTGTCAGTCCATCAATCTATTCAATATTAGAGAGACAGAGTAACAGGGATGTCAGAAAATATTTCTCCAGTTTCTTGGTGGTCAGGAAGTGAAATGACCTCGAAGTGGTGGATACAGACTCCATACACAGTTTGAAGAATAAGTATGATAGGCCCCACGAGGCTAGGAGAGTGAATCTAGTGAGCGGCAAGTCGAGAGGCGGGGCCAGAAGCTGTGACCCAACTCCTGCAACCACAAAAAGGTGAGTACATAAAGTACACACACACGCGCGCGCACACTGTTCTATTGCCTACCGACAATAGAACAGAGTTAAGAAGCATAACAGTAGGCCTACTACTGTCCCATGCGCCATGACCACCCGTCAGTGTGCTCACAATTTCTCCTACACCACCACCTTCCCCTACACCACCACCTTCCCCATATTTTTCAAACATCAATTAATATTAGTTCATAAGGGTCGGGCAGCGTAACCTAACATGTACGGAGACCTCGGATTTTTTGTTGGTCAATTGCCTTTCAAGGCTGGTCATCTTAAGGATAATTTCCGTACTGCATACACCTCTCAAGGGAAGTTCCTTGATGCATGTTAGAAACTTGAATCAAGGTATTGTATGGCCCCCCTACGAATTTAGCTCTTTCTAGTCAATATGCCAACATGTCATTGTAAACGCTTGATATAACTGATGATACCTGGAGTATACCTGGAGAGGGTTCCGGGGGTCAACGCCCCCGCGGACCGGTCTGTGACCAGGTTAAAGAACAAGTACAACATTTGGGTCTGTTTACTGTAAACGTTGCATAGAACGCCACGTCTAGTGCGCCTCTGTGGTAGTAGAATGATACATAAATAATAAAGCGCTGACGGTGCTCTCGCCTCAGCTGGGCACATAAATAAGGCAGGAAGGTTTGCAGGTGGCCAACTGGTAATTGAAGACGCCTCACACCTGAGTCCTTGTGTGGGACGGTCTATGAAATACTCGCAACACTGTGCAACATTGATGACGCCTTCCACCAATACACACACACACACAAGACATGACGGAAGGAATAACCTCCGAAGTGTCCTGTTTGCAGATGATGTGAAGTTGATGAGAAGAATTTAATCGGAAGAGGACCAGGCAGAACTACAAAGGGATCTGGACAGGCTGCAAGCCTGGTCCAGCAATTGGCTCCTGGAGTTCAACCCCACCAAGTGCAAAGTCATGAAGATTGGGTAAGGGCAAAGAAGACCGCAGACTGAGTACAGTCTAGGGGGCCAGAGACTACAAACCTCACTTAAGGAAAAAGATCTTGGGGTGAGTATAATACCGGGTACATCTCCTGAGGCGCACATCAACCAAATAACTGCTGCAGCATACGGGCGCCTAGCAAACCTAAGAACAGCATTTCGACATCTTAATAAGGAATCGTTCAGAACCCTGTACACTGTGTACGTTAGGCCCATACTGGAGTATGCAACACCAGTTTGGAACCCACACCTAGCCAAGCACATAAAGAAACTAGAGAAAGTGCAAAGGTTTGCAACAAGAGTAGTCCCGGAGCTAAGGGGTATGTCCTACGAGGAGAGGTTAAGGAAATCGACCTGACGACACTGGAGGACAGGAGAGATAGGGGGGACATGATAACGACATATAGAATACTGAGAGGAATTGACAAGGTGGACAGAGACAGAATGTTCCAGAGATGGTACACAGCAACAAGGGGTCACAGTTGGAAGTTGAAGACTCAGATAAATCACAGGGATGTTAGGAAGTATTTCTTCAGTCACAGAGTGGTCACGAAGTGGAATAGCTTGGGAAGTGATGTAGTGGAGGCAGGATCCATTCATAACTTCAAGAAGAGGTATGATAAAGCTCATGGCGCAGGGAGTGACCCAGTAGCGGCCAGTGAAGAGGCGGGGCCAGGAGCTATGAGTCGATCCCTGCAACCACAACTAGGTGAGTACACACACACATACACGTGGTGGAACCAGGCTCCATACATAGTTTTAAAAGCAATTACGATAGAGCACACTAGGAGGGAGTGAATCTTGCAAGTGACAAGTTGAGAGTAAGAGACTAAATACATATAGGTAAACACACACACATATACACAAGCTGATACAAGACAGGATACACGTAAAATACTTGTTTATTTAACTTGTTTTGTAACAAACTGGTTTTCTTTTGGGGTGAGTTTTAGTGTTAATTCCCGTGAAAATTTAAAAAAATGCACTTAATCAGAACTGAATTATATTTTTTCTGTAATTATCTAAAGAATACGATTAATGGTTATGCAGGAAAAGTTTAAAATCATAGATGATAAATCAGATTACTTACTAAACCCGTACGTCACATCGCTGCGGGTAGGATGTGCGAGGGTAGGATGTGTGAAGGTTGATGTGCGAGGGTAGGATGTGTGAAGGTTGATGTGCGAGGGTAGGATGTGTGAAGGTTAGTGTGCACAATACACTAACACTAAGCTTGAAGCCTCTCAGATATTGTATTAAGTTATCGATCACTATCCCACAATACACTAAGCTTGAAGCCTCTCAGATATTGTATTAAGTTATCGATCACTATCCCACAATACACTAAGCTTGAAGCCTCTCAGAAATTGCATTAAGTTATCGATCACTATCCCACAATACACTAAGCTTGAAGCCTCTCAGATATTGTATTAAGTTATCGATCACTATCCCACAATACACTAAGCTTGAAGCCTCTCAGATATTGTATTAAGTTATCGATCACTATCCCACAATACACTAACACTAAGCTTGAAGCCTCTCAGAAATTGCATTAAGTTATCAGGTCGAAAAGGTTTGAAGCAAAAATTGGACGGGGAACTCACAAATTATTTTATCAAAGCCAGTATTTTAATTTTCTCGATTTCAATAAAAATGGCAATTATTATAATCGAAGTTTCCAATTATTATAATCAAAGAAAGAATAAAAATGGCAATACGAGACACACATTCCAAAATCAATCCAAACTTGTCTCTAAATCAGAGACAAGTTTTTTTATTTAGGCTTTAGCTACTTACCTGGAAGGGGTTTCAGGGGTCAACGCCCCCGCGGCCCGGTCTGTGACCAGGCCTCGCGGTGGATCAGGTCCTGATCAACCAGGTTGTTACTGCTGGCCGCACGCACCACAGCCCGGCTGGTCAGGTTCTGACTTGAGGTGCCTGTCCAGTGCCATACAAATTTGTTACACTCAACCGTAAACACAAAAGCCATTCAGAACTTAGGATGTTTAATGAAAAATACTGTTGTACCGTTTCTAAATTAAGGCGAAAAAAAATGACACCTACACATTCCACTGACAATGGCAACATTCTAACATTCTTCCAAGTAGAATATAAGAATATACACGTAGAATATGACTTTCCCTTTCGTTCAAAATGACATTTTGAAACCCTCCTCGGCAAACCAAATAATTTTTAACATTCCACCAAATTCGAATACGATGGAAATACCTTGATGTTCTAATTACTTCTAATGTCACGACCAGCAAGTAAAAATATGTATCTGTATGGTACATGTTTTCCCAGGCTTAGTGTATGCTCGCGTGTATGTTAGGTTCGTCAAGAAACAGGACAAGTTTTTCCTGACGCGGGTCTTATATGATGACCCACAGCTGGAGCTTTTGGTCATCTGACCGAGGCCTTCCACTGGTTTACCCCTCCACTACTTTAAAAATTATGATCATAATTATAACCATTTAGTGATTTAGTGTTGAGTATCATCCATGTTTTATAGATAAAATAATACGTATTTTCAGATCAACATTACCAGAAGCAAATCACTTTACTAGGCATTTTGCAGTCAAAACATTTTTAATGCATTTCAGACAAATGCACGAATATTTTAGTCAGTGCTTAGTGCTAGCTTGTTATAGGGAACTATAAGAAATACAAGATTTCTGTCAAAATAATATTGATGTGGCTTACTGATATCACGTCTGCAGATTAGTAATTAAAAATAACCGAAGGAAAATGTTGAGAAAGCTATTTACTTTCCTTCCTAACAGCTGGGTCTGAAATGTGAGAAAGAAGTAGAATGTTAAATTAAGTCATGTATAAACAATGTGTTCCATCGTACACACGACTGCAACCACACAGCTTCTGAAATATGTACAACTTTAAATATCTAAAGTACACGAAGAAGCCAACTGTAGTCAGACTTCCTTGTGTCAGCTCCAGACTTTCAACAGTCTCGCTCAAGACAGTAAATATCTCCTCAAAATGCTTAGAATTTAGGTCACTTAAGATTCAGGTGACTAATACATCGGTCGTATTGTAATAATATCTTTATTTCTACAAGTACATGTACAAGGTATACAGACCATAGCTGACATACTACTATATAGAAAGCCCCTTGTTATGCTGACAATTTCCCGCAAATTAGGTCAGTGTCCTATGATGCGACCCACACCAGTCCACTAACACCCAGGTACCCATTTTACTGATGGGTGAACATAGACAACCGGTGTAAAGAAACACGCCCAATGTTCTACCCTCGCTGGGAATCAAACCCGGACCCTCAGCGTGTGAAGCAAGAGCTACCAGGCCACTGGGGTTGTTCCCAAGAAAGAAAAATGGTCACCATCACTCAATACCTGTCTTCCAGAGGTGTACAGACATCACTCTACCTTTCTAGTCTATATAATTACCACCTCCATAATTCGTCTGGTTAATCAGTTTCCCTGAATACTCTCTGACCGCGGGTTCGAACCCCACCCGTGGTATGGTTTGTTTGCAATCGTGTCATTACGATTTCGTGACTCACACTAACAGCCCGTTATATCCCCCCCCCAAAAAAAAAGAGGTTTCCATGCAATTATCTAATGGTTATAATCAAAACCAAAATTTTTAAAGGGGGTGGAGTGGTAAGCCAGTGGAAGGCGTCGGTCATATGACCAAAAGCTCCAGCTGTGGGTCATAAGAGCCGCACCAGGAAACACTTGTCCTGTTTCCTGACAAACATTATCTAACCTAACCTGTGATAATACACGTCTGCTAAATACTCATGCTTCTAAACTCTAGAATCTTTACAACTCCAAACCTTTCATGATATCTCCTACCAGCCGGGCTGTGGTACGTACGTCAGTTTGCGTGCGGCCAGCAGTAACAGCCTGGTTGATCAGACCCTGATCCACCACGAGGTCTGGTCTCAGAGCGAGCCGCGGGGGCACTGATCCCCGGAGCCCTCTCAAGGTACACCATCCATCCACCCTATACATATTACGCAGGTTTCTGCGTTGTGATATATTATGATGTTGTGGACAAGTGTGCCATAATTTTATGAATAATGTTATCAATTTGTTGACACTTTAAGTTAGCTTAAGCTTTAAATTTATGTTAAGTCACAACGTGACTTATTTTCCAGTGGAGTGAGAGATGACGTCACCAGACCTACGTTAGTCTCAAAATTGACCTAATTTGCGGGAAATGCTCAGCATAACAAGGGGCTTTCTATATAGTAGTATGTCATTGATGTCAGCTATGGTCTGTATACCTTGTACATGTACTGGTAGTAAATAAAGATATTATATTATACACTCCAATGGAAAATAAGTCACGCTATGACTTAACATAAATTTAAATTTTAAGCTAACTTATAATGCCCATAAATTTATAACATTATTCATAAAATTATGGCACACTTGTCCACAACATAATATACCATAATGCAGAAACCTGCGTATTATTATTATAATAAAAGATGGAGCGCTAAACTTAAGAAACCTGCGTAATAATACACTTCTTGAACCATCCTTTCTAAATTATATGTACTCACCTAGTTGTGGTTGCAGGGGTCACAGCTCCTGGCCCCGTGTGTATTTAGGCTGTTGTGGGATCTGAGGAAGTCATCCCCGTTTACCACAAGCCTAGCCTCATCTACCTCACTGCACGTAAACAACAATGGAGGGTATTTCTCCTTTGTTACTTGTAATAACAGTCATTATCACACCTAGCATCAGCCTGGGGTCAGAACATAATAAGTAATGCATATTTCTTGCCAAGATATTCCCCCGAATATTCCATTGTTTACATTTTATTCAAAATATTTTTTTTGTATGCTGAAAATGAGTATCATTCATAAGTAACTGAAATTGTGTATAAAATATTATTGTAATCAAATAAATAGCTAAACCGACAAGGGTCAGTTTGTATAAAATAATTTTAATTACTGCAAGGCAAGTTCCGTAAAATAATAGTTTATATGCCATGGATTACTATATATATGGAGTGAAAATGTGTATATCTCCAGAGGTCAGGCTGGTGAAGCCTTGAACTAAATTGTTCTCATGGGACCTTCAATGTATATACCACGAACCATGAAGTCTCCATGACATCAAAATACAACTATCACAGCAGGAGAAAGACAATTGTTGACACAAGGCTCAATAATACTTCATAAAGTCTAACAAGATGGTGGGGGTATCCAGGGAGGTGTTGACCAGGAACCAAAGTTGATGTTAGTGTTGAATATTGATATATTCTACTCGTTAAGGGGCACCTTAGTTCCCCTGTCTTCTAATAACATGTCCATTTTCCCCACTATCATCTACCTTGTCCATAATTACTATCGCATTTGCTGTGTTTCGTAAGTCCAGGATCTTAATTCTTGGTATAACTTAAATCTTTGAGGTCAATTGTGTTGTAGAGGTGTGATCTCTGTGATACTAATTAGGATAAAATGTCACAAATGCAACTAATATGACATTGTGGCAACGTTTCGCTCTCCAGGAGCTTTGTCACGGCTTGATAAAGCTCCTGGAGAGCGAAACGTTGCCACAATAAAATGTCACATTAGTTGCATTAGTATTGTCGATAATTCTACCAACATTAATACAATGATGGATCCTGTTACATTACGGGTCACCAAATGTAACATAGGTGAACACCACAACAGTTTCGGGGGTCGACGCCCCCGCGGCCCTGTCTGTGACCAGGCTTCACGGTGGATCAAGACCTGATCAACCAGGCTGTTACTGTTGGCCCCACGCAACCCGACCTACGAACCACACTGGATTGTTGAAACGTGTCACCACGTTTGAAGCCTGGTCACAGACCGGGCCACGGGGGCTTTGACCCCCCCTCTCCAGGTATACACCTTGGCGCCATCAAAATACCCAAGTACTGCCCATGGGCCTAACTTATCAAGTTGTAGGTTTTCCGAACTATTTATATACAAGACGTAGGTAGTGTCTTGCCCCTCACAAAGTAATGGCTGGTATATTGTAGTCTGTCACACCACGTCAGCTGGTATATTGTAGTCTGTCACACCACGTCAGCTGGTATATTGTAGTCTGTCACACCACGTCAGCTGGTATGTTGTAGTCTGTCACACCACGTCAGCTGGTATGTTGTAGTCTGTCACACCACGTCAGCTGGTATGTTGTAGTCTGTCACACCACGTCAGCTGGTATGTTGTAGTCTGTCACACCACGTCAGCTGGTATATTGTAGTCTGTCACACCACGTCAGCTGGTATATTGTAGTCTGTCACACCACGTCAGCTGGTATGTTGTAGTCTGTCACACCACGTCAGCTGGTATATTATAGTCTGTCACACCACGTCAGCTGGTATATTGTAGTCTGTCACACCACGTCAGCTGGTATGTTATAGTCTGTCACACCACGTCAGCTGGTATATTGTAGTCTGTCACACCACGTCAGCTGGTATATTGTAGTCTGTCACACCACGTCAGCTGGTATATTGTAGTCTGTCACACCACGTCAGCTGGTATGAGCCTCGTCTGGTCCTCCTTCAAACTACCGAACTAAGGGTAATTGCCTCTGCGTAGGTATAAAATTTATCAGGAAACAGGACAAGTAGGGGTAAGCCAGTGGAAGGCCTCGCTCAGATGACCAAAACCTCCAGGAAACACTGGAAGTTAACCATTTTTTTCCCGTGGAATGTTTTGCATATTATATTACCTATTTATTGTGAGCTTATTTCATACATACTAACATTATTATTACACTCAAAAATAAGCGCTAAACCCACCAGGGTCATACAGCGCTGGAATTATGGAGAAGCCTAATATTACCAGTCCAGTTGTATGATAATACACAAGCTAATACATAAATTGTAAACCTTTAAGTCAGTTCTACATGACCCTTGTGGGTTTAGCGCTAATAATAATAATGAGACAATAATAATAATAATAATAATAATAATAATAATAATAATAGGACATATTAATGTCTCATACCCATAATAGTGGTCATAAAATTTTAATGCAGGAAAATACAAAAATACGTATACTAGTATGTATGATTTTGGCGTATGAATTTCTGGCCATACAGTATTTATACACTTGTCTCCTCACCTGTGGTTGCAGGGGCCGATTCTCAGATTGTTGTGGGTAGCGCTAAACCCGTAGCGATTATACAGCACTTGGGGGGAAGTATTTAGACTTCAGGGAACTGGAGCACAGATCCAGTTCCCTAGATCAAGAACCTCCCTTGAGGGGTTCTCAGATTGTGGTTCCACCTCGTATAATTCTCCAGCTTCACTCCCTCCTACCCTCGGGTTCTGTCGTACCTATTCTTAAAACTACGTATTGAGCCTGCCTCTACCACTATCTTACCATAATCATTCCACGTCCCGTCCATTCTTTGTATGTATTTTTGTGCGAATGTATGCATATGTGTATTTGCATGAATGCGTGTATATGTACTGTATACATATGCATGTCTATAAGTACGTCTGCATATATTATTGTGCATATGTACTCACCTATATGTGGTTGGAGGGGTCGATTCTCAGCACCTCCCTCCGAATCTAAAGTTTCCAGATTCGCTCTTAGCCGTGTGGATCCTATCGTACCTATTCTTAAAACTCTGTATGGAGTGTACCTCCACTTCTTCACTGAGGTCATTCCACTACCTGACCACCCTGAAACTGACATCCGTGACCCGCTGTGCCCCTGAGTACCTGTTTCCCGCCTCTTCAACAGCCTGTTCCTGTCTGCCCTTTCGGTTTCTGAAATGTTGTATGTCGTTAATACATCTTCCCTTCATCTTCTGTCATCCAGAAGGTTAAGGTTAGATTCCTTTAGCCTCTCTTCGTAGCTGATACCCCATAGCCTCCTTGTATCATTATTACGGGGAGTGCAAAACCTGTAGGGATTAGTCTGCTTGTATACTTTTGCACTTTCTCCAGTTTCTTAACATGCTTCTTCAGGTGTGGGTTTTTCTGGTATGTGTACTCACCTAGTTGTAGTTGCAGGGGTAGAGTCACAGCTCCTGGCCCCCACCTCTTCACTGGTCGGTATTAGGTCACCCTTCCTGCTCCATGAGCTTATCATACCTCTTCTTAAAGCTATGTATGGATCCTGCCTCCACTACATTACTTTCCAGACTATTCCACTTCCTGACAACTGTGACTGAATAAATACTTCCTAACATCCCTGTGATTTATCTGAGTCTACAACTTCCAACTGTGACCCCTTGTTGCTGTATCACATCCTGTCTGTCCCCTTGTCAATTCCTCTCAGTATTTTGTATGTCGTTATCATATCCCCCCTAATTCTCCATGCGTGCGTGCGCGTGTGTATGTATGAATTTGCATATTTAAACATGCATGTATATTACACTTGCATGTGAGAATGATTATTATTATTATTATTATAATAAAAAGAAGCGCTAAACCACATGTGATTATTATTATTATTATTATCAAATAGAAGCGCTAAACCACAGGGGTTATACAGCATGTGAGAATGTATATGTTTGCATAAATATATGTATATGTATGTATTCATGTGTATGTGTAATGTATATATATATTTACATATTTGTACTTTTGCATATGCATTGTATGTAATATTTATGTATGAATGTACATTATGTAACATTTGTATGTATATATGTTGATGTATACTTAAGCATAATTATTCATACATACATGCACCTCTGCAAAGACAGTGATTATATATGAGTGAGGTGAAAGTGTTGAATGATGATGAAAGTATTTTCTTTTTTTTTTGGGTCACCCTGCCTCGGTGGGAGACCTCCGACTTTAAAAAAAAAATGCATCATGAAGTGTCTATCAGTGCATGTATATACTGGGAGTTTACTCCATATCTTGTTTTAAGAATTATTATTGACTGGCATTGAACAGGTTACATGCAACCTTAATGACCCTTGTGTAGTCAATAGGTATTAAACTTCATTTGCCTAACCAGCCTCCTTTCTTTCCCATCTTCCTTCTAAGGGCTACTACTAAACGTTTACACATCTACTGAAATGTAAGTTATTTTCAAAGGATAGTGATGAGGCATTTCCGTAAGAGCAGCTGGATCATGACCCAAATCTTTTTCACTAAATGATTGTCCTGAGATCAGCTATCATTTTTCAACATAATTCACTTACACAGTTCAGAAGGCTTGATCCTCATTCCCGGGATTACACTAGCACCCATCCCGACAAATGTTGTGAAGGTGACCATAAGACTCATGTGGCAAGAAGCATGTTGGAATGGTCTTCACAATTAAAAGGAACCACATTTTACTCCCTGAATTCCAGCACGTTCACCATGACCAACAGTACTGGTTTCCCTGGGACCCATCTCATAATCTACCTGGTGTGCAACTATGAGAATGATATCCACAGAATTAACCAAACAAAACATAGCCATTTTGCCTATTAAGACAGAGAAAACCAAATCAGCAAACGTCATTTGACTAGTAATGGGCAAATGTGAACCGGAATGAGCGCCACAAGTTTTACACCTTTCGTTGCCACTCCTGGATCTGCAGAGAATTTCTAGTAGTACCTGTATCATCAGATATTAGATGGTCACCAAGATGGCTTAGTTTCCCTTGGGTGAAATAACCAGCACAACACAAACTGCTGAGAATGCAAGGACACAGATAATTTTCTAATACTCCCACATGCAAATTTTTCAAAATGGAGAAAATACTCCTGATATTTAGGTCAAAACCTAGGTAGTAGGTTGGTAGACAGTAACCGCCCAGGGAGGTAACTACCATCCTGCCAGGCGAGTGTAAAATGGAAACCTGTAATTGTTTTACATGATGGTAGGATTGCTGTCTCTTAAACATGCAAGATTTCAGGTACATCTTGCTACTTCTACTTACACTTAGGTCACACTTCACATGCATAGACAAGCATATATATACATACACACCCCTCTGGGTTTTCTTCTATTTCCTTAGTAGTTCTTGTTTATTTCCTCTTATCTCCATGGGAAAGTGGAACAGAATTCTTCCTCCATAAGCCATGCATGTTGTAAGAGGCGACTAAAATGCCGGGAGCAAGGGGGCTAGTCTTTTTGGGCCACCCTGCCCTGGTGGAATATGGCCGGTTTGTTGAAAGAAGATTTAGGTCAAAAAAGTGGGTGAGAGTATTTCATTTTTAAAAAAAGTGGTTCTAATGAGTCAAAGGAGTCATTCCTCTGATTTACCAGTTCTCATAAAAAATAAAATGGTCATATAAAAAAAGGTAATATGAAAAGTTTCCACCCCCCAAAGTGTCCTATAGAAGCTGAGCTCATAAGGTCCCAGGACATTTCCGAGGGAACACTAAGCCATGCCACGACCTCAATGTGATAATTTGATAACCATATAAGGAGGTCCAACTAGGAGCTAGGTCAATTGCACACCATTTTAATCAAGGGAAAGTGTTAAACTTGTATGGGTCATATAGTGCCTACAGAATAGAAGGCATTCAGATTCAGTCAAAAGAGGATATTATTACATTCAAGGGGGAGGGAGTTAACCCATAGTCAGTGTCTGCAGAATGGGCAGAAATCAGGTTTGATCCAAGGAAAAGTCGGGTTCAATTCCTTAGATCAATAGCACTTCACCAGCTTCAATAATTTTCCCTGAGGGTTCTAAAGAAGAGGGAAGAAATGTAATTCCTTGGATCAAGGACCTCTCACCTACAATGCACCTTGAGGGGGTTTGCACTTGTAACAAGACTCACCAGCTGATTATTTATATACCAGCATAAACATTACCATGCTTACAAAGAAATAAACCCTATGATTCATTAACTAATGCACCAGTATAAACACAATCTATGTACAGGGATGGCCCAATTTTTTGAGGTAATACCGAGGCAAGACCACAGATGGCTACAAGAACAGTCATGCTAAGTATGCACCCTTCTGGTACATTTGTAGCCTGAATACTCCTCAAAGGAGGTCCCTTGATGCTGTTGAGGGGATCTTGAAGCAAGGAATTAGGTATCCTCCCCTACCTTGGATTGACCCCAATTACCTCCTATTCCCAAAGCATATGATCCCTAAGGATTTAGCATTTCCCCATATAGATGATAATTCAGCAGGTTCTGCAGATCAAATAGGAGCCCCAAGACGATATATTATATCACCAGGCAGCATTGTAAGCTTTTCCCAGGTTGAGAGATTGTCACCACTTTCAGAAAAGGCCTCTTCTGTATCCAAACTGATTGGAAGATAAACAGCTGTAGGTCTCTAAATGCCACAGACTCCTGTTAATCATATATCATTAATTTGCAACAGGAACTACCATGAGGTGACAAGAATAGGTATGGTACTATACACAGTATGTAGATAGAGACACTGAGGAAATGTTTCACCATATTTAGTGGAAGAGGCCAGGTGAACATAAGTTAAAAGAAGGATGCCATTACAGGTAACATTGGGAAATCTTAAAAAAAAAAGTTAGATAAATATATGAATGAGGCTGGCAGGCCTCCTGCAGTTGTGTGTGGCTGAGCTTAGTGTCATTTAATGCTAAACAGGTTTTGCTGACACCCAATGGAAGCAGCAGCATGAAGGGGCTGGCTCTTGTCAACTCTCAGCAGTATCCAAGTTGGAAAACAGGGCTCCATCATGAAATTTGGAGAACTATACCTTCATAAGTGTTCAGAGGCTGACATGATAACAATCACCAACACCATCCACAAAAATCTGGTAGTTATAGCACTTCCAGTCTTAGCAGACTGATTACTACCCAATCTGGATACTGTAATTAGAGGACATTAGCCAGCCTTCTGCCTCCACTGAGTGGAAGTAGGATCTTTCTACCATTAGATGACACCAACTTGCACCATAGTGTGCTATAGACCTACTGGCCTCAATCATACATTTGTCTAAACTATTTTAAAGATTACTGAACATGTTGCCTTTGATAAGTCACCCTGCTTTTAACATATGTTCACCTGCCCTCCTGCACTATATGTCTTGGTCTAGTACCTCTAAAAACTGATTAATCACTTGTGGCAAAATGTTTCCTCAATAAGCATCTTCAATTGTGCATGTGTATCTAAACTAGGTGCTGACTTTGTAGAAAGGATTGTGGCTTAACATTACCAGCTTTTAAAAAGTAATAGGCAACAGGTGATTTCCATTGCATGGGCAACACTCCTACAGACAAAATCAAGATTGAAAAACAGTTTAAGAGGCTATGTGCCAGTGTGTGCTAACCTTTTAAAGAATGAGGAATTATTCTCTGAATATAAACCCAAAAAATATACGGGGCTTTTTGTCCTTGTGCTTGAGGCACAGTAGTTATTACTCTACAGTACACAACCTCTGTATGACCCATACGGGTTTAGCACTCAAAATGATTATCATCTTAAATCTTTACATTTATTATACAACACTATTTGTTTATATTAAGGAGTTGCCACCAAACAGTTTAGGTATACGTAATATAGAGAATATATATTTTCATAGAATTATTTTACAACTTTTCTTCATTCCCAACTATACTCTTACACCATTCATTTCTCTTGGCTGTTAAAGACTTCTGAGACCTTGTGTTTTACATAGAAATGACCCAAGATGCATGCTGTCTTGGCATCTAACTAAAAAATACTTTGAGAACTATGCAAGAGTATTTGCATTGACTATGTATGGGTAGGGATGATAGTAACAATAATGATAAATCATCTTTGGTAGTATAATCTGCCAACATTAATAGTCTTGGTAGTGCCAAGAATACTGATGTAAAAAAAAGTTTCTATGAAATAAACAGGATACATTTCAGAAATATATTAAGAATCATGTTTTAGAATTAGTCACTGTACTTATATAATGCAAAACAGTCCAGAAAAACTATATAGGAAGTGATGAAATGAGAAACAAAACTTACTCATGTCAATTATTTAACAATTAACCATATTCAATGGCATTTTTGATGGTGTGATGACATTAAGGTAAATTTTTTTATAAAAAAAAAAAAAATTGTACATAATGTACTATTTTACTTTTGCTAAATTACTGTTGACATTTATATATATATTTACAAAACTATTATAAGCTATACCAAGTGGATAAGAATCATTTACAAATTCTCCCTATAGATCACGATATGCAAAGATGATCATCTTGTTAGCACTCATGCCGCAGTCCAACCGATGACCACTTAATAAAGGCATGATAAATATACAGTACCTGAGAGCTAGACAAGAAATTATAAACAAATCAAATCATCACATTCTACAAGTCACACTCAGAAGGCAATGTTTTCAACACCTGTGATTTCTATCTGCACCCACAGCAATGTTTACAGTGAAGGGCGCACAACCACCGTACACTCATTCATGCCCCCACTTTACACACTATGCACATCACAAGTAGGCAATAAGAATTAATTTGTACAGCACATATCCATATGTTTCTTATGTGTTAGTGAATACAATACAGTATGAAACAAAGATATGATTAGTCACACTGAACACAATTCACACACTGACTAGCAAACACAAGTCATGCAGATAATTGCTAAATAACTGTGTATCCAGTTCTGACAGACTCACTAAATTTTCTGTTTTGCAGTGCGTGTCAGCTATTGTGTCAGATCCTAAACGCACAGTACACAAAATGTACCAGTGACAGGTCTTTTGAACTTTTCGAAAAAAAATAAAATTCACTGAGTTCTGACTATATTAAATCACAGTCACCTCTTGGTTTCACACACTAAAACGTCCAGTTTTTCAAAGTATAAACATCCATAGGATAGCCCACACATGTACTCCACCTCACAGCAGACAAGTATTCAAACCAATCAATGGAATGTACTCAAAACTCGTCAACCACTGGTGAAGATCATTAAAACTATGTTTATTAGCCAAGTTTCTGTTTCTTGGTAAACTAAAACACTGAACTTTGGATGAAAATGAGAAGTGCACTAAAATGTTCATGCAAGTTTGGCTTTAAGATTTATAGGAAAAAAAACACATTAATGCGTAATGCTAGCAAGTCATGCCTGCTGAGGTGTTGTGCGAGCTAGGCGAGTCTGGAGTACTATCTTTGACAGAGGAACTAGAATAATTCATATGATTGCAAACATCTCCATCCATGGCTACTGTTGCACTGTCTGCCTTGCTGTCTGTATTTGGGCAAGTTGTGGCTTTAGCAGCCTGAACGACATCTGACATCACAGTAACTGAGTGCGGTTCTCCCGAGGGCAAGACCCCAAGTCCATCTTCCACCATCTCTTGAGTGGATAAGCCCTGGTGTATGGGCTTCATTGTGCTATTGACTAAAGCACTGCTACCACTACCAGTCTTGTTAACTTGTATTCCTGAACTATGAATGCTATGTTTATTGTTATCTGTGTGGGGCTTACTCATAAATAAATTAGCTCTCGAAGTTTTTCTAATTCGTGTGCGGACTGGTCCTCCAGCTTGGCCTCCTGTTGCTCCCCTTAATTCCTTTTCCTTTTCCTCTTGAGCACATTCTCTCTCCTTTTCCAGCGAATGAGAATCATGGAACTGTGAGGCAACTGGAGACCTGCTGCATGAACTTGTTAGACTCAAGGATAATGGGATGCCTTCAAGACCCGGAGGTGGACTCATTTTCCTGAATTCTTCCTTTAACAACTGGAAGTTTTTCTGGAAATAATATATCAGACAGTTAATATGAAAACATCAAGAAAGTTTAATAAAGTGAGATAAAAATGAAGCGACTTTAAATATCCACTAAATAAAACACTTGTGCAAAAGGTTCTTGAAACTACTACTGCCCTGATAATTTCAAAATTTTTGTTTTATCAGCAGTTGGGCTATCAGGCAGATCAAAGACTATCTAATACCTACAAATATGCAATTAAAACACATTCAGCACTGCACTGTTGTTATTAAGGAAAACATTCTGCTCACTGCAAGCTGTACAAATACAATATGCAGACTGAGAAAAACAGTATGTATAGTTGACTGGGGTAGGACACAAGTCAAACAAATTATGGTTGTAAGAATGACCCTAATTTTATTTGCACTACACTATGGGAAGCTAATATATATTTGAGTCATATTTCACTCTCTAAAGATATTCTATTAAGAAATATAAACAGCACAGAAGTGACAGGTAATGAATGAAGCTGCTAATTAACTTTTGTGACCAATGGGCTATTTTAATTGAATAGCTTTTAAAAGAGAGAGCACCAGGACATTTTTGTTAGGGGCAAACTTTTTGTTCACAGGAGCTTTGCTCTCTTTAACATAACTACAAAATATGTTACAAATAAGAGTTAGAGAGCCAACTGAAGAATATACTAGTATTATTAATAGTGGAGATGCAAAACATACATATTAAGGATGGTGGAGAAATCATAAACAAGCACAAAAACAATGGAAAATGCTGAAAATAAAAAAATATTTAGCTCCAGTGAGCTGTGAGGAGCTCAAGTCTAGGAGCAATTTAATAAATACTATACTGTAATAAATAATAATAATGATCCTACATATAACATGAAAAGTCAAATTTAAACATATGACAAACTGTTTACTTCCCAATAAATATTTTTAACCACTATAAAAAAAAAAAAAAAAATAAAAATAAAATTTGAATGAAAATTAAAGACAAAATTTAGGTAAATTTACCTTAAGTCCTACAGTATTATGGGCAATGTTTTTCCCAGTTCTTCTGTTTTCACTTAGAGCTTCCATGTTGGTAATCCAGCTGTCAACTTGTTCAAGGATTTCCTTATGCTTCAGCCAAAAGTGACGTTCAATCACCTATGTAAACATTTCATCAGTAATAGTTGTGTAAACAAATATCAGAGCAAACAGCAATGTGGATCAAAGTAATTTCCTGCTAATTTAACAAAGAGGCATTAAAAAAGAATACTGACAGACACTAAACCCTCACCTCCTTGAAACAGGGAGAAGGATTACGAAGCTGATTGAGCATAGCCCATCTGACTGTTGCAGCTCGTATATTTGCATCATATTCACGAGAATTTTGCATAGCAGTTGGTGTTCCTCTTGACCTCTCGTACCCTGGTTCATTGAAGTAAGGTTCACTCACAAAGATTAAACTTTGTATTGACACTAACACCTGCAAAAAAAAAGATAAACATTACAGGTAAAGTGACCTAACAGAAGGAAAACACCTTCACTGTCATTCATTCACTGTACTCACCCATTTGTGGTAGAAGGGGTCAATTCTCAGAACTCTCCACATTCACTCCCTTGTAGCCTCGTGGACCTTATCATACCTGCTCTTAACACTATGTATGGAGCCTGTCTCCGTGACTTCCTCACCTAGGTTATGCCACTTCCCGACCACTCAGACTAAATACTTCCTAACAACCCTGTGGCTCATCTATTACTAACTTCCAGCAGTGTCCCCGAGTTTTCATTTCTTGCCTCTCAAACAGCCTATCCGTGTCTACCTTATCAATTCCCCTGGTTATTTTTTTATGTTGTTTTCATGTCTCCCTAGTATCTTCTGTCATCCAATCCTATTTAGTTCAATTCTGTTAGCTTCTCTTCCTACCTCATGTACCTTAGCTCAGGAACAAGCCTTGTTGAATACTTCAGCATTCTCCACTCCTAATTTTTTTTTTTTCAGATGTGGGTTCCATACAGGTGCTGCATAATCCAAGATGGGCCTGATGTTATATAAATAGCCCAGAATGACTGATGAGATTGCTGAAGGCTAATAGATTTATCAGATGAACATTGGCTGTAGAGCAGGGGTCCCCAACCCGTAGCCCGAGGGCTGCATGTTGCATCCAGCCCTTACATGAAATTAAGAATTAACTTTTATGTAGGTTTCACACTGTACAGTGTCAACAGTTACAAAATATTATTGTTATTATTCATAAAAATTACAAAATGCAGCCCTCCTTTAAATTTGGCTTTTCAAATTGGTCCTTTCATACTAAAAGGCTGGGGGCTACTGTTGTAGAGGTTATTTTTGTGAAGTGAGCCTCTAGCAATCTACTGGGTACTATGTTCACTCTTAGGTCTCCGAGTGAAGACTGCAGCCTCTGTCTCCCCTGGTCTATACCCCATTTCCAGTTTTCTTGCTCCTTTCCCAGTCTTCATGACCCTGCATTTACTGGGGCTGAATTCAAGCAACAAGTTATCTGACCTCTCGTGTAATTTGTCCAGAACCGCTTGGAGCCTTTCTTGGTCCTCATCTGTTTTTATTCTCATTAGTTTTACATCAGCAAACATGGATATCTTTCTTTCTTTCTTTCAACATGTCGGCCGTTTCCCACCGAGGCAGGGTGGCCCAAAAGAAAAAACGAAAGTTTCTCCTTTCACATTTAGTAACATATACAGGAGAAGGGGTTACTAGTCCCTTGCTCCCGGCATTTTAGTGCCTCTTCGACACGCATGGCTTACGGAAGAAGAATTCTGTTCCACTTCCCCATGGAGATAAGAGGAAATAAGAACAAGAACTAGTAAGAAAATAGAAGAAAACCCAGAGGGGTGTATATATATATGCTTGTACATGAATGTGTAGTGTGACCCAAGTGTAAGTAGTAGTAGTAAGATGTACCTGAAATCTTGCATGTTTATGAGACAGAAAAAAAGACACCAGCAATCCTACCATCATGTAAAACAATTACAGGCTTTTGTTTTACACTCACTTGGCAGGACGGTAGTACCTCCCTGGGCGGTTGCTGTCTACCAACCTACTACCTAGGATATATTTGAACCAATTCCATCTGGAATGTCATATACATAAACCTTGAGAAGCCCTGCTAGTTACTCTTTCCCATTTTAATGTCTTTTTCCTGACAGGTTATCAGGTGCCCTTTGCTTCCATTCCCTTAAATATTCTTTGATCCACCAGAGTATGGTTCCTGTTATTCCGGCATAAAATTCAAGTTTTTGGCCCCACCTCTTGTGGGGTACATTATCAAATAACTTCTTGCAGTCTAAAAACAAAAAAAAAAAAAAAAAAAAACATGCAATCCACTTAATCCTCTCTCTCGTTGTACATCTGTTACTTTGTCATAGAACTCCAGCAAATTAGTAAGATGTAGCATTCCTAAACTCATGCTGGTTTTGTTCATGAAACCACACCACTTCTCTCCAAGTGTTCTACCACTCTTTCCTTGACAAGTTGCTGCATTACCTTGCAAAGTATGCATGCCAGAGAAATTGATCTGTAGTTTAGCACCTCCTGTCAGTCTTTCTTAAATATAGGGACTACATTTGCTGTCTTCCAGATCTCTGGTAACCATCCTGCATACATTGACTTATTTTAGATAGCTAGTGGTTTACACAGTGCTCCTGCACCCTCTCACAGAATCCATGGTGACATGTTGTCAAGTCCCTTTGCCTTTGATGTTTACAGGTCCATTAAAAGTTCTTTACCTCTTTCCCTGTTGTGTGGCTGTCATTCAGTACTTGCCAGAAGTGCACTGACATAGATCAGATTTATTTTTCAAGTCACTGGCCATCTTTCACCAAGGCAGTGACTCAAAAAAGATACACTTTCACCATCATTCACACAATCACTGTCTTTGCACACACACTCAGATACATTATATTATGTAAATAAATGCAAATAAAATAAAAACATTATTATTAATAAATTTAAAAGCAGAAATACATAATTAAGATGGATGATATGTTATGGATTACTTTAAAAACATAAGACAGAAGAAATTAACAAGAGAATATAAATAGGGCTTGTATGATCAATGAATAATTAAAAATTACATTGCCATCATTGATATGGCACACGAGTCAATACTGGGTAATCATTAAAAATTGTCATGCAATAATAAAAAAAAACAGAT
The DNA here is from genome assembly GCA_009830355.1 of Cherax destructor. Classification (NCBI taxonomy): domain Eukaryota; kingdom Metazoa; phylum Arthropoda; class Malacostraca; order Decapoda; family Parastacidae; genus Cherax; species Cherax destructor. The sequence continues at coordinate 66,667 of WNWK01000767.1, forward strand.
AGGAAAAGATGAATATATGTACAAGTACAGTGGCCCCTCGCTATTCGAACATTCTTCATTCCAGAATGCTGTTCAAGTGCTGTTACCAAACAAATTTATTCCCATAAGGAATGATGTAAATTAGATTAGTCCATTTCAGACCCCCAAAAATACACTTATAAAAGCACTTGCATAAAAGGGCGAGTTTGCAGTGTTTGAATAGCGAGGGTCCACTGTACTAACTTCGAGTGTATAAATCTGTAGTGGAGGGAAGGCGGGGTAGGGGTCGGCCTAGGAAAGGTTGGAGGGAGGGGGTAAAGGAAGTTTTGTGTGCGAGGGGCTTGGACTTCCTGCAAGCATGTGTGAGCGTATTTGGTAGGAGTGAATGGAGACAAATGGTTTTTAATACTTGACGTTCTGTTGGAGTGTGAGCAAAGTAACATTTTCGGGCCACCCTGCCTTGGTGGGAATCGGCCGATGTGTTAATAAAAAAAAATAAAAATAAAGTAATGCTAATTTTCAAAAGATGCCACTTTTCAAGAACATATCCCATGTTAAGAGGGTTTACTGTACATGGAAAATACTAGAGGGTCAGATACCTGATTTACATGCTAACATAACTTACTGAAAGATATGGGAGGTGTAGAATAAGCTCAGTGGAAAGCACGTGTGCCATAGGGACACTGAGAACACTTAACATATATGGTTCATTAACATTAAATATTCTACCAGCATAAGTGAGAAACATTACTAGAATAAATATAGACTCTTCAAGAGGAAATGTGACCACTATCTACTACAGGTGCCTAATCAGTTAGGTTGATAGCTCTGAAGGCCTGCAGGCTAGCAGCAGCAGCCTAATTGATCAGAAAATTAACTAGGAAATCTGGCCTCAAATTAGGTTTTAAGAGCAGAATTCTCAAAACTAGTTACAAGTACTTAGATAAAAATGAAATTTTAGAAAGTTCAAAGAAATTGAGCAATTTATAATCAAACCTATTACACACATACTGGCACAAAACACTTCTAGCACATACTTGTAGGAGTGAAGAGGTCTGGGGATTCCATTTTTCCTCAGGTCTGCCATGCCAGGTGTTGAGGATGCTGAGGCACACTTTCCCATCCTGATACAGGTTGGGATTAAAGCGTACCTGCAATAAAATTGAAGTTACAACTCTCCTGACCATACAACTGAGAAAGGAAGGTGGGCTAACACAGAGCAGATGATATATATTCTCTTTATACATTATTTTTGCACTTCCCTAAGGCTCCAAGGATCCACTCATGACCCTTATGTCTGCACTCATGAAAGTTTTATATATACAGTGGTACACGTACCTCGGGTTACGAGCTTAATTCGTTCCAGAAGGCTGTTCGAGTGCCGATATCGGACGAATTTGTTCCCATCAGGAATAATGTAAATTAGATTAATCCGTTTCAGACCCCCAAAAATACACTTACAAAAGCACTTACAAAAATACACTTACATAATTGTTCGAGTTGGGAGCTGCTCATATGCCGAGGTACCACTATACGTATATGAAATACACAAATAATCCGCATATAGGAGAGAGGGGCTTATGACGACGTTTCAATATGATTTGGTCAAAGTGGGACTGAAACATTATCATAAGCTTCTATGTGCGGGTTATTTGTGTATTATTCCAGTCACAGTAATGTGCCTTTTTTGTTTTGTATATATACATATATACAGTGGTCCCTCAGTTTTTGTGCATCTCCAAACTCGAACATTTATGTAAGTGTATTTTCGTAAGTGCTGTTGCAAGTGTATTTTTGGGGGTCTGAAATAGACTAACCTACGTGACATTATTCCTTAAGGGAGTAAATTCGTTCGGTAATGGCACTTGAGCAGCATTCTGGAACAAATTTTCGATGAAAACCGAGGGACCACTGTATATATATATATATATGAAAGCTATGAGGGTTATGTATTAAATAAAGAACAACATTCAATAAATATATACGTACAAGGCAATGTTAACCCTTTCAGGGTCCAGACCCCCAATCTGAAACTTGTCCAGAGGGTCCAAGAATTTTAAAAAAAAAAATTTGTTATTTTGTCTTATGAAATGTTAAGAGAATCTTTTTCTGAAGGTAATAAAACAAAAAGTACAAAATTTGATGGAAAATTGATGAAATTACGTTCTCATGAATTTTGCTGCGTCAACTATATTTACGCATCGGTGATTTTGCCGACTTTGACTCTCAATTTAGGCCAATTACATTATTGCAGTCGACCAAATTCTTAGCTATTTTGCTAGTATTACTTCTATTTTATTAACTTAGCACATGAAATCGCCCAGTCAACTGTTTCAACTACACAATAAAGTGATTGGAAATTGGCAATTTGGCCAATTTCACACAAAATTCAAAATATTCCAATTTCAAAATAGGGCCCAGGATAAACAATGCAGGCATTTCTGGCACTAAAATAACATTTCTTCTGTTTATCAGTCACGTTTTCTGGCTTTACAAATGAATTCCATTTTGATTTTTTATTCACAATGAATTTTTATTCACACCAAAAAGCAGAAGATTTACTGTTATGCAACATTGTAATAATTGTATAAATAATATCAGCACATTCGTGAACTTATATTAGACCCACCAGCTGATGTGTATTGGACTTGTGACGTCATCTGTTTACTCTTGAACATCGGCAAAAACGAACATTTCCATTACTTTGAGCTCAGTTTCAATCCATTTTCAGTACTAAAACTAAAATCAAAATCATATCTAATTCTGTAATATATCTTTCATTCTATCAAATGAGACAAAGAAACCGCGAATACAACTGTAAAAAACATACGAAAAAACACAGCAAAATCGGTTCTAATCGGAAAATACGGTTGCATTTTTTTTCTCATTATGCACTGCGTGCTGCAGGATTTGTTTTATGTGGTGCACACTTACCACAGATGTATTCTCTCATATCTAGGCCCAAATTTACTGCTCACAGATTATCTGAGGAAGCTGAGCTCATGGCGCAGAACTACAGCTTGGACCCTGGCTTCAAAGCCGTAGAACTACGGGACGGACCCTCAAAGGGTTAAACAAAGTTTGGTATACCATGATTTCCAATGTGCAATTAGTATTAAGAAATGCTGACTAGAGGCAGAAGCTGCCAAATAGTTAGGACTATGAATTTAATTTTGAATGTTAAGGCTGAGTGCTTGTGTTATCTGCACGATAGTAATAGGGTGGGTGGCAGCAGCTATGGATAATTGGTAAAAACAACTTGAACGTGCATATAACAGATTTCAAAGAAATACACAGTACTTAGACTCAGCAGCTGGTTATTCTAGTGTACACAGCCTTGTAAATGTTAGTCACCAGGTCCAGCAGCTGGTTATATTAATATATACATAGCCTCGTAATAATCAGAATGGTGTGGGTGTAGCAAATTCCAACAATGCCACCAAGTGGAGATGGTAATTTCAAAGGCAGAGGTTTTTGTATTAATACCACCCGTTTCCATATTAATACCACCCGTTTCTGCACTAATACCATTCCAGCAGCTCTATCCACCTCAAATGTGTAAAGTACACTGGTAATTTAAGTAAATTATTGCTTATAAAAATTCTAAGTGACAAGAGCACTATTCACAGCAATTATAAACATGAAGGTAAAAGAATGCATGGAGAGGATGGGGGTTCAGAGAATATATAAAGGGGCCATTAAAAGAAGAAAAAAAAATTGTTTTATAAAGCATTTTCCTAGGATACAGTGAAAAGTTTTTACCTAATAACGCTTATCACTGAAATTAGTATGTAAGCCATCAACAAATAAAAAATTCATTTTGAAACAAAAATTAATTTCATTCTAAAGCTAACATAAAATTTCCAAGACTGTCAACATGTATGAAAGAGATCAGTGGACTTACTCGTCCCTCCCCAGTTGTCTGTAGGTTAATGTGGAGTGGTGAGGTTGGGTAGTCTACAGGAAAGTAGACATCAAACTCGAAGCAGCCATTGGCATATGGGGTATCTTCCGGCCCTGTTATAAGCACCTGGGAGAAAAAATTATAAAATTAAAATACAGCCTCTCCTCACTTAGCGACGTACTCTTTTACCGACGACTCTGACTTATGACGGGCTCTCTTGACCAGTATGCATATATCTAAATAAAGTATATTAGAGCTGATTTCCTTTATTCTTTTTATTACAATATACAGTACACTTTTTTTTTTTTTTATTAACACATCGGCCGATTCCCACCAAGGCAGGGTGGCCCGAAAAAGAAAAACTTTCATCATCATTCACTCCATCACTGTCTTGCCAGAAGGGTGCTTTACACTACAGTTTTAAAACTGCAACATTAACACCCCTCCTTCAGAGTGCCGGCACTGTACTTCCCATCTCCAGAACTCAAGTCCGGCCTGCCGGTTTCCCTGAATCCCTTCATAAATGTTACTTTGCTCACACTCCAACAGCACGTCAAGTATTAAAAACCATATGCCTCCATTCACTCCTATCAAATACGCTCACACATGCTTGCTGGAAGTCCAAGCCCCTCGCACACAAAACTTCCTTTACCCCCTCCCTCCAACACTACTGTATAAATATTTAAAAATATACCAGAAATGTTATAAATGGTGCAAAGGTAACATTAAAACAAAATCAAAGATGGCTGACACAAACCCACTACCATTATAGTATGCTCCACTTAGCGACGAATTTGTTTATCGACGAGGTCTTAGGAACGGAACTCCATCGTTAAGCGAGAGGCTGTAATTGTAAGGTGTAAAAATCTAGTGGAGGGAAGGAGGGGGGTTGGGGTCATCCTATGATAGGTTGGAGGAAGAAGAGGGGAATATAGGAATATAGAAAATAGGAATATAGAAAAGGTTGGAGGGAGGGGGTAAAGGAGGTTTTGTGGGCGAGGGGCTTGGACTTCCAGCAAGCATGTGTGAGCGTGTTAGATAGGAGTGAATGGAGACGAATGGTTTTTGGGACCTGACGATCTGTTGGAGTGTGAGCAGGGTAACATTTTGTGAAGGGATTCAGGGAAACCAGTTAATTGATTTAGTTGGACTTGAGTCCTGGAAATGGGAAGTACAATGCCTGTACTTTAAAGGAGGGGTCTGGGATAGTGACAGCTGGGAGGGACTATTCTCAGCTGTCGTATCTGAGCGCCTCTGCAAAGACAGTGATTATGTATGAGTGTGGTGAAAGTGTTGAATGATAATGAAAGTATTTTCTTTTTGGGGATTTTCTTTCTTTTTGGGTCACCCTGCTTCGGTGGGAGATGGCCGACTTGTTGAAAAAAAAAAAAAAAAGTGCAAGAGGCTTGGACATCCAATAGGCATGTGTGAGCATGTTAAATAGCAATAGAACTCTTTGACACCAATCACAGATATGTCTACATGTGTAATTCACACAATTGAAACCTCTGTCACTATCACATCCATCAGTCTGGCCTGGTCATCATATCTGCTGTAAGTATTGCTTATCTCTATCATACTTTATCTTACTTGGATATAAAGGAGACTACTAAGTGGTGGTACATTATGAATGTACAGTAAACCCTCATATTTTTCAACACACCAGCCATCTCCCACTGAGGCAGGGTAGCTTAAAAAAAGAAACTACTTTCACCATCATTCACACAATCACTGTCTTTGAAGAGGCACACAGATATTATGGTTCAGATGTCACTCTAAACAGCAAATTCCCCAAACCTCTCCTTTAAAGTGCAGGCATTGTACTTCCCACCTCCAGGACTCAAGTCCAGCTAACCATTTTCCCTGAATCCCTTCACAAAATATAACCCTGCTCACACACTAACAGCTCATCAACTCCCAAAAACCATTCGTCTCCACTCACTCCTACCTAACATGCTCACACATGTCTGCTGTATGTCCAAGCCCCTTGCACATAAAACATCTTTTATCCTTCCCTCCATCGTTTCCTAGGATGACCCCTACTCCTCCTTCCCTCCACTACAATTTATACACCCTCCAAGTCATCCTATTTTGCTCCATCCTCTCTAAATGACCAAACTACTTCAACAACCCCTCCTCAGCCCTCTGAATAGTACTTTTAGTAACTCCACACCACCTCCTGGTTTCCACACTATGAATTCTCTGCCCTAGGTAGTAGGTTGGTAAACAGCAACCACCCATGGAGGTACTACTGTCCTGCCAAGCGAGTGTAAAAAGGAAACCTGTAATTGTTTTACATGACGGTAGGATTGCTGGTGTCTTTTTTCTGTCTCATACACATGCAAGATTTCAGATACGTCTTGCTACTTCTACTTACACTTAGGTTACACTACACATGCATGTACAAGCATATATACACACACCCCTCTGGGTTTTCTTTTATTTTTTTACTAGTTCGTCTTCTTGTTTATTTCCTATCTCCATGGGTAAGTGAAACGGAATTCTTCCTCCGTAAGCCCCGCGTGTCGTAAGAGGCAACTAAAATGCTGGTAGCAAGGGGCTAATAACCCGTTTTCCTGTATACATTACTAGATTTAAAGAGAGAAACTTTTGTTTATTCTTTTAGGTCACCCTGCCTTGGTGGGACATGGCCAGTTTGTTGAAAAAAATAAAATCTCTGCATAATATATACACTACACCTTGTCCTTAGATACAGCATCTCCACTGCCTCCAGCCTCCTCCTCGCTGCATGGATAATGTTTTTTGTCTCCACAGACACCTCAACGCACCACTCACCTTTTTTTCTTCATCAATTCTATGGTTTACCTCGTCCTTCATAAACCCATCTGCTGACAAGTCAACTCCCAAATATCTGAACACATTCACTTCTTCCATACTCCCTCACTCCAATGTGATATCCAATTTTTTCTTTGTTTAACTCATTTGATACCCTCATCACCTTACTCTCATCCATGTTCACTTTCAACTTTCTTCCTTCACACACCCTCAATATAACACCTCAATTTAACAATTAAAACAATGGTCAAAATCTGTTGTGAAAATTATAATTTTAATTCCTTTAATTTCACTGTTTATCACAATATAATTGTAAATTGTCTGCACTACTATACATCTAAAATAGTGATTTTTTTTTTTTTGCTGTAACATTATTTTAATTTAACAAAAACTCTGAGAACCCCCATACTAGTCTGTTATATCAAGGGTTTACTGATACAGTGGTACCCCGAGTTTTGTACTGCTCCCAACTCGAACAATTATGTAAGTGTGTTATTGTAAGTGCTTTTGTAAGTGTATTTTTAGGGGTCTGAAACAGACTAATCTAATTTACATTTGTCCTTATGGGAACAAATTCGTTCGGTAACGGCACTCGAACAGCCTTCTGGAACGAATAAAGTACGAAACTTGGAGTACCACTGTACTTCTAAAAAATAACTTTCATGAGGGTACACTTAATTTTTTTTTAACACGTCGGCCGTTTCCCACCGAGGCAGGGTGACTTCAAGTAATTATGTATACATTAAGTGTACACATTCAAAATAAATATAAATTAGAGAAAAGGTATCCTTTTCCAAATTATCCAGAGTAGTTCTCACATGAAAGCCTCAAACCAACTCATTTGCAGCTTTCCAAATTCATAGTGCAAAATTAAAATTAATTTAATCTCAAGGGACATTACACTAGTTCAAAAAAAATCTATCTTATATTTCATAGCATATCATATCCTGTCACCCTGCCTCGGTGGGAGACGGCCGACTTGTTTGAAAAAAAAAAAAAAATTAGCCTGTAAATAGAGCGATGTAAAAAATCTAGTATATGCCACTATATGAACGAAAATAAAAATGAACAAACCTTCATAATGTCTAATCTATCGAGATCCGTGCGAACAAATACCGAGGAAGAGTACGACAGAGGGAGCGATGATGATAAAGTCACAGCCTCTTGGGCCAATCGCTTCATTCTGCGAGGAGTGCACAAGTCTCCGGCTCCTCTGACTGACCCCTCATAGTGATGCGACACCACAAACCTAATACCTCTTTCAGAATCTTCAACAACCATTTCATATGTATCTGAAAAAAAAAAAAAAAAAAAATTAGCATAAGCACAACATTAATTATCATCGCAAACCTCACAAATAACCCACACAGGGGAGAATGAAACTTGTAACGATGTTTCAATCTGACTTGGACCATTAATTAGTGTCTAGTTAACGGACCAAGTCAGACCAAAACATCGTCATAAGTTCCATTCTCCCATGTGCGGGTTATGTGTGTATTGTTCCAGCCACGGTATTGTACCTTTATATTTCTTAATTCAACCACTGGCAGGAAACGGTATGAGCAGTCTTAAGTATCCCAATTTTATCCCACTTAATTCATTTAGTTCCGAATATAATGGTGCTATTTCTACTCAACTTTTTTTTTTTTTCACAAATGGTCTGCTTATTAGAACTTGAATTGGCACAAAGTAAAAAACCATTAAAACCATATATTTTTTTTTTTGGAGAGAGGGATTATGGAAGAAGTAAATGTTTTCAGATATTTGGGAGTTGATGTGTCAGCGGATGGGTTTATGAAGGATGAGGTTAACCATAGAATTGATGAAGGAAAAAAGGTGAGTGGTGCATTGAGGTATCTGTGGAGACAAAAAACGTTATCCATGGAGGCAAAGAAGGGAATGTACGAAAGTATAGTGGTACCAACACTCTTATATGGGTGTGAAGCATGGGTTGCAAATGCTGCAGCGAGGAGGAGGCTGGAGGCAGTGGAGATGTCCTGTCTAAGGGCAAGTGTGGTGTAAATATTATGCAGAAAATTCGAATGTGGAAATTAGAGGTGTGGAGTTACTAAAAGTATTTGTCAGAGGGCTGAAGAGGGGTTGTTGAGGTGGTTTGGTCATTTAGAGAGAATGGATCAAAGTAGAATGACTTGGAGGCGATAAATCTGTAGGGAAGGAAGGCGGGGTAGGGGTCGTCCTAGAAAGGTTGGAGGGAAGGGTAAAGGAGGTTTTGTGGGCGAGGGCTTGGACTTCCAGCAAGCATGTGTGAGCGTGTTAGATAGGAGTGAATGGAGACGAATGGTTTTGGGACATGACGATCTGTTGGAGTGTGAGCAGGGTAACATTTTGTGAAGGGATTCAGGAAACCAGTTAATTGATTTAGTTGGACTTGAGTCCTGGAAATGGGAAGTACAATGCCTGCACTTTAAAGGAGGGGTCTGAGATAGTGACAGCTGGGAGGGACTTTTCTCAGCTGTCGTATCTGAGCTCCTCTGCAAAGACAGTGATTATGTATGAGTGTGGTGAAAGTGTTGAATGATGATGAAAGTATTTTCTTTTTGGGGATTTTCGTTCTTTTTGGGTCACCCTGCCTCGGTGGGAGACGGCCGACTTGTTGAAGAAAAAAAAAAAAAAAAAAAAAAATTTTTTTTTTAGCTCAGTGAATGTGTATTCTCCTTTTTCATAAAATTCCAATAATATAATGAAGGGCAGAAAGAAACAGAATGATTTAGAGAATGGCAAAGTAATTATAAAGTTAAGAGGGAGATCACAAGAGCTGAACCTCATTCCGCAAACTCAAAAGCAGCATAAAAATAATATAACTAAAGAAAATGCAAACTATTTTTTTTTATATATATAGTACAGCTAATAAAAAAATCTTACCAAACTGCATGGGTTTAAGGCTACTAAGGTATACTTCCATTAGTGACCGAGATGATATGGGCTGGGCTGAGGCTCCCCCATCAGGTTGGTCCTCCTTCTCCAGCTCCTGTTGTAGTCGCTCTGTACACACCTGAGAACACATCCATTGTATTCAGTCTTATCTATCTCCATCCTTACGTGTTTTTTCTGCATTCATATATGAATTATTCGGACAACTCATCAAAAACCACCGTAGTACTTATTCCAATCTATAATCAGGTTTTAAATAAAAAACCATCCAATATCAGATGAATTATTGATGTAAACTGAAATTATAATTTTGTATATAATCTCATACATTAACATTATCTTTATTTTTTTTTTACTCTATGGCCATCTCCTGCCAAAACAGGGTGTTCCAAAGAAAACACATTATTCATCACTTATTGAATTGCTCTTGCCAAAAGTGTGCTGGCAGTGCAATCAGATTACTCTTCAACTGCAACATCTCCATCCTTCATTCAGAATGCAGGTGCTGTCCTTCCTACCCCCTGGACTCAACTCTGGCTAACTGGTTTTTCCTGAATCCTCTCAGAAAATTGACCTTGCTCACTCTCACTCTCCAACAGGTCGTCCATTAAAAACTGCACGTCTCCATTCACTAACACACTTACACAAGCCTGCAGGATGCTCAAGCTCCTAAAATTCGAAGCATCTTCACCCCCTCCCTCCAACTGCTCCTGAGACAACCCCAACCCTCCTACCTTCCACCCCAGACTTACACCCCCTTGTCATCATCCTATTCTTCTCCATCCTCTTTACATGCCCAAACCACCTTAACATACATCCCTTAGCCCTCTGAATTACACTCCTGGTGACCACACATCACCTTTTCTTTTCTAGGCTCAGAATTCTCTGCATAATATCCACACCATTATCTTACATTCTGTAAATGTTGCAAAGCCCATTTTATTAATTTATTTGTTATGCTAACTCTGTCCTATGCTGCAATTTTTTCTTCCACTCTTGACCTCACTAATATTTCCTTTTATATTATTTTTTTGTCTAAAGTTACTTGTTTTGTTACTCTCCATCTCATCTTGCTCTTAAATATATTTTGGATTTCTTAAAACTTTCAAAATTTCCTTACTCTACATCTTTTAGGTTTTTCTTTACTTTCTTTCCACATTACTTCAGATGAAAATAGTTACCTTGACCACCACAGCAGTATTCTGGATGTCAGGAACTATTAAAGATAAACCTTCCTCCTGTTCGACATCATCTGCAGAGATGCTGTTGCCACCATTGCCATTAGTTCCTCCTGCTGCTTTAGAAGACTTCCATCTAAGCTTTGCCATATATGTATTTACAGTGCCTTTCATCCTTTCCAGAAGTGCTGGAATGCAGGGCAGAGCCGTAGTATCGTTCCCTCCGTTGGTTGGGGCAGAATGTTGCTGAGTCATGAGCAGTGGGGCTAGACTAGAAGTAACTGATAAGCCACGTACTAGTGCCAAGAGAGCTCGATAAAGGGGCACATGACGAGACATATCCAACACTGCAACAGAAATTACAGTATGTGATTTTAATAACTTTTTCTTCTGATGATTAAGGCATGTGCACAGTTGGCTTCTTCAGTCAAATAGAGAGGTCGCAGGTGTAGTAGTGAAATGAAGTTGATATAATCAGTCCATGGATTGATATAATCAGTCCATGGATTGATATAATCAGTCCATGGATTGATATAATCAGTCCATGGATTGATATAATCAGTCCATGGATTGATATAATCAGTCCATGGATTGGTATAATCAGTCCATGGATTGATATAATCAGTCCATAGACTGATTATATCATCTTCATTTCACTACTACTACACCTGCTGCCTCTGTATTTGGCTGAAGCAGCCTACTGTGTAAGCAAAACATTTCAACAATAAAGATATCCAACTGCTACACAGGTGTCTTACTCATCACCTTGTTGGTATTTTATTCCATTTTTAACATACAGTACCTTTTCTTTTATTAAGTGAATAATTAACATCAAACACATTTCCTAGTAACTATTACTCTTCCATTTTTTGAGATCATGAACATACCAGAATCATTGCTAAGATTGGAGGCAATAGTAGTTATAAGTCCCGAGTTCTGGAAGAGATGCAGGAGAGCAGACGGGAGAGCAGGTGGAGCATGTGGTGGTGACGACAGTGGAGGTAAGATTAGGACCTCTCTGTGGGGCTCTGAGGATCCAGTTTCATTCTGGGAATCAAAACTGCCACCTGATGTGGCTCCATTTGTTTGTTGTTGCAGGTCAGGAGGCAAGACGTCACCTAATCAATAAAAATTACTTTTTTATAGGAATTTCAGTTACTAATGCTAATAGAAGTTATAGTTAACATTTATACAAATAAAATTAGGTAACTGTGATCAATTTAAAGTACAGACAACAAGGAAGAGGCCCACATAATACTGAAGAAAGCATATTTGCTCCTGTAGCATATGTAAGTAGGGTCAGTGACTAGAAATAGCCCAGCAACACAAATACACTGTTTAATGAATAATTCCCATCTAATGTTTGATATAAAATGCCAAAATATTTCCATCTCTCCTACAACTACATATTCCCCATATTCATGCAATGTTTGGATTGTTTTTATGAATTTATATCAAATCATTTTGGTGAGAAATGATCACAATGAGAAAGAATGACCTCCAAATAAAAACTAACAGTTACACATACAGCCATCAATACTAAGAAAATTGAGCAGGCAATGTGGGGGTTTAAAGACACAGTTACAGTAAACCCTTGATTTAATGGACTTTAGAAATATGGGATGAAATCTGCTGGATCAACTTATTTAGAAACAGTGAACAGTCCATTTACAGAACTGTTCCCTATTGTTACAATTGTTGGCAAAATAACCTCGTCTATATCCACTACAGATGAAATTACTGGCCACCCGCTCCCCTTTATTAGTTCTTTAAATCCATGATTTACTGAATAATAAAAACTTATAACAAATTTGCAAGAAACAATTCACTCTCTCCCGGTGTGTGGCGATCCTAGGTCCATTAGTGATTATCCTATCATGGAGTACTATGATCCTTCTCTTCGTGTCTATGATGATCCTAGTGTAATGATCCTAGTCCCATGCATGATCATCCTGCTCTCCTGATATGCATGTAATCGTATGGATGTGATAATCTAGCTATCCAAGTGTGTGATGCTAAAAGATGTATCAGACAACCTGGTGATCCTGGTACTTTGGGTAATACTTTCTGCCAACCGAGATATTTTAAGCTCAACTGCAGTGTGTATTACAGACATTTCCAGTTAGTGAAAAAGTTACAAATATGAAGAGGAATGTTAATAATAATTTACATTTAATAGCATTCAATTAGTTGGGTTCCTACCACTAGAACATAATATTAGGGATGGGACAATATCAAAATTTTGGCTGATACTGATATAGTGGACCCTCGCTATTCGAACATAATCTGTTCCAGGAGCTTGTTCTTAACACGAAATGTTTGAAAGGCAATTTAATATTTCCCATAAGAAATAATGGAAATACTACTAATCCGTTCCTGCTGTCAGGAGGCATGACAAAATAGTACTTCACTATGAAGCTATTATCAACTCGACAGCTTATTTATCTATCACAATTCATCTAATATGACATAATAAACAATATAAATAACATAAAAACCTAATAAACATTCTAGAATGAATAAAATCTGAATGTCATTATGAATGTGGTGGCTGGGGAGGATGGTGTTGTTGTTGTTGTTGGGGTTTTATAGGGCCACTGACAGCCTACGCGGAGGATGGTGGTGGCGGGCATACTTGATCCATCTATGAAAACATCTTCCCATTCTTTCCTCCTTCAGACGTGTTAGTATAAGAGAAAACGAAGTTTGTAATGCTAACTACATTAGATCACTTCCAGTCGGCTTCACGGAGTGAACAGAAATCATACGTGTCATGCTGGTAACAGCAACAAAAACTGGTTTGTTTACAAAACTCCCTCTCACCATTGCCTCAACCACCACTGCCTCTACCACCACTGCCCCTACTACCACTGCCTCTCCCCACTGCCTCTACTACCACTGCCTCTACCACCACTGCCTCTACTACCACTGCCTCTACTACCACTGCCTCTACCACCACTGCCTCTACCACCACTGCCTCTACCACCACTGCCTCTACCACCACTGCCTCTCACTTAATGAACAAACTCCAAACAATTATAATTAAGTGTGAAATGTCTGGATGAGCGTGCAGGGTATTGTTCTCTCGAGTGTAAACAACGCGGGACTGGCTTTCCACGCCTGAGTGGTGAGGCACCCAAGTGCCTGGGTGGACAGGTCTCGGACGCACTTGTTCGAATCGTGATATTTTGTCCGCATGGCAATATCGATTTTCTTGTTCTAATGACGATATGTTCTATTTCCGAGCCGTTCGAATAGCGGGGGTCCACTGTACTAAATTTTAGGTTGATGTCAACACCATCAAAATTAACCAGTATAGATACCACCAAAATTAACTAATTCCAATACCATTAAAATTAGCCGATACTCACCAATAAAGATACCGTCAAAATTAGCAAATACTCACTAATTCTGATTACATCAAAATTAGCCAATACCCCTGATACTAACATTCAGGTACTTCTCTAATATACAACCGATTCTCACAATACAACATAATCCTGCAGATTTGAACTGTTGCCTATCATAATAAAAAGAAAATATATTTGTAGAGTTACAGGATATGCGAAGAAATTGACACTGGGACCATCATAAGATAATTAATATATTAAAATGAGGCTCTGGGTTGATGATATGTACATTCTCTGGCACTCACCTGGATTTATGTATTTTGCAAGAAGGCGCACGAGCCACACCACGTGTTCCTCCTCCACCTTCTGCCTCACAAGTGCTTGCTCCACATCCCAGCTCTGTGTAGTGCTGCCAGTGCCAAATCCAGTGCCTTTGGCCCAGTAGTGGCACCTGTCCCCTTCTCCTCGCTGGATGCCAATGGAATCTCGAGTGTCCACACACGTGGCTCTTGTGGTTGCTACAACAAGGCCAATGGGCACATTCTGTAATATAGAAGCAAGTCGTCTGATTAGCCGTGCTTAATTACCTACAGCAAAGATTCTGCTGTCTGATCATTATGGGACCTGAAGAAGTTCGGATAAAAAAAAAGTTACCTAATTAGAAAGCTAAGTATATATGTAGTCAAGTGAATTGGTAATATACACCAAAATTTTACTAAAATATTGTTTATTGTAAATTTTGAATATTCACTAAACAAATTGTAAAATAAATGTTAAATAAACTGTACCATACAATGGACATAATTTTATGGCACTACTGTACTTCTCATTTATTCATTCATCAGCCACAATTATTGTACAGCAGTAACTATTCTGAAGTTACAGTATGAGCTCATTTAAACTATCTTTCTTGTTACAATACTTAATTTTTGTTTTCTTTTACATAATCTTTCTATTTAACCAGTGCAAAAATAAAAATAAAAAAGTAAAACAAATGCTAGGCAATCCACATGCACAATTTTTCATACTGCCTGCCATGTGGTCTCCAGACTGGCCCACTGGGCGTGTACAGGCGGGCACCACTTTACAGCATTTCGTTAATACAGTGGTTTTCAATCATGCCCATTCTTCATGCATTCAGACTTCCTACAATATATTCACCACTTACTAAGGACAAAAATATTTTGAAGTGTGCATTGTATATGCATTTTTTAGGACTAGCTCTGTTTCTTGTTTAATATATGATAATGTTAATATGTTATCAGGCTTTTATATGAATTTGAAAGTGGAAAAAAGCTGTTCTACTTTACAGCCATTTTCACTTTACATTAGCAGCCCAAAATCTAACCTGCTATGTAAGTGGGGTATGCCTGTATTACATTCTATTTCAGCCTTCACACAATTTACACCCATATGAAATGTACAAGTTTTTTTATTCTGAACCATGCTGGTGGATATAATAATGCTCACTGACAGTTACTCTCCTGTTTTCTTTATCTGCGTAAACCAAGGAATAAAGTTTTGGGCTCTGTGGCACTGCTGGGCACAAGAAAATATTTTACAATAACATTCATAATGCCATGAATGGAAATGAGGGAAACGATTAAGACTTCTTTAAAAGGTGAAGAGAGGCACAATACCTGGTGGTAGAGAGAGGAGACAACCTCAGGTGTATCTTGGTGTGACAAAGCAGCTAGACATGCTAGGATGAGATGCAGTGCTCCAGACTCCAAACACATGCGTCGCAGCAACACTCCATCGTCCGTAGTGAGAGGCGTGGCTTCCAGCAGACTCTCCAGCACTTGGAAGGGCATCGTGGCCAGCGAGCCGCCCACACCTGACCCTACAATATCCCCTGGCGATACATAAGTGTATTATTCACAATCAAAGATATAATACAGTATATCAAGAGATTCCACCATACTTTAGATCAAATACAAAATAACCACTAAAAATACTAGTGAATTAAAAATACTAGTGGTAACTTGATTTCTCATTATCAAGGAACTGTAAAAATATTAGGACAGCAGAAAGCTCATAAGGTTAAGATATCACCTCACATATCACCTTACACTTGACCCAGCACACTCAGCATGTTAAGTACATCAGGGTGTTTAGTAGTGCAGCTATATTTAGTATATCAGATATTACAATTATAACTTATAATAATAATAATATTTTTTTTAAAGATCGTAAGAAAATATGAACTATATCAGCAACAATGATAATCTGCAGATGCTCAAAATAAACTTGGAATTCGTGTTCACTCTGACAGACTAGTTTACAATAATAAGAAACAAGCCGAGCATACAGCCAATAGAAAAGTCATACTCACCACCATCGCCATCATCGGTGACACCCAATGCTAGTCTGAGGAGACAACATGCTTTGTGGGTATCTTTTAAAAGCGTCTCTGCATATCCTGGGAGACGCAGAAAGAGAGTGAAGGCTCCCAAGGCATGTGGTGGGATGGAGGGCAGGGTAAGGAGACTAACTGTGCCTCCACCGACTGGCCCAGGAGACCCAGTACTACCACCTCCCATCACCAGGTAGTCCAACATATTCACTGACTGAACATAAAAAAATACATAATTAAAGAATATATACTTGTTGTATTCATCTATGATAAAAGCCTTAGGCAAATGTTTTAAGTTCATTTGTTAGTGAGACTTGAATGCATTTTAAATGTTTGGATAAGATTCTATAAGTGGCTGACCACTCTTCTTAAGGATGAGGAGAAGCACTCAATGATAACCAGGTCTCAAAGATGTACACAGATAAATCCTACATGTGAAAGCAGCATCTGCAAACTTTTGCCTACCATAAAACCAAACTAATCATGCTTTTTTTTATATTTTAAATGTTCCAGTCTTCAGACTTTTCATTGTTGACTGGCACAGCAAGTGAATAAAAAAACACTAGAAGCATAATAGTAAGCAGGTTGTTCTGTTAATGAGTAAAACAATACAAATATTTTAGCATTTACACATTAAGAGAAAGCTTAGGAGAAAATTTCTATATATCAAATCTACTAAGCTATAAGGAAAACTATTAGTCGAGAGATTTTATTGGAAATGGAATGAATGACACGAAAATCAAATACAGGGCCATTAAAGAGCATAAAAAGACTAAAGGGTTCTTAGTACCTGCAGGAGGCATAATAAAGACACAATTGGAAACTGGGGAAAAGGGGAGCCAGAGGGATATTAGAAAACTTTTCTTCACAGAGTGGTTAACCGAAGGAATAATTAAAAAAGACTATAACCATTAGAAATTGGAGAAAATGTTTGATGAAAAAATTACTGAAAACAGGACACCACAAGCACAGCTCTGCTTCTGTAGATACATTTAGGTAATAAATGTGGCAGAAAAATGGAATGAGCTCAAATAGGAGAATGTGTGTA
The DNA here is from genome assembly GCA_009830355.1 of Cherax destructor. Classification (NCBI taxonomy): domain Eukaryota; kingdom Metazoa; phylum Arthropoda; class Malacostraca; order Decapoda; family Parastacidae; genus Cherax; species Cherax destructor. The sequence continues at coordinate 84,170 of WNWK01000767.1, forward strand.
ACTTGCAATTTATAAATTATGGGAAGATAAAAAAAAGGAACACAAGATGCTTAACCCTACTGCAGTAAGAAACGGGTAGCTACAATGGCAACACAAAAGTAAGGCAAGTGAGTGTTCACCATTTTAAGGCTGGAGAATTAATGGTGGCACAAAACAAGTGTTAGAGACTAACCTCATAATCATTCATCTCAACACTGACCCAATCGTTCTCCACCACTATCTCTCCTTTGTCTCCATTGCTGCCCCGTACACACGTTGCATTACTAGGCTGCTGTGAATAAAAAACAATCACATGAAGCAAATACACAAATAAACAAAACATAACAGCAGCTAAAAGTTAACATTTGTATATCAGTATGCACTACCAGATGCTAAAATTCTAGTAAAGGGCGTATTAAATATGACTTTTGTGGGAAACAGCTTATATGATGAAAAATCATATTAGTATACCTAAACTAATAATTTCATGAGGTAATCTTCAGAACTGTCACAATTATTCTCCCATTCCATACAGCTGCTGCTTCTGCCTTATACCCCAATGAAAATATGAGATTGCAGATTTTACTCTCCAAAATTTTCACCACATTCTAAACTGTCTGTGCAATTATATTTGTGTTCTATGCATGAGAGGCAAATAATGTATCACAAACTGATACAAGAGGTGTAATCCACTGCACTTATCAACCTACTCTCTGCCTCAGTTTATTACAATTTTTCCTATTTTTCTTGAGTGTTATGATATGGCCCTGGAAACAAGTTATCATTGTGTTGACATTCTGCAGCCAGGTGTAAGTGAAACTATGGAAAAACAAGAGGGTGGAAAATCAAACACTAATGTACAAGAAAGATAACTGTATAGGAATGAGACATTTTCTGGTACAAGTACAATGAACCTCTGAATTCAGAGGCAAATCCATCAAAGAAATTGTAAATCTTTTCAAATAAAATTGCAAAGGAGACAACAAACAACTATGTACCAATCAGCAAGCTCAGCCAGAAATATAAGGAAGCGGAATTCAGTAATACAACAGCATGGAAAATGTACAGATCAAATCCAACACCAGACAACTGGGAAACAAGCAGAAGAGGCAGTAATTATAACTGGGTCATGAGGGTAATTTGAACAATTATTTGAAAAGTATAGTAGTTAAGGTGAAGATGGAATCAATGAATGATCAAACAATAGAAATGAGAAAAGAAGAGAAAACCCTTGACAAGAAATGGTAGGAAAGTATGCACTGAATTCAACTGAAAATTCCACAATGTGCTTACAAATAAGCAAGGACAAGCACTAGAGAAAAATAAAGGATAAAGATTTAGAACTCCATGTGAAAGTGGAGAAGAATCCTTCCTCCATAAGCAGTGTGTGTTGTATGAGGCAACTAAAATGCCGGGAGCAAGGGGCTAGTAACCCCTTTCTGTTGTATAAATTATTAAAAGTAAACAGAAGGAAATTTCACTTCCTCTTTTCTGGATCACCTGCCTCGGTGGGAGACAGCTGGCGCTAAAAAAATAAAAAATGGAAATATTAAGCAATGAAATGACATGAGGAAGTGGGGACTACTGATGAAATTTTATCTATATCCTAGGGATTAGGACCACAAACCTGTGACTAGTTTTAGGAATTCTACTTTGAAAGCTGTTCTGAATACAAAAAATTCCAGATGTGACAGCAGAGGTTATTTCAGAAGTATCATTACAGGAAAGTGTTAAACCCGAATGAGTAATAGAACACTAAGCAATTAGAAAACCATGACAGATTTCAGAAGTACTGTATATTTTACAGGCTATGCAAGATTTTATTGTACAACACACTAAGGTATTCACCAGCCAAATATGAAATAACTGACTTCCGTGAAAAAAAAATAGGTTCAAAATACTGCACCACCACAAATTTTAATACAAAGCTTACTTTTATGACAAAGCCAAGGTAAGTATTAAATTCTTGAATTTCAAAATATTTCCAAGATGCCCAGAAATTCAACAAAGCAAACAGGCTTAATCCTATGGAATATTAAATAATGACATTCATATACCTGCTGGCCCATGTCAGGATAAAGTAGTGACATGTGCTGGGCAAGAAGCGAGAGGCCACCCTGGCTGGTGAAGACATGTAAAGTTGATGGTAGCGGCTCAGTGCACAACAGTACAGCTTCCCGCCCACTTTCACCTTCTGTTGGAGAAGCAGTGTGTCAGATACGAGTGGAGGCAAGTGGTTTTTATGATTTGAAATGCTGTTGGAGTAACAAGGTAACATTTATGAAGGGATTTAGGGAAACTGGTTAGCCAGACTTGAGTCTGGAGGTAGGAAGTACAGTGCCTGCACTCTGAAGGAGGGGTGGGGATATTTGCAGTTTTGAACTGTAGTTTCAGCACATGTCTGGCAAGACAGTGATGGAGTGAGTGATGAAAGTATTTCTTCTTTCTTGGGTCACCCTGCCTTGGTGGAAGACGGCCAGAGTGTTGAGAAGGATGGGGGGAAACAGGTGGGGTTTGAACTCATGGCAATAGAGTCCTAAAACACTGGCCAGTGTGTTAACCACTTGGCCAGCTAGCTCTAATAAGCTTCATCCAACTAGGTACATTTCCATACACAATAGACAAGCGTTGTAAATACATCTTGCTCTTCAGCACCTAGTCAGGTCAACATACAACATGAATGACGTACAGTATTTATATTATTTTGCTCTTACATTAGCGTAGTTTTTCTTGACCTTTGAATCAATGGTTTATCTTATTTACTTAAGTACGCACTGAATTAATTTCCTATAATTGCACAAGTCTTGTCTGAGTGGTCATCTGTGGAGGCAGTATTGTCAATAACACTGAAGAAGTTAAATATATTTTTTCACAACACTGTTTCAGCTTTACACAGTGTTCACTTTAAATTAATATACAACAAATGAAGCTTATACTCTGTCAACTCCTACATCCAAAGACAAATAACAGCAGTGAACCAAACAACCTAAAATCCTTCTCCAAAAGTGATCTGTAGCATCAATATTTTTCAACGCTTCTTAAAAATGTCAGCCTAAATGTGTCTTTGGTGTTTCCTTCCACGTTACACTGTCTACCATATTACAGGTGCTCCTCAGCTTACCATATTTCGACTTTACAATGGTGCGAAAGCAATTACTTTGGAGATGGAACTTACAATAATCACCAAGGTATTTAGTTAGTAATTATTTATTTACTTATTCAGTGACAGTAGTTATTTACTTATTTATTTGGCACATAATATTCAAATTCGACTTACAATATTTTCAACTTAACAATGGGTTCGTCGGAACGTAACCACCGGAAGTCGAGGAGCACCTGTATACATTTTTTCTGCTTTTACTTGTGGGCTCAAGGGGCTCACAAGCTGCCCACTCCACATGTCACTTTTTCTGTGAATTACTCATCCCTCTCAAATCAAACCTACACTAATATCAAAATTCAGAGAAAACTGAAGTGTAGTATGGCCTCTCCTAACTTAATGATGGAGTTCCATTTCTAAGACCACGTCGGTAAATGAATTCGTTGCTAAACAAGGAGCATACTATAATGGTAGTGAGTTTGTGTCAGCCATCTTTGATATTGTTTTAATGTCACCTTTGCACCATCCATAACATTCTTAGTACAGTGGTCCCTCGGTTTTCGTGCATCTCCAAACTCGAACATTTATGTAAGTGTATTTTCGTAAGTGCTGTTGCAAGTGTATTTTTGGGGGTCTGAAATAGACTAACCTACGTGACATTTTTTCTTAAGGAAGTATATTCGTTCGGTAATGGCACTCGAGCAGCATTCTGGAACGAATTTTCGGCGAAAACCGAGGGACCACTGTATATTTTTAAATGTTTATACAGTAGTGTACTGTATATTGGAATAAATAGAGCAGGAAATCAGCTCTAATATGCATTATCTAGGTATGAATATTGGTCAGAGAGCCCGTCGTAAGTCCGAGTCGTTGGTAAACGAGTACGTTGCTAAGTGAGGAGAGGCTGTAGTACATTAAAGTGAGAACACTGCAATATTTAAAAGATACTTTTCTTACAAGGAAAATACAAAGTTATTTAAATAACATGTCCTTTCTTGGCAAGTTATCCCATAATTAAAAAGTAATACAGTGGACCCCCCGAGTTTCGTAAAAACTTCACTCCTGAAGTCTGCTCAAGTGCCATTACCGAACGAATTTACTCCCTTAAGGAAAAATTTCACGTAGGTTAGTCTATTTCAGACCCCCAAAAATACTTTTCCACAAGCACTTACAATATTATACTTACATAAATGTACGATTTCCGGGGTTTACGAAACTCGGGGGTCCACTGTATAGAAAAACTGATCACAGAGGAATATAATCATGTCATAATAAAACTGACCTCTAGTATTTTCCCTGCGATTAGTGAGAGTGAGTGTGATGTGGGAGGCTGGCAGATGGCCCTCATGACGGAGTGCAGCCATCACTTGTGCCACAGTAAGCATGGAAGGCAAGCCTGAGGAATTCCCCAAACTTTCATGTACCAAGGCATAGGATGAGGCACTTGACGTTCTAGTGGTTGCACACTTACTGAACTGTTTGTCACCATCCTGATCCCCACCTGCTGGAAAAAACATATTAATGTTTTTGGAATTTTAAACTACAAGATGTGAAATACAGATCAAGGAACATAAGCACCTGTACTAAAGTGGATAGTACACACACTTCCTTAGAGGGGTCAGTTGTTTATATCATAGCTAGTCAATACAATACTGTGACTGACTGGGGATCGAACCAGTGACATTTACCCAGCCTCCCAGGACACTAGGTAAACTTCTCGATGTCTTAATCCACTAGGCTACCACTATAAATTCTTTGGGAAACTTACCTAGTGTCCCAGGAGGCTGGGAAAATGTCACGGGTTTGATCCCAAGTCAGCAGCAGTATTTGCTTAAAAAACAACTGTTCTGTGGATGCATTAGTCATAGGTTGTGTGGAATAAACTATTCCTTCCAGCTCTGTGCACCCAACAGAAATTATGAACCAGGATACAAGCCAACTGGCATATCATATTCAGTAACAAACTTTAAAAAGAGAAAGACAGGAATTAAATCATTGCCTTCCAAATTACAGGAAATTAATTATTAGTGTTAGTCTAAAAAAAAAAAAGAAATTAAACCAAAAACACTTCAATTTAAACTCTCTTGCTTGCAGACGCCAGTCCTCCTCCTCCTGAATTTTGCATATGGAATCACAATTTTGGGTTCTTTATATGTCAGAAAAATTGAAGTTAAAACTGCAACAGAAAATTTTTAGTTTTATAAATGTGAAAGACTTGAAAAAAGGCTTAGTGAAGTAGGTAGCCTTCCTTAATTTTTATAAAGGTGAAAGACTTGGTAAAAGATTACAGTAAAGTAGCTAGCTTTCCATAATTAATTTTAATAGTTCCAGCAATTTAGGTAGTAGCTTGGTAGACAGCAACCACCCAGGGAGGTACTACTGTCTTGTCCAGTGTGTGTGAAATGGAAACCTGTAATTGTTTTACATGATGGTAGGATTGCCGGTCTTTTTTTTTTTTGCTAGTTCTACTTACACTTAGGTCACTCTACACATATATTTACACACCCATCTGGGTTTTCTTCTATTTTCTTAATAGTTCTTGTTTCTGTTGATTCCCTCTTATCTCCATGGGGAAGTGGAAAAGAATTCTTCCTCCATAAGCCATGAATCATAAGAGACTAAAATGCCAGGAGCAAGGGGCTAGTAACTCTTCTCCTCTATATACAGTGGACTTTCGCTATTCGAACACTCCAAAACTCACCCTCATTCCAGAATGCTGTTCAAGTGCTGTTACCAAACGAATTTATTCCCATAAGGAATGATGTAAATTAGATTAGTCCATTTCAGACCCCCAAAAATATACTTATAAAAGCACTTACAATAATAAACTTATATAAAAGGGTGAGTTTTGGTGTGTTCGAATAGCGAGGGTCCACTGTATTACTAAATTTAAAAAAAAACTTTTCCTTTTCTTTTTTGGTCACCTGCCTCTGTGGGATATGGTCGGTTCATTGAAAAAAAGGTTCCAGCAATGCCTATCTGTAGAGCTCAGCTTCTTTGCTTTGAACTTACTCCAAAAATTCTCAAGGTCAAGAAAAATGCAAAACACAATACATACACAAATAACCCGTACATAGGAGAAAAGAGCTTACGACGACGTTTCAGTCCAACTTGAACCATTTACAAAGTCACCTATGAGCAGATTATTTGTGTATTGTTCCAGTCAAGGTATTGTGCCTTTTTCTTCTTCAAAAAGTCAAAATTTTGCCTTCCTATCAACTGAAGATTATCACAAAAATCTTCAGCTCAAGACAGAATTCTACAGAAAAGTTACTGATTATTTTGTCTAAAAGTCAAAATTCCATTGAATTATATTTACAATAAGTTAAATAATATTTTATGCTACTACTTCCTATTTTATTTCTTATAAGAAATCAATAAATACAATATACAGTGGACCCCCGAGTTACGAGCACCTCGGAAATCGTACAATTATGTAAGTATAATATTGTAAGTGCTTTTGTAAGTGTATTTTTTGGGGTCTGAAATGGACTAACCTACTTGACATTATTCCTTAAGGGAGAAAATTTGTTCGGTAATGGCACTTGAGCAGGCTTCTGGAATGATTTATGCTCGTTACTCGGGGGTCCACTGTACAGCGGACCCTCGGTTTTCGTTCACCTCCAAACTCGAACAATTATGTAAGTGTATTTTCGTAAGTGCTTTTGTAAATGTATTTTTGGGGGTCTGAAATGACTAATCTAATTTACATTTTTCCTTATGGGAACAAATTGAATGGCACTCAAACAGCATTCTGGAGATTAACGAACCGAGGCCCACTGTACAGTGGTACCGGTACATATTTCATTCAGAATGCTGTTCAAGTGCCATTACCAACATATCTCCTAGAAATGTTGTAAATAGACTAGTCCTTAGACAATTCCACAAAAGCTTTAAATAAACTTACATAAGGTGAGTTGGGACCATAACGGTACCACTGTATTTGTATTCATTCTTCAGCTTTAATAAAAACCATAACAATATCATTTGCTTATTCTAGCTATTTTTTCATGAGATGCTATTGGGCATAACAATGTATATTTTTTTTTATCAACAAACCGGCCATCTCTCACCGAGGTAGGGTGACCTGTAAAAGAAGAAACACTTTCACCATCACTCACTCCATCACTTTCTTGCCAGAGGGGTGACAATACTATAGTTCAAAACTGCAAATATCCCCACCCCTATTTTCCAGATCAGCATTTTTTTTTTTTTAACACATCAGCCATCTCCCACCGAGGCAGGTGGGTGTGTTTGAAAACATCGAACGGTCAGAGCACTTACTAGCTATACTTGTAATCCATTTCAGTGTTCTACATGATACGTATATAAAAAAAAACTTCCTCTTCAATTACCCACTATAGCATCTTATTCTCCCTTGATGGTGTTAATACATTTTCCTTATCTATTTTTTTCCAATCCTTTTATGATCTTCTATGTGGTTATCGTGCCTCCTCTTTTTCCTCCTCCTAGGCACTCAAAATCATCTCTCAAGTTTTCAGCCTTTATGTACATATCACATTTTTGCTTAGTACCAAGATGCATTTCACAGCTCATCTTTGAACTTTTTTTTATATTGTCCATACGTTTTTTAGGCATGAACACATGACCGCTGCATACGGCAATTTTTGTCTTAACATGTGAATAATACTCATTTTTGCATTTCCATGGCCCTCTCGTATATATTCTGGTGTTCTTCCCTTTTCACTTCAGTGTGACTTGTCAATGACCCAAGTCAGACAAAAACATCATCACAAATTTCCCTCTCCTAAGTGCAGGTTATTTGTGCATGTATTCATAAATTATGGCGAAGTTCGCCAGTGTTGAATGTGAGTTCTTCACTATTTTATCAATATTACTGATAATCCTTAATCAGTAATGACTATATTCATTCTGCTGGTACTGGCTTTCACCACCCTCCTATTGCAAGGCATTTACCCTGCACTAAGTTCCATCCATCACTTACTCAGTCTGTCCAAATCATCTTGCACAGATTTACACTCATTTTATTACTTACTTTGCAAAAGATCTCCCCATCATCCATAAATCATAAACATTACTGGAAGTCACTGATCTTGCAGTGCCCTGTTGGTGGCACTTCCCCATGAGGTTATTTTATCTTATAGTCTGCATTTTACTTTGAAACAGACAGACCATTTCATATTTCAAATGGTTTTTTTCAAGATCGATAGCACGAAATACCAAGTACCAATATTTTCAGTTAGGAAATTTTTTGATAGCACTTTTTCAAAATTATTATAACATCGCACAAACCAAAGTCGCATAATTTGAGGGTCTACTCTATTTTATACAAATCATTAGTAAATACCAGATGTGTACATACACTCGCCTGGTTATTCTCACTTTGGGGTTCAGCTTGTGGTTTCTGGCCCTGCTTCTTAATTCATAATGACAAGCTTCACCAATTCCTAGCATCCAATATGTTGTTTGCATCTACCATCTCTATCTGGTTCTTTTAGTTCACCACCCATAACACGAAAAAGTGCTTCCTAACATCCCTGTATCTTATCTGTCTTCAACTGACATTTGTGTCCCATTGCTCCCTAGCATTATGTCTCAAGACAACCATTCTATCTCCCTGTCTTTTATTTATGAAGAATGGGGAGATAAATGGAAAGAATGGTCTTGTTTAAAGAACCTAGAATTTATCAGCAAACACTGCTACAACACAAGCAATAGCTGCAGAATAAAACTAACACATGGAGATATAGTACCATGTGTATGGATTTTTGCCCGTTTAATGCTTCCATAGGTGACGGAGGCCAGACAATCTACGGCCACCTTTTTTTGAATTACTGTATATATTGAATCATGGTGTACTGTGTCAGTTGAAGTGTATAAATAAAATATTTTGATACAAAGGAAAACAAACACAAAAACAATTGAATCATGGTGTACTGTCAGCTGCAGGTAAGTGTATAACTAATAACATATATTGAACTGAAGGAAAACAAAGATACACAGTAAAAACAATTATAGAAAGTATAGGAAGAGGAAGGTAAATGACTATGGCAATCATGCAACCACATGGAAGCATAGAGCCATAAGCTGATACAGAACAAAATACAAATAAAAAATGAAGATGCTTAATGCTTACTATGTGGTAAGAGATAAACCTCTTCATCACCAAACTGAAGTGCAACATTTACACACCTCTCTTGGGCATAGTCATGGACACTCTGTGGATAGTTGAGTTGGCCTTATTCTTACTCCTCTTGTCCTTTGCAGTCACTCCGGCAGCCACTGACAGCTTGTCCATCAGCTCCAAGTGACCGACTTCATTTGGTTCTCGGTGGTCATTACTGGTCAAGTCTAATTCTCCTGTGTTGCCGTTCAACATTCCTCTAGACCAGTCTATGGCAAAAATTTATTAGAGAATTACCACTAAGTTAATATATTCACGTTATTCATTTAATGTGAGCCGTGTGGACACACACGATCAATGGAGGAATGAATTCCCATTAACTTGCCCCCTACATTATTTGTACATGTCATTACCTATTTGTGATTATGCATTTGTAGTTAATGGAGCAGAGCTATGCTCGTGTTCTCCCGTCACAGTTTAGCTTTTCATGTAGTTTTTTTTTGGAGTTTCCATGGGTCGCACCACTACCATTATTCGTGAAGAAATATTTTCTACTGTCCATTCGGAACAACTTTTTTTTTCTTTCTTTACAAGTGTGGCCTCTTGTTCTCACTGTTGACGGTGCTAAAAGAGCTTTCATCTCTCCTTTTCTCTTTAACCACAGTAAGATCATAAAAGGATACTATATTTTTTCCTCTTACCTATCAATGAGAGCATTTTCTGTCTTCAGTCCTTCGTAATTCATGGGTTTTAATCTGGAAGTAATTTTGTACTGTTTTTGGATTGTTACCAGTTCATCTGAATGTTTTTGTCACCACCCCACTAAAGCTGCAAATACCAATTTAGGCTTAACTTATGTACGAACAGTGTTTTAGTAATTCACTATCCATATACATTACAGTACCATACTCTAAAGTTTGCCAGTGTTGTAGAGTATACAAGTTTCTCATGGTTATATACTTCATTTTCTAAGGATAATCTGCTACCTACACTGTACTAGAATTATTCAGTTCCCTATTACTGTTTGATGTTATCAATAGTTTGTCTGTCTATATTTTTAACAAAACTGGTTTCTGTGTGTGAAATATCAAGGAGTAAAATGAGACATCAATGTAGTATGGAAGCCATATGCATACTGTATATGACAATATTTGCTTGATTTCCAAGCTTACACAACTCTTTATGTAATGTTCACATACTGCATTAAAGGTTTTTTCTTTCTAAAATTTCCATTATGTGGCATTTTTTTTAACACGATGGGCTGTCTCCCACCAAGGCACTTATCTATTTGTCACACCACTGTGTAATTTCTCTGCAGCATATATACCCGAGTACAGTATACCTCCTGCTTCTGTACAAGTTGATCCCTGACTTTTTTCCCTTACCTAAACAAAAAAAAAAAAAAAAAAATGAACCTCTTCATGTATCTCATGCATAAGCCAACCCTAGTTTTTGAGGGACAAAAAAATATATAAAAATAATAGTAGTACTGTAGTGGATGTTGGAATTATGTTGCTCTGTGCTACTAAAAAAGTTGTCCTCCCAATCTAATATTTTCTCTTACATTCATCCTAACATATTCCACCAAGGCAGAATGACCCAAAACTGAGTGACCCATGGCAGACTGACCCAAAAAGAGAAAATATTCACCATCATTCATTCAATCACTGTCTTACCAGAAGTGTGCCAACATTACAATTCAGATAACCTTCCAACTGCAACACCCATACCCCTTCCTTCAGAGTGCAAGTACTGCCCTTCACAACTCCAGGACTCAAGTCTTGGCTAATTGATTTCCACCTCATAAATGTATTTACATATGCATGAGTAAGTGTACATTTGTTTCAGAGTATGTTCAGAGAATTTCCTGAAGTGAAGAAAGAAATCGCAGTCACCAACATGCGAGAGGTCAGTCTTAGGAATCTTTGCTGATAATGTTCTGTTTTTCATTAATAGTAAAATATAGTGAAACCATCTTCGTATAAACACACACAGCCTTAGATGAAGCCCAAGGTTTCTGAATCAACACATCTCTAGAGAATTTCAACCATGTCAAGTGTTGTTAACTAAGTCTGGTATGAGGAACACAATGAAGAATTACACACATGTGCAACATGTGTCCAATTATGTCCTTGAATTTGTATTGATAAAGCTACTGGATGGCTAAACATCTACAAATAAAGATACCCAGATATTGCAAGTGTCTAACTCTTCACCTTGTTGGTACTGTATACCATTCATGTACATGAGAAGCACAAGTTAATCCCTCCTTTGGCTGGTACCCTCTCATCTGTCCATCCAGAGGAAGTAGCAGCAGCAGCAGCAGCAGCAGAAGCAGAGTGAGATGTACACATCTTGCTTGTACTGGATTAATTTGAAGAGTAGAAATTAGGAACACTGTTGTCTTGCCTTGGTATGACACAGACATTTAACGAAATAAATAAGCCTTGCAGACTTTACCTGTGACCATCTTGATAATATCTGACATGGATGTGGTTGTGGGAAGACTGAGGAGTCGAGTCTTGTGTCCAGCTCCAAACTTAGGGTGTTGAGTGAGTGGTGGGAGGCTGCAGCCAGTGGGAGAGGAGAGGCTGCCAAGAGGACTGTTGATGTGCACTACCACTCTCTCTGTTTCCAGCAACAGCTGTAACACCAGGCGACGAGTGAAGCCAGAGAGAGAGTGCAGGTAGCTCACACCACCTGTAAGGGCAATTATTATATTTGAGAGTATTTTTCCATAAAACTACAATTAAAATGGATTTTTTTTAACACTGGCGGTCTCTCATCTAGGCAGGGTGACCCCCCAAAAAAAAAAAAACTTTCACTATCATTTACACTATCACTGTCTTGCCAGAGGCACACGGATACAACAGTTTAGGTGTCCCTCAAAACAACAAATATCCCAAAACCCTCCTTTAAAATGCAGGCACTATACCTCCCACCCCCAGGACTCAAGTCCAACTAACCGGCCTTTCATTTTAATACTGATAATTTTTTATTACTTTTAAAAACTAATAATTTCTTTTCTTTCTTTCAGCAAACCGGCTGCATCCCACTGAGGCAGGTGGCCCAAGAAGAAAAACTATAGTTTTCCTTTTTAAATTTAGTAATATATACAGGAGAAGGGATTACTACCCCCTTGCTCCTGGCATTTTAGTCGCCTCTTATGACACACTAGACTTACGGGGGAAGAATTCTGTTCCACTTCCCCAAGGAGAAAAATTTCTTTTATTATATTCAATAACTAGTGTCTGTCTTAGACAGGGATGTGTAATGTCACCATGGTTGTTTAACATATTTATAGATGGGGTTGTAAAAGAAGTAAATGCTAGCTAGGGTGTTGGGAAGAGGGTTGGGATTAAATTATGGGGAATCAAGTACAAAATGGGAGTTGACACAGTTACTTTTTGCTGATGATACTGAGCTTATGGAAGATTCTAAAGAAAAGTTGCAAAAGGTTAGTGGATGAATTTAGGAGGGTGTGTAAAGGTAGAAAGTTGAAAGTGAACATAGATAAGAGTAAGGTGATGAGGGTATCAAATGATTTAGATAAAGAAAAATTGGATATCACATTGGAGAGAGGGAGTATGGATGAAATGAATGTTTTCAGATATTTGGGACTTGTCAGTAGATGGGTTTATGAAGGATGAGGTTAACCATAGAATTGATGAAGGAAACAAGGCGAGTGGTGCGTTGAGGTATCTGTGGAGACAAAAAATGTTATCCATGGAGGCAAAGAAGGGAATGTATGAATGTATAGTGGTACCGACAATCTTATATGGGTGTGAAGCTTGGGTTGTAAATGCTTTAGCGAGGAGGTGGCTGGAGGCAGTGGAGATGTCCTGTCTAAGGGCAATGTGTGGTGTAAATATTATGCAGAAAATTCAGTGTGGAAATTAGGAGGAGATGTGGAGTTACTAAAAGTATTAGTCAGAGGGCTGAAGAGGGGTTGTTGAGGTGGTTTGGTCATTTAGAGAGAATGGATCAAAGTAGAATGACTTGGAGAGCGTATAAATCTTTAGGGGAAGGAAGGCAGGGTAGGGGTCGTCCTCGAAAACGTTGGATGGAAGGGGTAAAGGAGGTGAGTGTGTTAGATAGGAGTGAATGGAGATGAATGATTTTTGAGACCTGACGAGCTGTTGGAGTGTGAGCAGGGTAATATTTAGTGAAGGGATTCAGGAAAACCGGTTAGCCGGACTTGAGTCCTGGAAATGGGAAGTACAATGCCTGCAATTTAAAGGAGGGGTTTGGGATATTGGCAGTTTGGAGGAACATCTAGACTGTTGTATCTGAGCGCCTCTGCAAAGACAGTGATTATGTATGAGTGATGGTGAAAGTGTTGAATAATGATGAAAGTATTTTCTTTCTTTTTGGGTCACCCTGCCTCCGTGGGAAACGGCTGACGAGTTAAAAAAAAAAAAATCCACCTAGGCAGGGTAACTCAAAAGAAAACATTCACCATCATTCACACTTTACCTTTCTAAAAGCTGTACAAAACACAAATAACCCACACATAGGAGAAAAACTTATAACGGCATTTCAGTCCAACTCGGACCAGGTTATTTGTGTATTGTTCTAGTCACAGTATTGTGAGTTTTTGTTCTTTAGGGGCACAAACATTGTGGTCCAATGTTAAGTAAGTAAGTTTATTCAGGTATACACACATACATTTACATACATAGCAGCATATGTGTAGAGAACCTAGGATAACCCAAAAAAGTCAGACAGAGTGACTTATTTCCATTGGGGTCCTGGTTTGGAGACTCCAGTGCCCATTCACTGTTGCAAGACTTCCAAAACTCTCATATGGTTTGCTGGTCTCCACAAGTTGTTTCATAGATAAGATTATGCTAACATTCCAACAGCATGTAAAATCTACAGGGCCTAACATCTGGCTAATGACTATCTGAACAGTGGCATGCTAGAGCTTAAATGAGCCTCAGAGACCTTACTGGGGACTACCAGCTGTGGAATAGGTAATGACAGGTGTGAAATATTCCAAAATGGTACCTCTATGGACTCTAAACAGAAAATAGGTACCTGTGTGATATACTGCATTGGAAAATCACCCTGTGCCTTGTATGCTCAAGGTCAGGGTTAAGGGTAGGCTTTAGCATTTGTTTAGTAACGTTACGTTACAACTGCATTGAAACATTGTGCCAGCAAGCAGCCGATACTCGTGCGCCTTATATGCCAGAAAATACGGTACCTGTGACCAGTTAAGAGTTTTCCTACTCCTTCAGCCCAGCCTGGGGCCAAGCTTCTCTAGTGCCTGCCTAGTCAACCAGGCTGCTGCTGTTGGTGACCCACTGGCCAACGTATCCATTTCAGCCAAGTTGATATGGCATTTGGCAGTTTTTTTTTTTTTTAACAAACAGGTCGTATCTCACCGAGGCAGGGTGACCTAAAAAGAAAAACAAAGTTCTTCTTTTTAAATTTAATCATTTATACAGGAGAATGGGTTACTAGCCCCTTGCTCCCGGCATTTTAGTCTTCTTTTCCACTTCTCTTATGGTAACCATGGCTTCCCTGCTTTTCACTATGACAGGATCCCATTAGTTAATCAAAGTGGGACCAAGAGATAAAGCTCACTCAAAACAATTACTCTCTGCCATACAAGAACACTGCCTTGCACATTTATTACTTTTTGCTCTTCTCTTACATAAATCCAGCTTTCATTCTCACTTAACCCAATTAGTAAATACACAGGAATGCAATTTTTTTTTTTTTGCTTTACCTGGAGGTGGAATATTCTGCCTCTGTATGAGGTGGCAGAGAGTAGAGGCCAATAGATTCTGGTTGTGAGGATGGTTATGGCAGCACTGACGCATGAGGTGGATGGTGGCATCCTCGACGCTGCTGTAGTCACTATCACTACCCCCAGAGGAACCACATCCTCGCATCAGAGGTTCACTCCCACGCACCAGAGGATCACCTGAGTAGTAGTTTAATACCTATCAGAGCAGGAATGCATGCAATACTGTACAACTAGTACAAAGTCCTCTTATCTTTGAAGACCAATAAACAGGAATGAACCAGCATATGCCATACTTCTCTGAAAGATGACACGTGACAGTAGATCAATTGCACTAATAATTTCTGAAGATTATATTGTGAAAGGAATTTTTATATACAATACTCCTAGACTCTACTGTAAAAGATTGGACTGTGCATATTTGGACTAGGTTTTGATTTTTAATGGTTAACTTACATAAACCCACTTATTAATTCTTTAACTGTTTACTATTTACATCTACATCCATATGGGTAATGTTTTACTAATAATATATTTGTTATATCTGTTAATAATCAAGGCTCATAGCTCTTATGGTACAGTCTCAGACCAAGCCTAATAAAATGAAAAGGAAATACTGTATTACAGAAAAATATTAAAAAAAACAAAAACAAGAAAGTACAGAAAAGCTAAATTAAAAAAAAAAAAATAGTACAGAAAAGTTAAATTTGCAAGTTATTCATCATGTTACATGTTCATGAGCAAGACAAAGAAGAACCAGCAATTCCCTGCTATTTGCAAAGCATTTAACAGGCTTCTGTTTCACACTAAATTTTTATTATTTTTTTTTATTAACATTGGCCGATTCCCACCAAGGCAAGGTGGCCCCAAAAAGAAAATCTTTCATCATCATTCACTCCATCACTGTCTTACCAGAGGGGTGCTTTACACTAGTTATAAAACTGCAACATTAACACCACTCCTTCAGAGTGCAGACACTGTACTTCCCATCTCCAGGACTCAAGTCCGGCCTGCCGGTTTCCCTGAATCCCTTCATAACTGTTACTTTGCTCACACTCCAACAGCATGTCAAAGGGATGGCAAAAAAAAAAAAAAATTAAAAACCATTTGTCTCCATTCACTCCTATCAAATACACTCACGCATGCTTGCTGGAAGTCCAAGTCCCTCACACACAAAACCTCCTTTACCCCCTCCCTCCATCCTTCCCTAGGCCGACCCCTACTCCGCCTTCCCTTCACACTAAATATGAGAGGATAGTAGCACTATACCTCCCAGGATAATTGCTATCTACCCACAAACTACATATTAAATAGGTATACAGTGATGTAATTCATACCTAACACAGTCAGCAAAGGCAACCAAAACACAGATCCTTCAGCTGAGCCCAGCCAATCCCTCATTGGTGGCTCAGCACATAGCGACGCTAGTGTGTGCAGTGTCCGCGCCACTAGGGAAGTACTCAGAGTAGGAACTATAGCGGCTGTGATTTGTGGTGGAGCCTGTGGAGTAGCTGATGAGAGGGTATCTTCTGCACTTCTGGACTTTTCGGCAAAGCTGGCTTTTTCAAGATCTGTTGCACTCTCCCCAGCACCAGGAGATGTGCAACTCTCTACCTGATGCAGCACTTCAGTTTTGCACCACTCTGAAAAGGTAATAAAAATTTATTAAAATACAAACAATTGTTTTTTAACATGACGGCCATCTCCCATCACTGCAGGGTGGCCCCCAAAAATACACTCTTATTATTAATCAACACTTTCACCATCATTCACACAATCACTGTCTTTGCAGAGAAGTGAAGATATGACAGTTCAGATGCCACTCCAAACAGCAAATATCCCAAACCCTTCCTTTAATGTGCAGGAATTGTACTTCCCACCTCCAGGACTCAAGTCCAGCTAACCAATTTCCCCAAATCCTTTCAAAAAATATTACCCTGCTCACACTCCAACAGTTTGTCAAGTCCCAAAAACCATTCGTCTTCATTCACTATCTAACATGCTCACAAATGCCTGCTGTATGTAGATTATTATAATCACAACTAAGTACTAAACAAATAATAGTAGAAAATGTTAAAGGTACAATTAGAAAATATAATTTAAAGTCAAATGCACCACATGTGATTAATCATGCTTAGTTACACAATGATGATGAGTTAACCATTTACAATACCTTTATTATTGATATTAATACGAAATAGCATAAAATTTTAGAAGCAATGGTTTTTATTTCATTATAATCATATTAATTTTTAGTTCAAAATGTTTATGTAAGGAAATACCAAACTTTGAAATCAAAATATCTAAATTTCCTGGAGCCAATAAACAAAGGAAAAAACCAATGCTCAATGGGCTTACCTAGAATACCATGAACCAGTAATAATGGAAATCCCGAGTCGAGCATGAGGTGTATGGCCTGAGGCGACTGTGCAACAGTAGCCAGAGTCTGCAGGTGTGCTGGGGTGAGAGAGATCATGCTTGGATCCTGAAGAATTAATCTTCCTTCTACTGCCCCTGAAGATCCCTCTACACCCTCTTTCATGTCATCAGTTCTAGCTGCACGGATCTCTGCTTCTCTGTCTTTCCTGTTGGAATGGTTTGTGTGTATATGAAGTACTGTATAGGGTACAACATGTATTCTCTGTGCCAATTATCAAATTCGAAATTGTCACTTCTAGTTTTTATTTTAAAAATTTTTCCCCCTCCTTGTGCTTTTTTTTATATTTTATGCTGCAACTTCCATAATTTTCCCATAGTTTTTGGCCCAATTAGTTAAAAACAAGTTCTTTCTTCTTCTTTCAACAAATTGGCCGTTTCCCAAAGAGAAAAACAAAAGTTTCTCTTTTTAACTTTAGTAATGTATACAGGAGAAGGGGTTACTAGCCCCTTGCTCCCGGCATTTTAGTCGCCTCTTACGGCATGCATGGCTTACGGAGGAAGAATTCTGTTCCACTTTCCCATGGAGAAAAAACAAGTTCGTCTGCAATTTAACCAAACATATTTTATAGATTATTCAAATTCTTGATGTCAAAAACAAAATACAGTGCTCATCAGCATGCCAGGTGGAGGAACCCAACATAATTTCATGTTGAAATTAATATCCAACCCTGTTCGGTGTTTATGCTGGACTGGCAACTTGTAGTGTCACTTCTCAGGATACCCAGTGCCTTCTAGGTTTATGTAGTGGATGAATACGTGTTAGTGAGTTACCATTTTGTCCTAGGCACATTTCGATTAGACACTAGGCCTGTTGTATATATGTGTGTGTGTGTGTGTGTGTGTGTGTGTGTGTGTGTGTGTGTGTGTGTGTGTGTGTGCGTGCGTGCGTGCGTGTAAGGAAACACTTCGAAATGTTTCCGCCCCGCCGGGAATTGAACCCGGGCCCTCCGTGCGTGAAGCGAGAGCTTTAGCCACCAGGCCATTTTTGAAGAGAGAAATTAATATGGGCAATGTAAGTCAGACACACGAGTCAATTACACATCATTGGGTTATGTAAGGCAGGCCATCCCAAGGAAGGAAATAATAGAAGCCATCAGTGTGTATGAGCATTCAGTGAGGAACTGGTTGTGCCAGTTCCATGAGGGTGGTAATGATATGCCCACACCAACAGCATATCCAGTGAAACCTAAAAAAACATCCCTATGTACATTAATTGAGAGAGAGCTTGAGACAAAACCAAGTGTGACTGCACAGGTTAAAGAAACTAATCCAGAACAGCTTCATAATGCCTAGTAGAACTGTTAATAGGCATTTGAAGGAGCCTGGTTACAGTAGTTACTGACATGTCTAGAAACTAAGTGAGCCACATGCAAAGAAAGTGTGAAGTCGTATTTGAAAGAAATACCAAATGTGGATCAAGGAACAGTGGAATGAGGTTCTTTGAGTTATGAAGCCACTTTCACAGTGACCTGAAGGGTGGTGGGAAGTTAAACATAATAAGACACCCAGGCAGAAACCCCTGTGGACCCATGCTACACCCATACTACAAAACAAACCATACCACGGGTGGGGTTCGAACCCCACCTATGGTGTGGTTTGTTTGCAATTGTGTTATTACAATTTCGTGAGTCATACTACAAAACATCTTGAAACTCTTCAGAGTTTGGGCTTGTTTAAGTACAGAATGTGTTGGTCAGTTGACTGTGCTGCCAAAAAAAAAAAAAACATGAACCAGTACAACTACCTAGATTGGCTCTGTGATTATTTCCCTGAATCTTTCCAAGAGTAATGCAATGATTATGATTTTATGAAAGAATGTGCTCCTTGCCACCCTACTAAATCAGCTATTCATTGACTTCATGACTGTAAAGTTCCCTTCTTTGATGAATTGCCAGGAAATTCCCCATACTTGAAGAACCCCAATGAGAACCTCTGAGCTGTGATAAGAGTTCTAGACGGGAAGAATCTCGGCTCACTCCCACAGCTGGAGATCATTCTTCATAGGTCATGAAACATTACATGCCAAGAAATCCTCGAGAATTTATGTGAATCACTTCCAATACAGCTAAAGGATGTCCTAAAGCACAAGGGATGACATACAAAACATTAATTTATTGGTAAGAACACAACATTTTTTTTTCTCTCTATGGCCATGGTTTAAGAGGAGACTGGCTTATTATGATGATGAGTACTGTACAATAAGTGAACAGAAACACACATTCTCTATTTGTAATTCTAGCAGCAAACCTAATCCAATACCCACTTGGAAACTTCTTACTAAACAGAAGTGGGGGTCATGTGTAATGTCTTTCAAACACCTTGGTGAGGCACAACTCTTACTTCCTCATGTCTAATAACATTTAAAAAACAAACACCTGCTGTTTCTACTACAGTGGACCCCCAGATTTCGTTTAAGTATATTTTTGGGGGTCTAAACGGACTAATCGAAGTTACATTATTCCTTGTGGGAACAAATTCGTTCGGTAACGGCACTTGAACAGCATTCTGGAACAAATTATGGCCGATAACCGGGGGTCCATTGTATATCTAAGTTACCTTATGTTATTCCTAGAACAAAAATACTATATTTTTCATTTTATATTTCAGTCTCAAAGAACTTAAAACAGACAGGTCATACCTTCTCAATTTCTTACAACAGTACATGACTACATCAAAAGCAAAGTACGTAGAGAAAAGCCAGCCTCACCTGTCATCTGTGATTGACTGGTTATTGTCAATAACTGTTAGAACACACATGTTTAGCAGTAACTGAGTGAAGAGCTGTGGTCGAATATGACACATGGAACACATGATGTGATCCAGGCCGACTTTCACTTCACCTTCGCTTCTTTCTGACCACTCGTAAACTCGTCTGCAATTGAGAAAATTGAACATTATAAGCAAATTATAATCATAACCATACGTTTTTTAAACACACTGGACGTCTTCCACTGAGGTAGGGCGACCCAAAAGAAGAAAAACTTTCACCAACATTCACTCTATCACTGTCTTGCCAGAGGCATGTCAATACTACAATTCAGATGCCCATCTAAATTGCAAATATCCCCAACCCCTCATTCAGAGTGCATGAGCTGAACTTCCCACTTCCAGGACTCAAGTCCAGCTACCCACTTTCTTTGAATACCCCATCCCTCACAAAGTGTTACCTTGTTCATACTCCAACAGCTCATCAAGTCCCAAAAGCTATGAGCATCAACTCACTCCCATCTAACAAGCTCACACATGCCTGCTGGATGTCCAAGCCCTTCTCTCCAACCTTTCCTAGGGCAACCCCCTGCAGTGCCTTCCCTCCACTATAGATTTATACATCAAGTCATTCTATTTTGCTCTATCCTCTCTAATGTCCAAACCACCTCAACAAAACCTCTTCAGCCCTCTGGATAATACTTTTAGTAACCTCACACCTCCTTATCTTCAAACTACAAATTTTCTGCATAATATTTCCACCACAAATTGCCCTCAGACACAACATTTCCACTGCCTCCAGCCTCCTCCTTGCTGCAACATTCACAACCCATGCTTCACCTGTGTTTGTATCAACTATATGCAGTGGACACTGTTGTTTAGTTGAAAATTCTTTCAGAATGCTGTTTGAGTGCACGTTACACGAATTTGTTCCCATAAGGAAAAATGTAAATTAGATTAGTCATTTCAGACCCCAAAAATACACTTCCTCTACATACCCTCCCAAATTTGTTTACCAACCTTTGCAACTTCTCTTCAGAATCTCCCAAAAGCAGTGCCATTAGTAAAAACCAACTGTAACAACTCCCATTTTGCATTGGATTCTACACCTCTTCCCAACACCCCAGCATTTACTTTTTTTAAAACTATAAATGCATTAAACAACCATAGTTGTTTAGTTAAGGATAGCATCCAGCATGCTAAAAAAAAAAAAAAAAAAACTATAAATGATTATGCTGACTTTTTTTGTAAACTCATTTTTGCACGTGTACAAGAAATGTAACAAAAGTGAGTAGCAAATTCTTCCTGACCTCAGTTCTGGGTAGCGAGGTCATGCACGTAAACTATATAGTTAAATATACAATATACCTCTGCAGAACAAAAGTTCATAAAACACAGGTAATTTCAAACAATCACTGATGATAAACCTAGGACATCATTCATCAAATGAGTTGCTTTCACAAGCACAAAGAGCTCTTAAGTCATAAGAAATTGAGGAGGTAGAGAGAGAGAGAGAAATGGAAGGAAGAAGATAGTGAACAAAAGTGAGGAAATGGGTAGGAAGGAGGAAGAGAAAAAGATGCTCCTAGTGACAGTTTCACAATAAGTGCACAACACATGCTTACACCCAGACACTAACATAGGAGCTGATAGGTGATGGTGGGAAAGAGGAAATGGGGGAGATGGAAGAGAGGATTTGAGAGAAGGGGGAGAGAGGAAACGAGTAGTGTAGGAGGGTGTAGAAAATGCATTGAAAAGATATGCTGCAAAAAAAGTAGAGAGATTTTTAGGAAAAGAGTGAGGCAAAGATTCAGGTACATAGGACTGAATGGGGAATATTTTCTAGTAAAAATGAGCCTCAGATAAGAATGCATTATGTTACTGGAGATACTGAACATGTTTATAGATGGAGGCTGTACAATTACTGAAAGAAAGAGGTGTCATCCATAAAAATAATGAAATTGATATACAGTGGTCCCTCGGTTTTCGTGTATCTCTGTTTTCGTGTATTTCAGTTTTCGTGTAGTTTTTTCGTGGAAAATTGCCCTCCGTTTTCGTGTGTTCCCTCCGTTTTCGTGCTCGGTCCGGAACCCTGTCCAGTGCCCAGCGCACATACAAAGCCCGCAAGCCCGCCTCCCACGCACATTCTCAGGCAGTGTAGCATTGTTTCTGGTTGAGTGAACATTATCCTGCGAGTTCATACAAAACATTTCTTAACAATCCATTGTTTTTGGCCCTTGATTATTGTGTGTGACTGCTAAATAAGCCACCACGGGCCCAAAGATAGCTCCTAGTGTCAGTCCTTTGGTAAAGAAAGTGAGGAACACCATAGAATTAAAGAAAGAAATCGTAGCAAAGTGGTGAGAGGCAGTGGTGATGAGAGGCAGTGGTGGTGAGAGGCAGTGGTGATGAGGCAGTGGTGATGGGAGGCAGTGGTGATGGGAGGCAGTGGTGATGGGAGGCAGTGGTGGTGAGGCAGTGGTGATGGGAGGCAGTGGTGGTGAGAGGCAGTGGTGATGAGAAGCAGTGGTGAGAGGCAGTGGTGATGAGAGGCAATGGTGGTGAGGCAGTGGTGATGAGAGGCAATGGTGGTGAGAGGCAGTGGTGATGAGAGGCAGTGGTGCTTGTTTGTTGGTTGAGGCAGTGTTAGAGGCAGTGGTGATGAAAGGCAGTGGTGGTAAGAGGCAGTCTTAATGTAGAGTGAGAGGTGAGTAAACAAGATTAAATGAATAAACGAGAGAGAATGAGAGTGTAGAAGTTTCGGTAGTTTTGTCAACAAACCAGTTGTTGTTGTTGTTGCTGCTGCTGCTGTTGTTGTTGTTGTTACCAGCCAGCCTGGACAGGAATGATTCCTGTTCACACCTTGAAGCGACTGGAAAGAAGCGGTGGTAGAGGCGGTGATGAGAGGCAGTGGTGGTGAGAGGCAGTGGTGGTGAGAGGCAGTGGTGGTGAGAGGCAGTGGTAGTAAGAGGCAGTGGTGGTGAGAGGCAGTGGTGATGAGAGGCAGTGGTGATGAGAGGCAGTGGTGGTGAGAGGCAGTGGTGATGAGAGGCAGTGGTGGTTAGAGACAGTGGTGATGAGAGGCAGTGGTGGTGAGAGGCAGTGGTGGTAAGAGGCAGTCTTAATGTAGAGTGAGAGGTGAGTAAACAAGATTAAATGAATAAACGAGAGAGAATGAGAGTGTAGACGTTTCGGTAGTTTTGTCAACAAACCAGTTGTTGTTGTTGCTGCTGCTGCTGCTGCTGTTGTTGTTACCAGCCAGCCTGGACAGGAATGATTTCTGTTCACACCTTGAAGCGACTGGAAATAAGTGATCTAATGCAGTTAGCATTACAAACTCCGTTTTCTCTTATACTAATGCGTCTGAAGGAGGAAAGAATAGGAAGATGTTTTCATAGCTGGACCGAGTATGCCCGCCACCACATTCGTAATGAGACACATATTTTATTCATTCTAGAGTGTATATCACGTTTTTATGTTATTTATATTGTTTATTATGTCATATTAGATGAATTGTGATAGATAAATAAGCCGTAGAGCTGATATTAGTGTCAAATTGAAGCATTTTGTCCTGCCTCCCAACAATAAACTCGCCTCCCTCTCTCCTCTCCATCTTCCATACACCAACAAGAGTCGCCAATAAAAGTAAGTGTGATGTTAAATGTTCATTTATACATGTTATTAGTGCTTTATATTTATTTGTTATTCTTTTCTGTATGTAAATCTATATTTAATCTCTAAAAAATTATTTTTTGTTAATACTCCTGGGTGTCTGAAACAGATTAATTGAATTTCCATTATTTCTTATGGGGAAAATGGCTTCAGTTTTCGTGTGTTTCAGTTTTAGTGCATCCCTCAGGAACGGATTAAACGCGAAAACCGAGGGACCACTGTAAATGGAGGTGATCACAGTTGCAGTTAGCAGGCAAGTGTATGTTAGGCATTCAAATGTAGTTTGCAGGGGTATGCCAAGTGAACAGGAAAAAATCTGGGAAAACCTGTCAGTAACTGGGATAAATAACTGTACTGCTGGATGCCTTCTTTAAGTTGTGCACCCATACATATTCACACACATCAACCAAATAACTTCTGCAACCAATGCTCACCTGGCAAATCTGAGTGGCCCAAGAATAGAAGTGAAGATGGCAAGCAGTTAGTTGAGATGAAGGTCTGAGAGCTAAAACTCAACCTCCACAACCCCATACATACAGGCAAGTACACACACATTTCAATATACAGGAAGGCCCAGCTTTACAGCAATTCACTTTACAGTGTTGCATTAATACAGAGGTTCGCAATTATAAAAAATTCATCTATTCAGACTTCCTGCAATAAATATATTCACAACTCACTATAAGCCAAGGACAAAAATATTTTGAGGTAAGTAATGTGTGTACTGTATATGCATTCTTTTAGGCCTAGCTCTATTGCCCACCTAAAAGCATTTATTACTTTGTTTTAAGACAAAGAAGCGAACCTGAAGAGGTCATCAGTAATGAGGCTAGTGGTATCATGAGGAGTGTTCCAGAGAACAGCTGCAATGCAATGTAGCACTTCAGCACTAACTCCACTATTAATGCTTCCAGGTGATGACTGCGGTGACTGCTGCTGCGGCGCTGGATGAGGAGGACCAAGGTTGTGATGGTAGTCGTCACTTCTCGGAGATGGAGATGGTGGATACATTACAACGTGGTTTAGCCATGAGAGCAACACTGAAACCCCTTCCATGCTGCTACTGCCAACACACAGCTCATACAGCAGGGCAATTGCTGCATCTAAGCTGTTTCCACCTGTCATGTGAAAAAGTAAAAAAAAAAAAAATATATATATATAAAAATATTGATCATCAATAAGGATGCATAAAATTTTGGGGGATTAAAGTATACTTGGCGGATTGTAGCTAAGTAATTACATTCCTAATGACCCAATTGCAATTGACAGGCCTTCAACTACAGAAATTTGACAGTTTGGCTGCCAAGATTGTCAAAAACAGTTTTTGGTCTCACTTAACTACAGAGGCAGGAAAAACACTTAAAGATTGATAAAATTTATACACAGGGTAAACTAAAGATTACAAAAACAGATTCAGTAAACTTTCTTTCAACAAACAAGCCGTATCCCACCGAGGCACGGTGGCCCAAAAAGAAAAACAAGTTTATCTTTTTAAATTTAGTAATGTATACAGGAGAAGGGGTTACTAGCCCCTTGCCCCCGGCATTTTAATCGCCTCTTACGACACGCATGGCGTACGGAGGAAGAATTCTGTTCCATTTCCCCATGGAGATATTCAGTAAACATGCTATCAAAAAATATGTGAAAAATGCAGTAAGAGATCTCTTACCTGCAGGTTGTCTGAGGAGAGGGTGGGTGAGCAGTGTCATAATCAAGGTGTGGAGGAGCTGGGGTGAGAGTGCTGCCAGGGCCAAGGTGGTGGCTTCCAGGGGAGCAGAACCAAGAAGTGCCAGGTGGAGAGGCCATGGAGGAGTAAGTAATAGTGTCACACAAGCCTCCATCACTCCAGCTACTGAGGCTCCTGCTTCTACGCCCACACTAAGGCCTCCCTCCACACGACACATACACTGATTGATCAGTCTTAGCCACCACATGCTACGAAGACAAAAAAGTATTATCACCTGTATTAACTCCTATCTATGCTATGACAAAAGTAGTATACCTTACATTTAATCATTCAGCATAACAAAAGTCTTTGGTATATCAAATTTGAAAAAACTACTGTGAATTTATTATTAAAAATATTAAGCATAAAGTTGAGTACAATGGAAGTTGGGCTTCATGCCAGGCTATGGGGGTAAAAGAACCCTAAAAACTGGTCACAGATATTCCAGGATGTCACTAGGTAAAGACTGCAAATCTGTTCCTCACGCACCTTGCCCGATGAGGAGCATAATCGGTAATTGCAGTTTCATGTACACCTCTAGAAGCTCCTCTGAATGTAGTGGTGCCAAGTAACTTTAACTGTGATAAACCGAGCGTTGATGAATCCCGGGGTCTATGAAGACGGACAACAACAATGGAGGCAACAACGGGCCGTGGAAGTACCAGACGAACACGGGAGAGTCCAGCAGTGCTCAGTGGTCCACTCACTGGCATGAGGTATCCACCTTCAACTCCCACCTCCACACACACAGCAGATGGGCAAGCTTTTGGAGAAACATAATTCCTATATTACATTTTTTGCAAACTACTTTCATTCTCCATTATATAATAATGAGTGAAACATTTGCAAAATTTACTAAACCAGCATATGCAATATATTGGGTTTACTGAAGAAAACAGTCATCTTTGATAAAGGTATTTTCACACACCCAAACATCTGCTTCTAACTTATCTTCAATGGAACATTACATTAATTAAGAAAGTCACAATACCACCAAATCACCACTAACACCACAATCTTTTTTTTCTTTTCTCTCAACTGACCCTTGATAATGGTTCAGCATGGAGTGAAATACTATCTTAAGGTTTCCTCTCCAAATACTTGGTAAATTATGAATTATGCATATTTTTTGCTTAACCCTCCCATCTATGGTCACAAGATGTGATCAGTTTATCAATAATTCAATAGACTACAGCCTCTTCTCACTTAGCGACATACTCGTTTACCGACGACTCAGACTTACGACAGCCTCTCAGACTAGTATGCATACCTAAATCATGTATATTAGAGCTGATTTCCTCTATTCTGATTATTACAATATACAGTACATTACTGTATAAACATTTAAAAATATACCAGAAATGTTATAAATGGTGCAAAGGTGACATTAAAACAATATCAAAGATGGTTGACACAAACCCACTACCATCATAGTATGCTCCTCACTTAGTGACGAATTCATTTACCAATGTCGTCTTAGGAACGGAACTCCATTAACCCTTTCAGGGTTTTTGACGTACTAGTACGGCTTACACGCCAGGGCGTTTGACGTACTAGTACGCATAAATTCTAGTGGCTTCAAATCGAGGGGGAGAGAGCTGGTAAGCCTGCATGTGATAGAATGGGTCTATGTGGTAAGTGTGCGCAGTAGGAAAAAAATCTATGCACCCGCATTGCATTGTGGGAGTGGTAATTCAGTGCACATTTGTCACCAAGCCATGCGGTAAGGAATACCTCACTCCAGCAGTGTGAGTGGTGGGGAAGGCAGTGGGGAGGGGGTAAGGCAGTGGGAAGGGTGGGGAAGGCAGTGGGGTTTGTGTAAACAACATTGGCTGCCTGGCTGGCTGGCTGGGGCTGGCTGGCTGGGGCTGGCTGGCTAGCTGGGGCTGGCTAGCTAGGGCTGGCTGGCTGTGGCTGGCTGGCTGGCTGGCTGTGGCTGGCTGGCTGGCTGGCTGTGGCTGGCTGGCTGGCTGGCGGGCTTTCTTTCTGTTGCTGGCTGGGGCTGGCAGGCTGGCTGGCTTGATGGCTGGCTGGGGATCGCTAGCTGGGGCTGGCTGGCTGGCTGTGGCTGGCTGGGGCTGGCAGGCTGGCTGGCTGGGGCTGGCAGGCTGGCTGGCTGGGGCTGGCAGGCTGGCTGGCTGGGGCTGGCAGGCTGGCTGGCTGGGGCTGGCAGGCTGGCTGGCTGGGGCTGGCGGGCTGGCTTTCTGTGTCTGGCTGGGGCTAGCGGGCTGGCTAGATGGCTGGCTGGGGCTGGCTAGCTAGGGCTGACTGGCTGGGGCTGTTAGCTAGGGCTGGTGGGCTGGCTGGCTGTAGCTGGCTGGGGCTGGTGGGCTGGCTGGCTGTAGCTGGCTGGGGCTGGCTGTGGCAGGCTGGGGCTGGCTGGCTGGGGTTGGCTGGGGATGGCTGGCTGTCTGTCTGTCTGTCTGTCTGTCTGTTTGTCTGTCACACAGGTACACATAAATACAATTATACATAGTGTAAATTACCTAGGATAACCCCAAAAAATCCAGACTGTCAAATAATATGTATCGACTCAGATGTGGCAATGTTGGTTCACTAGTGACTGCCTCTGAGACAGACAGACAGAAAGAGAGAGAGAGAGACAGAGAGAGAGACAGAAAGAGAGACAGAGAGAGAAACAGACAGACAGGCAGATAAAACAGTGAAAACAAATAAAGAGAAGGCATTGAACCCTCATTTGTCAAATGTCATCACTCATTAGTTTGGTGATAAGCCGAGGCTAACCAGTCACCCCTGGCTGGCAGGGAGACAGGGAGGCAGGGAGCCAGGCAGGGAGGGAGGCAGGGAGCCAGGCAGGGAGGGAGGCAGGGAGGGAGGCGGGCAGGCGAAGGCAGTGTACCTCATCTAATGTCATCACTAATTAGTTTAGCTGATAATAATAAGATAACAGGACCCTCACCCCTCATCAATGTCACTGCTTCAATAATAATAATTTTTATTTTATTATTATTATTATTATATTATTATTATTATTATTATTATTATTATTATATTCTCCTGTGTATCCTAGGTAATTTACACTATGTATAATTGTATTTATGTGTTCCTGTGAGATTGAGACAGCCAGTCAGTCAGATAGCCAGTCAGCCAGCCAGTCAGTCAGATAGCCAGTCAGCCAGCCAGTCAGTCAGATAGCCAGTCAGCCAGCCAGCCAGCCAGTCAGTCAGATAGCCAGTCAGTCAGCCAGCCAGTCAGTCAGATAGCCAGTCAGCCAGCCAGCCAGTCAGTCAGAGAGCAAGTCAGCCAGCCAGTCAGTCAGATAGCCAGTCAGCCAGCCAGCCAGCCAGCCAGCCAGTCAGATAGCCAGTCAGTCAGATAGCCAGTCAGCCAGCCAGCTGGTCAGCTAGCCAGCCAGCCAGCTGGTCAGCCAGCCTGCCAGCCATTCAGCCAGCCGGCTAGCTGGTCAGCCATTCAGCCAGCCGGCTGGCCATCCATGCAACCAGCTGTTCAGCCAGCCAGCCAGCTGGTCAGCTAGCCAGCCAGCCTGCCAGCCAACCAGCCGGCTAGCTGGTCAGCCACCAGCCAGCCAGCCGGCTGGACATCCATCCAGCCAGCTGTTCAGCCAGCCAGCTGGTCAGCAGTTATTGTGTAGTATACAAGGAGTGTATATATACAAAATATTGTTTATATTGGTCTCACAGGACATAAAAGTTACTTGACAAAATAAAATGTTAAAAAATAAAAGAAAAAAGTATAAAAAAATAAATAAACTATTACCGGGTGACAGGCAGTCGGCAATGTTGCCGTAAGCGGTTCACTTTCTGTCACCTTCAAGCCTCTATATCTCGGTAACTATTGATCGCAAAAATATTTTTTTTAGCCTATTAGATTTAAAAAAAAAAAAACTATTATTTCATAAGAAAAAATAATTTTTTTTTTTTTTTAATTTCTCGACCCTGAGAGAGAGTTAAGAATTGAGGTCTCGACCCTGAAAGGGTTAAGAGAGGAGAGGCTGTATAATAAATATACTGTGACTAGACAAGAGCTATTGTAAACAACACATCACCATCCAGCTATTTACTAAAAAGTAATCTTAGTTAAGAGCTCCTTATAATTTTTGGCTATGCAATTTACTAAAGTAGCTGAACAAAGTGAAGAAAATAATCTATTAAGATGACAATGTAGGAAAGTCTAGCAAGGTAGCCAAGCACTGTCACTCCAGATATTCTTATTTAGTTTTTTTGTACTCTTCTTGATGCCAAACCCACATACTCCATTAGCGAATTTGCTTCATCTTATTTCCAGTGTCACCTCTTCCTTAGCAACCCTTCCTCTTATTAATTAATCTCTCTTCTTGTCTTACCCCTGATTGTTGCTCTCTTCATCTACTACTGTTTTCTTTTCCTTGTTTACCTTTCTTAGGCCTGCTGGGTTCTCTGTCCCCCAACTTTTTTTTTAACATTTTCCCTATAAACATTCATGTAAAGTTTCTTATTTATGCCAATGATTTTGTACAGAAGTTAGTTATGGGGGCAAGTACTTACAGACAAGGGAGACTGTGTGGGGAAACAAATGCACCTCGTGCAGCAGGATTGCACAAGGCAAAGTTAAGTTTAGGTCCACCCAACTTTCATCTGGGTAGAAATGATAAGACCATGGAGCACTCTGAAAGAGATCAATATTGTTATATAAAATTTAACAAAGTAAAAAATTACCTCTTAACTAAATAAAATTTAGCAGAAGTAAAATTTCCTGATACTCCTAGTTATAACATGCTTATAAAATACTGCACAGCTGACTAATATAAACAGATTACCTCACGCCCCCTTCCCGGCAAACCCATAAATCTGCAGAAGTAATAGCTATGTAATCATAATGTTTGACAATTTTGATCATACAAAGAAGCTTAGAACATTACTTTGTTTTGATTTCAACAAGACACTAATTACATTCTATGGGATTTACAAGTAAATTTACTAACTCTTAAAAACATACCTTAGTTCTTTGAAAGAGCTGGTTGGAATCAACAAGGACATTTGCAGGTCTTGCTGTTGGGTTGCTGGAAGTAACAACAGCTAAAGGAGCAAAGTTGTAGAGCCCCTCGGTCTGCTCTAAGGGCTCACTGCGTTTGTTGGAAGGTGTGTTTTGGGTGGAGGGTGGGAGAGGTGGAGCCAGATGGTTCATGACTGCAGTGACCAGACCCCCACGTCCACCACCCATCATACCTACACTGCTCACTAGGTTCTCCCACAGCATCTGTTACAAACAGACAGAAGATAATATCAATGTCTACATGACTGCAGTCATATTAATTTGAGTTCAATGTAGCAAGGAACTGAAAACTAACCTTCATGCCTCCAAGAGCAGCAAACTTCTCCAGTATAGTGGGACAGTCAAGCACTCGTGTAAAGAAACACAGAGCCGCTTCTGACAACAGTGGAGGACTCCACCAACCACCTGTAATGACATACAAAAAGACATTTAATATAAAAAATTATATAATGAATTTTGAAGGATGGGTGGGGATGTTTCAGTCTGGAGAATCATTTGAACTGTGATCCTCTAAGACAGATTACTGTCAAGGCAGCTAATGAATGAGTGATGGTAAATACATTTCATTCTTTGGGTAACCCTATCTTCATGGGAAAAAGCTAGTGATACAAAAAAAATTCTTAGGCATATGAAAAGTCTGGTAGTCATCTGATTAGTATTTGCATAAAGTACTAAGCCTGAGCAGATTATTCAACACAAGATTAATGATGGCTTGATCATCCCTCTGTTAAACACAAGACAGACGTGCTACTATGAAAACTTGTTACAAATTCTGTTCAGCAGCTTGTCAACTGACCTGGGGTGATGAAAGCCACAACAGGCCTGAGGATGAGTTCTGGTGATGTTGCCTTGGTGTTGAGGGTGAGGAGCAACTGATAAAGTGCATCAGTGAGGGTTTCCCCAAGACATAACTTCTCTGACACTTCCCCACTCACTGTTCCCAACAGCATGGATACACTACTTCCTTCACATGCTGATACGGATTTCAACAGCAGCTGCATGGTTTCACTATTTTGTAATACTGAAAAAAGTAAAAGATGAAGGAAGGTAGGCATTCAGCAGAATTAAGTACCAAATTACATTACACACTTAGAATCCTCATTTTAAACTATTTACAAGGACGTGAATACTGGTATATCACACAACAAAGCATCTTCTAATCTGCCCATACTAAGACATATGTGATAGTCTGAATGAAACAAAATTACAAGCATACCTTGCTAATACGGCAGGTTAGGTTCCAAACCGCCACTGTAAAGTGAATATCGCCTTAAAGCAAATCAAGAGCACATAAATTCTTTATATGCACCTGCCAGTGCATACAAAAAGCCTAAAAATATGTTCACACTATCATTTATTAAGTGCGCAACAGCACTAGGCTTAACCCCTTAACTGTCAAAATGTAGATCTACATTAGTACCGCTAGTGCTCCAATCGTAGATCTACGTTTAATTTTTCCTGCCTCCAAATTTGGCACGATTGGCCTGAGATGCCTGGTCAGTATAGAATGGGTCTTAACACTCGGTGTGCACAGTATTAAAAAAATCTGGGACCACTTAGTACCTTGTGGGAGCACCAGTTCAATTGAGCGCCAGCTAGAGCAAATAGCATGGCAGACACCAAGGATTCACTGATGTTATGTCTTATTAACACTCCCCTTTTAAGAGGAAAGTGATGCTGATCCAAAGTTTAGTGGCTTTGAGATGTATGTGGTCACAAGTGATCGAGGAAATATCAAAAACCTTGATAATAACCCATACACAACATTTCTGCAACATCCTTTCATTATTGATACCACTGGTAGTGTCATCCTGCCAGAATGTCCTATAACCTATGCCCTAAGTAAAGAAACAATTCTGGAAACAGGCAGACAGAAAGAAACACACACACAGGCAGACAGAAAGACAGACACACAGGCAGACAGAACGAGACACACACTGGCAGACAAAGACAGATAAGCAGACAGACATGTTTCTGT
This sequence comes from Cherax destructor, assembly GCA_009830355.1. Lineage (NCBI taxonomy): Eukaryota > Metazoa > Arthropoda > Malacostraca > Decapoda > Parastacidae > Cherax > Cherax destructor. Next base: position 116,644 of record WNWK01000767.1, read on the forward strand.
GTAACAGTGAAAACAAACAAAGCCAGCCTGTTCCCTGCAGCAATGCACGATCATCAAGTGTCAAACCACTGCTGCACTCTCAGCAGTTTAGTGACTCAAGTCTTACACCAAGCTTCAAGGAGTTTCATATATACTCCAGCATGTCCAAAACATTGCTGGGACCTATAAATCCTTTGTATAAATTTCTAGACAATAGTAAACGACCAAGACAGGTGAAAATGTTCACCTGTCAGTGTGTTTGTGACTATTTGAGTACAATTTCAGTACAGTAGACCCCGAGTAACAAACACCCGGAAATCGTACAATTATGTAAGTATAATATTGCAAGTCCTTGTGGAAGTGTATTTTTGGGGGTCTGAAATAGACTAACCTACGTGACATTATTCCTTAAGGGAGTAAATTCGTTCGGTAATGGCACTTGAGCAGGCTTCTGGAATGAAGTTTTTTCGTTACTCGGGGGTCCACTGTACCTAATATTAGTGTCAGAACAAAGATTGGCTATGAAATCACAAGAACTACTATAAATTGTAATTATCAGAACATAAAAATAATATAAAAAGGAGAAAAAAAGTACATCAGCAACATTTCTGCAAGCGGCAGGACTCCATGTTGCCGTCAGGTGAGCATCCAGCGCCAACTTTGTGGGCTTATATCTCGATAAGTACTGATCCTAAATTTTTTTTTTATCTTATAACGTGTAGAATAATGCCCTCTTCATTTAAAAAAAAAAAAAAAAAAATATTCGGAGCGCTGTGCGAGTGAACGTAGATCTACGTTTGGACAGTTAGAGTGTTAAAAAAAAGATGCAAAAGTAAAAATTAAAAAAGGTGCCATTCAACTGATGTGCAGGTCACCGCCAAAAATAATAAACATCAATATGATTGAAAAGCGTTGTATTAATAAGGTATACCTGTATATTGCTATACTTCAAATATCTTGAAGCAATCACCAGTCCAGGGGAGTAACCAACGAACCTGTATCTGCAAGGCATGCCACACTGTTGGAGGCAGCATGAGAGCAGGTTTGTGGTGTGTGCATGGCTTTGTGCTCGTCTGTTTGGCTGGAGCTGGCATCAGACCGCTGTTGTTCCAGTTTGCTGGAATCCGTCAGAGACCCTCTAGTATTCTCCTCAGCTTCAAAGTTTGTTCCCCCTGAACGAGACTACAGAGAAACACAACATGAAGGCATTTAATAAAAAGGTGGCCATGAAATTTAAAGATACTTTCAATGCACCCATAGAGTTAAATTTCTTAATTTATAATCAAAGTACTTCACACAAAAATAAAAAATATTAGTTTCTATTGAAGCAACACTGAACTATAAAAATAAACTTCACCTTAACTCTATAATAAGGAATATTCAAGTATGCGTGCAACCTGAAATAATGAATTACAGTGGACCCCTGGTTTACGATGGTCTCCAAACTCGCCCTTTTATGTAAGTTTATTTTTGTGAGTGCTTTTGTAAGTGTAGTTTTTTTTTTTTTTCAACAAGTCGGCCGTCTCCCACCGAGGCAGGGTGACCCAAAAAGAAAGAAAATCCCCAAAAAGAAAATACTTTCATCATCATTCAACACTTTCACCACACTCATACATAATCACTGTCTTTGCAGAGGCGCTCAGATATGACAGCTGAGAATAGTCCCTCCCAGCTGTCACTATCTCAGACCCCTCCTTTAAAGTGCAGGCATTGTACTTCCCATTTCCAGGACTCAAGTCCAACTAAATCAATTAACTGGTTTCCCTGAATCCCTTCACAAAATGTTACCCTGCTCACACTCCAACAGATCGTCATGTCCCAAAAACCATTCGTCTCCATTCACTCCTATCTAACACGCTCACACATGCTTGCTGGAAGTGTAGTTTTGGGGGTCTAAAAAGGACTAATCAAATTTACATTATTCCTTATGGGAATAAATTCGTTCGGTAATTGCACTTGAACAGCATTCTTGAACGAAAAAATGACGTAATCCGGGGGTCCACTGTATCTACATCTACCCATGAAAGCCTCAAAACAAATGATCCATCATTAGGATATGCCATCTTGAAAAATGTGCATTACTGTATACTGCATGAAATCTTCCTTTCACATTTATAATTTTTATGAATGTCATTAAACCAATTAAGCAAATTTCAATAATCAAACTAATGCCTCTACACATTTAAGTGCCTAGGTAATAAAAACCATCAACCTTACCTAGACCAGGCTAGAAATGCTGGTAAAATAATTACATAACTAATCTTTCCTAATATGCTAAGATTAAATGCGTCATTTTTATATGGTACATATCTGCTTTTGATTTTTGAGATAACCAATAGCCAGGAGAAAAAAAGGGTTATTCAAGCCATACCAATGACAAAAAATTATGAACTGGAGTAAAACAACCAATTCAAAATTATGCCAAACCAACTTTGGGTCTAGAATGCATGCTTATTTTTCAGGGGCTACAAATACTGTATTTAGAAGCACTCAATGTCTTCTGTATAAAGTCATCACCCTTGTTCTGTATCTCCTCTATATGAACATAAAAGATTAACTTGCATCATGATGCACATTTATCTCAAAAGACCTATAGAATCATATTGTCTCCCAGAATAAACAAGGAAAATAAATTTCTGCCCAAACCCATTCTGGGAAGACTAAGTGAACACTACTTACCTGGGCTGAGCTGGCAAGTGGTGTTTGGGCAAGCTTGCGGGAGAGATTAAGAAGAGAGCATAGCAGAGCAAGCCGAGATGGTGCTGGCCCCTGACGACCGTCTGAACCCAGAACAGAGGCAAACAAACCTCCCAACATATTTGCATTCTGGTTAGTGGCTCCATACGTCACTCCCTCGCTCGACATGAGGTGCCCATGAACCAAAATCACTGTAAAGTATAAATGTCATTTACCAGAAATAAAATGTCAAAAAGGATGGGAATAAGTCTGCAAAGAAACAAATTACAAAGAACCAATGATTAGTAGTATCAGTGAAGACATATACAGCATATTAATACAGAATTACAACTGGCAGAAAATTGACACTAATGTACTGAGAAATTAAAACTAATACATACTAGTGTAATACCATTATGGTACTAGAGAATTAGTACTGATACTATATTAATGAAATACTGGTACTATAGTGTACAGTACAGTACTAGAAAACATATTTTAATGAAAACTTAGTACTAGTGTAAAATTAGTAAAGTATCATCTTGTTTGTCCAACGGTCAACCTAAAACTTTGTTCCACTGTAAAAAAAAAAAAAAAAATAACTAGCTCCTACACTTGTCCTTCAACAGAGAAAACTTCAATCACCTGAAGTTAGCACACTATTTTCTCTGTAGCTTCTCCAGACTCCTGGTAAAGCTGTAGCCCCCACATGCCCTCACTTAACCTCAAATATTTGCTTACAAACCAAGTTAGCCAGAAAGCCGGAGCATTAGTTTTTTTTTTTTTTTTTGACAAACTGGCTGTATCCCACCGAGGCAGGGTGATCTAAAAAGAAAAATGAAAATTTCTCCTTTTAAAATTAGTAATGTATACAAGAGAAGGAGTTACTAGCCCCTTGCTCCCAGCATTTAGTCGCCTCTTTCGACACGCATGGCTTACAGATAAATAATAGGGTAATAGTTACTCAGATTCCAAATTTTACACATTATCTATGCTGATGAGTGTGATAAGGAAGACAGCAATGTAAGAATGCATAAAGTGATGCCTTTTTGGAAAAAAATAAAGTGGTTTTGTGAAGAGGAAGAGAAATGTATTTTCTATACAACAGAAAATACAAGTTAAGGGGCTGAAAAAAAAAATGCATCATAGTAAACAGAGCTAAGTTTCAGGGAGAGAATGGTGCAGGACAATGTGTAATTATCTCTTGTCAAGAGACAAAACTCGTAAGTTAAATGCTGAAGATGATTGTACTGTACAGTACTGGGGTAAGGTTAAACATAAAACATTAGGTGGGAAAAACAACAGTGATTGGGACAATGTTTTGTACGAGCAATTAGGCAGCATCAAAGTGAAAAAAATTTATTTGTACATAAAGATTAAATACATAGAATATTAATTTTCATATGCTATATACAATGCAAATGGAGATGAACAGAGCAACAACGACAGCTCTGAGGTGAAAATGCTGCATGGTGAGAAATTGGCAAGTGAAAATTTGTCAAATCTGGCAAGCAGACAGAAGACTCAACCCCTAAACCCACATATAGGTGAGTACAAGTGCCTGCTATTGGTACATCAACAAATACTTAGTTAATACAGAGCTTTGATTAAATATATTTTATACACTAAACAAATAATGGACCTATCATGAAAGATTATGTCCCCCGGATGTCAGGTACTGAAGCCACACAAAGAGCCTAGTTATAGTCGGAGTAATGTACTCAAATATAGTGGAGTAGGGCCATATCTGTTGTTTTTAGTGACTGGGATGACATCATAGCCTAAACACTGTTTCCATAGGATATTTAAGACATGAGACAAATTTTTTTTTTTCAACTGAACCTAATTTTAGGAGTCCAGACAAGTAATTGACGCTTCCCGGGTCAACTTACCTCAGCGAGAGACAGCCCATGTTTAAAAAATAATAATTTTGTTAAGTGAGGAAAATTCTTTATACAGGCTGAAGGACACAATTTATGTCAATACATAACAAAATTACACTTACCTGTCGAATTAATGATGGCTAACTGAATATGCATACGATCCATTCCGTCATAATGCATGGACAAGAGAGTTCCTAGCAGACAGCACTGAGCATCTAAGGGTCCCATAGATAAAGATATAGCTCCCTGAGGCTCCAACAGACGTGATACTAAACTAAGAAGCGCATATTTCAGAGTGGTACCAGACACACTGGTCACGCTGATGACATCACACCGCACACGAAGGCGGACTAATAAATCTTCTAAGAGTCCAGTTACTGTACTGCCAACCTAAAAGAGCATTATGGTTGTTATACAAAACAAGAGCAAAGTATATTCACTAAAAAAAATCAATACAATTCATTCTAACATTTCAAAGGTATACACTGGAGATTCTCATGAGAATAAATATAAAGGATAAAAAGGCACAATACCATGGCTGGAACAACACACAAATAACCTATAGACAGGAGAATGAAACTTACGAGGACCCTTCGATCTGACCTAGGCCATTAACTAGTCCAAGATGGACCAAACCTTATTTTTTTTTATCACACAAATCAATTTTACAGGCTAAGAGCTGTTATCTTCCTTCATATCATTTCAAAGCTCCAGCACTATCTGAGGTATACTACCACCCCCCAGAATGCGACCCACACCAGTCAGCTAATACCAAGGTTCCTATTTGCTGCTAGGTAAACAGGGACAGCAGGTTTAAAGAAACATGCTCAATGTTTCCCCCCGTATCGGCGTGGTGAGTGTGAGCTGAGTGCGCTACCAACCCAGCTACGGGACACCTTCCTCCTATGTGTTTTTTTTTTTTCAACAAGTCGGCAGTCTCCCACCGAGGCAGGGTGACCCAAAAAGAAAGAAAATCCCCAAAAAGAAAATACTTTCATCATCATTCAACACTTTCACCACACTCATACATAATCACTGTCTTTGCAGAGGAGCTCAGATAAAACAGCTGAAAATTGTCCCTCCCAGCTGTCACTATCCCAGACCCCTCCTTTAAAGTGCAGGCATTGTACTTATCATTTCCAGGACTCAAGTCCAACTAAATCAATTAACTGGTTTCCCTGAATCCCTTCACAAAATGTTACCCTGCTCACACTCCAACAGATCGTCATGTCCCAAAAACCATTCGTCTCCATTCACTCCTATCTAACACGCTCACACATGCTTGCTGGAAGTCCAAGCCCCTCGCCCACAATACCTCCTTTACCCCTTCCCTCCAACCTTTTCTAGGACGTCCCCTACCCCGCCTTCCTTCCCCTACAGATTTATACGCTCTCCAAGTCATTCTACTTTGATCCATTCTCTCTAAATGACCAAACCACCTCAACAACCCCTCTTCAGCCCTCTGACAAATACTTTTAGTAACTCCACACCTTCTCCTAATTTCCACATTCCGGGTTGTTTATGTATAAATATGAAAGAGTTTCTTCTTTCAACAAACAAGCCGTATCCCACTAAGGCAGGGTGGCCCAAAAAGAAAAACAAAATTTTCTCTTCATAACTTTAGTAAAGTATACAGGAGAAGGGGTTATTAGCCCCTTGCTCCCAGCATTTTAGTCGCCTCTTACGACATGCATGGCTTACGGAGGAAGAATTCTGTTCCACTTTCCCATGGAGAAAATATTAAGAGCTACTTTTACTATATTATCACTTGAAAAATACACAAAATATTAGTATTATACTTACAACATCACTTCTTATATCAGAGCCTGTAGCACAAGATCCAGTTAACAACTTCTGTAATGTTGGAACGAAGTTGACATCTGTAATGATGTTGATTGCCATTCCACTCTGCAAAAACAAAATTATCAGGGTTAGTTTTTCAACACCATTCTAAGGCAGAAAATTAAGAATACAAGTACCATCCAACTTACGAATGAGTTTGGTTCATACCAACCGGTCGTAAGTCAAAATGGACGAAAGCCGAACCTTAGAAAATTGCTGACATACTGGGTAGGGCATAATGTCAAACTTTTGCTATATAAAGTACCTACATAGTATTGCATGTTACTTTTTACTAAATATTTTACTACTGTATATGCTGCCAGACATACGGTCGTAAGTACAAGTGGTCGTATGTCGAGCAGGTCGTAAGATGGATGGTACTTATATAAACTGAATATCTAATGTGAACATCAAAAGATGGGGCAAAGAAACGGAGGACCAAGTTGAAATTTAAGTAAGAAATGGTGCATAGTAAAAGATCAATACTTGAACAGATTTTTAAAAATATCTGGAAAACTTACTAAGCCACGTTTCCAAATAAAATCTCTTTCAACTTCAAAATAATGAACTTCCATATTTAAAGGTAGTATCCTAAATGACTTGCAAAATCATAACAAGACGATTGCAAACACAACACAGAACGGGTGGGGTTTGAACCCACGGTGAACCAGTTTTAGGACTCGATCGCCATGGGTTCAAATCCCACCCATTCCAAGGTTTGTATCTTAAGTATTTCTTGGAAAAAAATATAACTAAGAAGAAATGATGCAACGAAAAAAATATTTCATCTTAAAACACTTTATAAAGCCAGGCTTCATAAAATCCAGCCTCAGTAGAGATCTTTTATTAAAAGAATTCACTGCTACTGGTCTTTATTTCCACTTATCTTTTGCCATGTTTACCTTCTTATTCCACAATAACACATTTAACAAATGGTCACTGGCAACTCATCTACTTTCACCATCACTGTCTTGCCAGAGGGCACTGAAACTACAGTTCAAAAACTGCAAATATCCCCATCCCTCTTCAGAATGCAGGCACTGTTCTTCCCACCTCCAGGACTCGAGTCTGGCTAATCGGTTTACCTGAATCCCTTCATAAATGTTACCTTGTTCACTTCAATACATACTCACCAAATCAATATGATCATACTGGTCAGCAGTGGTGGGAGGAAGAGGGTCTTGTGGGGTATGGTTGCAGCATAGGGTGAGTGTCTGTAGTACAAGGCACCAGCACCGCATACTCACACTCCCACTTCTGTAGCATTAGAAATATTCATAGTTTTTAAATACAGTGGTACCCCGAGTTTCGTACAGCTCCCAACTTGAACAATTATGTAAGTGTATTATTTTAAGTGCTTTTGTAAGTGTATTTTTGGGGGTCTGAAACAGACTAATCTAATTTACATTATATTCCTTATGGGAACAAATTCGTTTGGTAACGGCACTTGAACAGCCTTCTGGAACAAATTATGGCCAAAACTCTGGGTACCACTGTAATCCTTCTTGCTGGTCAGTTCAATCTAAATTTGAATTATCTTTTATTTTTCCTTACCTTAACATAGTTAGCTCGCCAGATTCACATGGTTTCTATTTTGCACAATTCTATTGTCAACATATTTACTAATGAGTGTTTTTTTTTATTTATTTTTTATTAACACATAGGCCGTTTCCCACCAAGGCAGGGTGGCCCGACATTCTTGACTTTCATCATTCACTCCATCACTGTCTTGCCAGAGGCGTGCTTACACTACAGCTACAAAACTGCAACATTAACACCCCTCCTTCAGAATGCCCTCACTGTACTTCCCATCTCCAGGAATCAAGTCTGGCCTGCTGGTTTCCCTGAAACCCTTCATAAATGTTACCTTGCCTACACACCAACAGCACAACAAGTCCTAAAAACCATTTGTCTCCATTCGCTCCTATCTAACACGCTCACGCACGCTTGCTGGAAGTCCAAGCCCATCGCACACAAAACATCCTTTACCCCCTCCCTCCAACCTTTTCTAGGCCGACCCCTACCACATCTTCCCTCCACAACAGATTTATACACTCTCGAAGTCATTCTATTTTGTTCCATCCTCTCTATATGTCCAAACCATCTCAATAACCCCTCCTCAGCTCTCTGGATAATAGTTTTGGTAATCCCACATCTCCTCCTAATCTCCAAACTACGGATTCTCTGCATTATATTCACACCACACATTGTCCTCAGACATGACATCTCCACTGCCTCCAGCCTTCACCTTGTTGCAACATTCACAACCCATGTCTCAAACCCATACAAGAGTGTTGGTATAACTATACTCTCATACATTCCCCTCTTTGCTTTCATGGATAAAGTTCTCTGTCTCCACAAGCTCCTCAGTGCACCACTCACCTTTTCCCCTTGTTAATTCTATGATTCACCTCATCCTTCATATACCCATCTGCTGACACATCCACTCCCAAATATCTGAACACATTCACCTCCTCCATACTCTCTCCCTCCAATCTAATCCAATCTTCCATTATCTAACTTTTTTTATTATCCTCATCACCTTACTCTTTCCTATATTCACTTTTAATTTCCTTCTTTTACATACCCTACCTAACTCATCCACCAACCTCTGCAACTTCTCTTCAGAATCACCCAAAAGCACAGTGTCATCAGCAAAGAGCAACTGTGACAACTCCCACTTTGTGTTAGATTCTTTTAACCTCACACCTCTTGCCAACACCCGAGCATTCACTTCTCTTACAACTCTATCTATAAATATATTGAACAACCACGGTGACATCACACATCCCTGTCTAAGGCCTACTTTTACTGGGAAATAATCTCCCTCTCGCCTACATACTCTAACCTGACCCTCACTATCCTCGTAAAAACTTTTCACCGCTTTCAATAACCTACCTCCTATTCCATACATTTGCAACATCTGCCACATTGTCCCCCTATCCACCCTATCATATTTTTTTTTTTCAACAAGTTGGCCGTCTCCCACCGAGGCAGGGTGACCCAAAAAGAAAGAAAATCCCCAAAAAGAAAATACTTTCATCATCATTCAACACTTTCACCACACTCATACATAATCACTGTCTTTGCAGAGGAGCTCAGATACGACAGCTGAGAATAGTCCCTCCCAGCTGTCACTATCCCAGACCCCTCCTTTAAAGTGCAGGCATTGTACTTTCCATTTCCAAATCCATAAATGCCACAAACACCTTTTTACCCTTATCTAAATATTGTTCACCTATATGTTTCACTGCAAACACTTGGTCTACAACAGACTTATTCCCCTATAATTTTTACTCTCTCTTTTGTCCCCTTTGCCTTTATACAAAGGAACTAATGAGTGATCTGTTAATAAATTTGGTCATTTGCAGATTTATTCATAGTTCCCATTTTCTTTTGGCTTGGCACATGACCCTTAAATTGAAAACTGCCCAAAGAATTTCATTCAACAGTTGATTGGAGAATTTCCCACTCAAATCTGTTTTCTTTCTAATAATGTGTTAACATTAACCAGATTAGACAATATTGAAAGTCAGATGGTCTCTTGACAACCAAAATGATCTAAAACCCAAAACAAAAATGTATTATTTGGGCAATTATATATTATTCACGAATTTTAGATTCGTGGATCTCAAGGAACATAAATTAAAAAAGATTGGGTGATTAGATGCATAAAACCAAATTTAATAATAAAAAAAAAATTATTCCTGAAGAAAATCAATTTGCAACACTTAATGTAAAAAAAATTTCAGGTTTGTAAAAATTCATTCAATATACATTTGCAAATTAAATAAATTCAATATTTAAGAGAACTGACATTACTCAATATCAATAATGATGAGACATTCGTGCAGTTCTATCAATACAGGTTCTACTGAAAAAGTAAAATCCATCTATGCTTCTTAGATGCTTACCTGACAACTGCTGCCAGGAGTGCAGAGATGGCCCTGGGAGTGAGGGGTACAGTGGGTGCAATGGAAGGGGTATACTTGCCACCAGCCAACTCTAGGTTAATACTCAACCATAGTCCCAGAACTGATTCAACATGGCTACCATCAAACTGAAACATTGAAAATACATTTTTTTTAACACATCGACCATTTCCTACTGAGGCAGGGTGAACCAAAAAGAAAGAAAAACACAAGAAGAAAAAACTTTCATCATCATTCAACACTTTCACCATCACTTATACATAATCACTGTCTTTGCAGAGGCACTCAGATACGACAGTTTAGACGTCCCTCCAAACTGCCAATATCCCAAACCCCTCCTTTAAAGTGCAGGAATTGTATTTCCCATTTCCAGGACTCAAGTCCGGCTAACCGGTTTCCCTGAATCCCTCCACAAAATATTACCCTACTCACACTCCAACAGCTCGTCAGGTCTAAAAAAACATTCGATTCCATTCGCTCCTATCTAACACGCTCACGCACATGTTGCAATATTAATACAATATGAATAAATTTTTTAGAAATCCAACAAGTTGATAAACGAAACACTTGTTCAACATCTGGGTATCTTTATTCTAGAAACCTTTCGCCAGCCACCTTTCTATGCACTGGTCTGAAGAAGCCCCTGACTAGTAAAATGTTTCCAGAATAATGATACACAAATGTTGCACAAGTCTCATTTATCAATACATGTTTATCCCTTTCAGTTAAACAAAGTTTCAACTGCATTACAGCAAGTTCTCTTATACATTGGACCCCCAGAAATTGTACTGCTCCCAACTCGAACAATTATGTAAGTGTATTTTTGGGGGTCTGAAACGGACTAATCTAATTTACATTTGTCCTTATGGGAACAAATTCATTCGATAACGGCACTAGAACAGTATTCTGTAACGAATTATGTCCGATTTCCAGGGGTCCACTGTATTTAGAATGCATAAGTGAGGGTGTCCAAATTTTAGAAAATTCTGAATGCAAATCAGACTCTCCCCAATTTAGAAAAAATTATGGGAAGTAACTATTCTACAAATTGCAAGAAACAAACTAAAGCTTCAATTTCAGATGAGCCAGGCAGGAAGTCCAAAGCAGAAAAAAATTGTCTGATACATACCCTCAAACATGAGTCAGACTATCTATTGATATGCAACACTAACTAACAAGGATATCTAAAGCATCCATATAAACTTGGCACCTGAGTTTCGTTTACATGAAGCCATGCTAAGTAACTTGTAACCTTAATCATTAATAAAATCTTCTTGCTCTCTGTACACTTTAGTCATTGGTTTAGTCTCTTATTCCTCATTTGATGTGGAATTCTCTTAATTGTTTCCATTTTAGAGAAACAAACTTTACAGTCTGATATAGACCTGATACCTGAATGTACAGTCCTGTTTACAATCTCACAAGTCAGCCATAGGGAGTAGAAATAACACAAGTGAAATGCATCAGGTGTGAGAATGGGTTCGGGGCTGCTGGGATAGTCCCAATATGGTATTAAATGGGAATTATTCAAAGAATGGTAAAGGAAGGGAGGCATGAATGGACTGAAAGTGGTAGGCAGGTCCAACATTGGATGTTATGAGGGTAACTGTGATAGGTAATGATTCCTGAGTGGTTCATCAGAACCAATACATGAAGTTAGAAACAGCTGGAGTGGGATCTAAGAGAAGGTAGTTACTGAATCAGTGATGGTAATGTGCCTGTTCCACCATTTTGGGGTCATTTTTGGTGGGAGACAACTCACAGAATTGATGGGAGTTGAACCCAAGCAAGTGCACTATCCACTGCACCACATTGGCCTAAAAAGATTCATCCACCTAGTAGTCAGTGCACAAACCTGCTAGTTTTAGGACTGTTCTGCTAGCTTCAGGACCAGCTTGCCATAGGTTTGAATCCCTGCCCATTCGAGAGTTGACAATCGTGTTATTACGATTTTGCCAGTCATTTTTGGGACATGGTAAATGCATTAAAAAAAAAAACGAGCAATGAAGATAGGACACCATGAGCCTCTGCTCCTCTAACCTCAAATGTGTAATCTGAAAAAACTAACATACACCTCTACTATACATGCACCCTCCTTGTCTTACCTCCATAGAAAGGTGAAGCAAAATTTTTTGGAAAACGTCAGTAAGGAGTTGAACACTAGCAGTAAGGTCACCAGGACCACACACCTCTGTATCTGCCCACATACCACTGGTGACCTGTTGGTAAAATACATTATTCATACCCAATAACTTAATAAAGCTATATTAAAAATATCTAAAAAAGAGTACGACTGAATAATAAAAACTAATATTTTTTCTTCATCAATTAACTAAGGTGAAAAAAAATCAAGAAGTGGTTTAAGTATTACTGATCTTAGTAATGTGTGCATATTCCACAGGAACACAGGAGGACCTTACGGAACTTTACCAAATTACTAATAATCATGGAACTAAAGCTTCACAGAAGCTAACCATACCACGAGCGGGGTTAGAACAAGCGATCAGTCATAAAACTCCAGACCGACACACTAGCTACTGGGCCAGCTGTCTACAAGAAGATTCGTCCAACTAGGTATATTTATACACCATAGGAAGGTTAGCATAAGCATCACTGTGACCACAAATGCAAGTTTTTACAGACAAATCTCCCGCCAGCACAGCCATGACTAGCTCTAGCTCAAGTCCCCTCAAAGCCGTCATCATGACTCAAAATCGTAATGACACGATTGCAAACAAACCATACCATGGGCGGGGTTGGAACATGCGATCAGTCAAAATACTCCAGACCGACGCGCTAGCCACTGGGCCAGCTGGCTACAAGATTCGTCCAACTAGGTATATTTATACACCTAGAGCTAGTCACGGCTACGCTAGCGGGAGATTCGTCTGTAAAAACTTGCATTTGTGGTCACAGTGGTGCCTATGCTAACCTTCCTATGGTGTATAACTATACCTAGATGGATGAATCTTGTAGCCAGCTGGCCCAGCAAGCAGTCTGGAGTTTTATGACTCTCTGATCACGGGTTCTAACCCCGCCTGTGGTATGGTTTGTTTGCAATTGTGTCATTACAATTTCATGAGTTCACAGAAATTGATGCTGAGACACTCCTTTTATTACTGTAACAAAATCATCACACAAAAAGCAGGACGTTACAGCATCCCCACCACACTGGCACAGATAATCAGTCAACCATCACCACCACCACACTGGCACAGATAATCAGTCAAGCACCACCACCACCACACTGGCACAGATAATCAGTCAAGCACCACCACCACCACACTGGCACAGATAATCAGTCAAGCACCACCACCACCACACTGGCACAGATAATCAGTCAAGCACCACCACCACACTGGCACAGATAATCAGTCAAGCACCACCACCACTACCACACTGGCACAGATAATCAGTCAAGCACCACCACCACCACCACACTGGCACAGATAATCAGTCAAGCATCACCACCACCACCACACTGGCACAGATAATCAGTCAATCATCACCACCACACTGGCAAAGATAATCAGTCAAACATTACCACCACCACACTGGCACAGATAATCAGTCAATCATCACCACCACCACACTGGCACAGATAATCAGTCAATCATCACCACCACCACACTGGCACAGATAATCAGTCAAACATGACTCCACCTGACACCAAACATGACAGTCAGGTGAAAAGCCACTAGACCACACTTCTACTCAGGTGTTACCAAACTATACAAGATTACATTTTCTCACAGATTTTATATTTGAATTGATCAAGGTCTCAGGACCAAAATGCTTCCAATAAACAGGTCTTGTAGTGACTGCATTTGTCTTTTTTCAAATGCTCTTTCCAAGCCTTCAATAATATGTATGTGATTCTGCTAGACCATATTTTATTTTACAATTGCTTTATATAAATGGTACTTATGGGATGGTGTGTATTTACAGTTTTCATAAAAGATTTAAAATATAATTGTTAGTTTTATTACAGCTATTTTTTATATTAATATGGAGTTCCAAGAGTCTGGGCCAGAGATATGGTGCATGAACATGTTATCAATGGTTTGCTCAAAGTCAAGTGGAATTATGGTTATATCTAATTCTATAAAATATGATTCTAAGACTAACATGAATTCTCTTGGGAGGGATAATGGTATAGGGATCAGGGACTGGTAATATATACTTTCGAAGAGTTTTAAGAGTTTCACTACTCTCCGAGTAGGGTATCTTAGTTTTTTTTAAAATTGGCAAGATGTTATACAGCCCAATATCAATAACCTTCATTCTTTGAAAGTTTCAATGAAATGGATAAAAACATGGAAAAAGTTCCATGCAGACACAAAGTAATTAAAAATTTAACTCTGTTTCCTTCTCTACAAACTATTCTCTATCTTTGAGAAGGGATTCTGAAAAGCCTAGCCTCCTATATAAATTTTTTTTACTAAAATTCTTGTTAAAAACTGTATAACAACTATACCTTCAATGGGGCTGTGACTGCTAGACTAAGTCTGGAGGTGTGTACAGCTCCCATCATGTGTAATCTCAGCTCGGACAAAAGTGATACCCCAGCCTCCAATCTGGCATCAACTGCTGTGGAATGATCCATTCCTGGGTGTGCACTGCTCAGCGGTCCACTCACCAGGTCCCCGATACGTGAATCTTTGTTGGTACGAGAGGATGACTGATTGGGCAGAGGTGGCGGCGGATATGGCGGAGGAAGACTGTGGAAAAATAAAGTCAATGATGAAAACACTAAAATACATTAATATTTCTCCTCCATCCTCCCATCTTCCACACATCAACAACTCTTCAATAAAGGTAAGTGACATGTTATTGTAGTACAGTATTAAATTATGTATATTTCTCATTGTTTTCTGTGTAATTTAATGTATATTTGTTGTACAAATATACATTAAACCGCTGCCCAAGTTATATTTCATCTAAATGTACACTATACAGCCTCTCCTCACTTAATGACGGAGTTCCATTCCTAAGACCACGTTGGTAAACGAATTCATCACTAAATGAGGAGCATACTAAAATGGTTATGGGTCTGTGTCAATCATCTTTGATATTGCTTTAATGTCACCCTTGCACTATATATAAAATTTTTGGTATAGTTTTAAATGTTTATACAGTAGTGTACTGTATAAACATTAATAATAATGTATATTAGAAATGATTTCCTCTATTCTGTTTATTACAATATATATTGTAATAAACAGAATAGAGGAAATCAGTTCTAATATACATTATTTAGGTATGCATACTGGTCAGAGAGCCCGTCGTAAGTCCAAGTTGTCGGTAAATGAGTAAGTCGCTAAGTGAGGAGAGGCTGTACTGTACTGCCTAATGAAAAGAATTATATTGAAAACTTGTGATATTGGGAACATTCTTTCCAGCAGAGGTTAGGCCTTGCCAAACACTGCTTGCAAACATTGTCATCTAAAACTCCTTCAGATAGCTCCCAATCACAACTTTCACTGAGTTATGTTTGGTGAGAACATGGCCAACCATGCTCTCTTACTTCATGGTTAATCTGCCACTAAATAATAGTTATATTTTTCACCTATTAGTTTCTGATTGTGATAAGTGAATAGCTGGCAACTAGAAGTTCTGTAGTGCACTGAGTTATGTAAGGATCGTCAGACTATGCAACTGTAAGGATGGTCAGAGACAGAGGAGGCATATATCTTAGGCAGCTTGTTCATTATCCCTACTTCTCCTTGGTTTACAGGTATGTGTGTGCTGTGCTGAGTCATATGTAGCATCCTACACTCCAGGAGCTTTTTGTTATTATTATTACGTGCAAGGGGCTTGGACACCCAGTAGGCATATGTGAACATGTTAGATTGGACCTGATGAGCTGCTAAAGTGTGAGCAGGGTAACATTTTTGAAGGAATTCAGGGAAACATGTTAGCCAGACTTGAGCCCTGAAGGTAGGAAGTACAGGGGTGTGGATATTTACTGTTTAGAGGAACATCTAAACTGTTGTATCTGAGTGCCTCTGGCAAGACAATGATAGAGTGAATGATGGTGAAAGTGTTCCTTTTTTTCAGGTCACCCTACCTTGGTGGAAGATGGCCAGTGTTATAAAAAATATTAATATATTTCAACTAGCAATTATTTAGAAAAGCAAGATCTTTCCTATACTTACTTAGACATAGCAAGTTCAATAGATGTGTAAGGATTGTTAGATGATCCACCAAAACAAGGCTGCATATCGGCAAGGTATTCTCCAATCATGTCCTCACTCTCTGAACTGTCTTCAAGGTCTAGGAAAGAATACTTTCCTGGAAGAAGAAAATACAGTATATTAAAACATAAAAAAATATAGATAATTATTAAGGTTTATTTTTGGTTCTAAGTTTTGAGGCATCTTTGGAAAGAAGTTTATCTATGGAGGCAAATACGTACATGGAATGTACCGAAGTAAAGTGGCACCAACACTTTTATATGGGTGTGAGGTATGGGTTTTTAAGATTGCAGCAAAAAGAAGGCTAGAGGCAGTGGAGATATCTTGTTTTTGAGTAGTGTGGTGTGAATATCATGCAGAGAATTAAGGATGTAATAATTAAAGGCAATGTTGGGTTACCATGGGTATAATTCAAAGGGCTAAAGAGATATTGTTGAGATCATTTGGGCATGTAGAGGATAGAGAAGGATTGATTGACAAAGGTATAAATCTTAGGCGGAAGGTAGGCAAATGGTTTTAATGGACGTGCTGTTGGAGTGTGAGCAAGGTAACTGTAAATTGGACTAGAGTCCTGGAGGTGAAAAGGGAAGTGCTTGCATTTTAAAGGGTGGGGATCCTGAAGCTGGAGGATAATCTGAATTGTGATGCTAGCACATTTCTGGAACAACAGTAACTGAATAAATTATGGTCAATGTGTTTTCTTCTTTGGGTCACCCTACCTTGGCAGGACACTGCCACCGAAGTAAAAAAAAAATAATCCATTTCCTTTGGGTCACTGCCTCAGTAGAACATGAATGTGAAGGAAAAAAAATAGTTTAGGGTTATCTATTAGAGATGACAAGTTAACAAATTACCTGGAAGGTCTTCCTCCTCCATGGCACTGTAGTGAGCTGTAGCTATGCTCATTGCTGGGGGACTAAGCTGGGTCGCTGACTGATCAGCCTGACAATTCTGGGTGGCAACACATGCCCCAAGGGATGCAGAAACATCCTGGGATGAACTTACACCCCCGTCCCCAACCGTGCTACTGGCTGCGGGAACTGCTCCGTTAGTCGATGGTGCTGCAGAGGACAAGCTCGACAATACAACACCAGAAGGACCTGGAGAGGCCAAGGAGCCAGAGGTGCCAGATGGTCCTCCTGCAGCAGCAGCAGCAACAACAGTACTGCTCCTAGCAGTATCCACCACAATATCAAACGTGTCCACTTCTTCCTTGTGTTGATCTGTATTTATTACTACGTTGCCAAAAAGACGCTCACCTTCACAAAAAAAAATGAAAACATGTTGAAATTAGTGTGCCTAAGAACTTTTTCTTGATATTTTTTGACAATAAAATAATGTTTTGAGGCAACCAAAATGCCAGAAGCGAGGAACTGGTAACCCCTTCTGCATAAATTACTAAATTTAAAATGAAAAACTTTTTTCTTTTTTAGGCCACCCTGCCTTGGTAAGATACAGCCAGCATGTTGAAAAAAAAAACTATTCTAATGTACTATAAAATTAAAAGAAAGAATAAAAATCCCCGTAATAATTACAGTATGCACAAGATTTTTGACAATATTTTTCAATAATCATAATAAAACTTAAAGTAAAATCAAAATGTCAAATAAAAATGCCTAGGTCATTACCTTCAAGAATATCTTGCAATAAGCAGGTTAGAGCATGAAGTGCCCAGGGAGCTCCCCATGTGGTGTCTAGAGTAAGAGCATGGCGCAGCAGTGCTCCCAGCTGGCATCGGGTTACTATCTCCGCTACAGACGGACTTGGTCTCATCACACTCACCAGACTTCCGATAACCTGTTGTAAAATTGGGGAAGAAAACATTATCTGTTTTAAGCTCTACTTAGTAACTCATTATATAGTAACTAGGTTGCTACGCGGCAACTACGTGGCCAGAAGCAGAAAAAAGGATAAGGGAGGAGGAAGGAAGGAAATGGGAGGAAGAGGGAGGGAGGGATGAAGAACAAAAAAAAAAAAAAAAAAAAAGTGGTGAGATGGAGAAAAGAAAGCATGAGAAAATAGAGGGAGGGGGAAAAAAGAAGGGAAAAGATAATGGGAGAAAAGAACAGAGGGAGGGTGGGTGGGTGCACGTGGTAGACAGAGAGGAATGATAGGTGCAAAGAGGGGAGGAAAGGGTAGAAAATGGATGGGAGGGAGAACAAGGGCTGGAAGTTTAGGAGGAAGGAGAGTGGAAGGTAAAGAGGAAGAGTGTAAATTTCATAATTACAATGGAAAAAGCAACAGAATAAAAAAAAAAAAAAATGACACTTCACATCCCTACTCTAATCACAGAACGGGTGGGGTTTGCAACTTAGGGCAAGTGAGGCCTAAAACCCACAGGCCAGTGAATTAACCACTGGGCTAGATGGCTGTAATAAGATTCATCCAACTAGGCATATTTATATACACCATAGGGAAGTTAGTATGGGCCTCCCTATGGTGTACAGAAATATACCTAGGTGGATGAATCTTATTAGAGCCAGCTGGCCCAGTGGTTAATGCACTGGCCTGTGAGTTTTAGGACTTGTTTGTCATGAGTTCAAACCCCACCTGTTCTGTTTGTTTGCAATCCTGTTATCACGATTTTGTGAGCCATCTCTACACTATTATTTGCCATTGTTAGATTCTCATTCTTTAAATAGAGAATGTTCAGGATGAACAAGCTCAAGAACTGTACCATGGATCCCTTACCTTGCATGTTAGGTCAGGATAAACAAGCTCAATAACTGTACCATGGATCCCTTACCTTGCATGTTAAGTCAGGATAAACAAGCTCAATAACTGTACCATGGATCCCTTACCTTTCATGTTAGGTCAGGATAAACATGCTTTAGAACTGTACAATGGATCCCTTACCTTGCATGTTAGGTCAGGATGAACAAGCTCAATAATTGTACCATGGATCCCTTACCTTGCATGCCAGGTCAGGATGAACAAGCTCAATAACTGTACCATGGATCCCTTACCTTGCATGTCAGGTCAGGATGAACAAGCTCAATAACTGTACCATGGATCCCTTACCTTGCATGTCAGGTCAGGATGAACAAGCTCAATAACTGTACCATGGATCCCTTACCTTACATGTCAGGTCAGGATGAACAAGCTCAATAACTGTACCATGGATCCCTTACCTTACATGTCAGAAGGAAGGAGTCGACACAGCAGGGAGAGCTGGTGTTCATTAAAAGTTTAATGAGTCCATGTGCCACTGAGAGTGCTGTGGAACGGTCAAGGGGTACGAAACCATCACCAGTGGAATCACTGTCGTCTTTACGTGCTGCCGCTCCGCCAGATGAGGCAGACGTGGTACGGGAGTACCGTCTGACAATTGATCTCCGAATAGTGTCGAGCTTCTGGTAAATCTCTCCACTTAATCCAGCAAGAACTTGCTATATAAAAAAAAGGCTATGACACTAACATTACATTACTCTTAATAACAACCAGACACTGTATTGCAATGATCACATTAGGAAGTTGGATTGAGACACGTCTCACCTACCAGAATTTATCTCAAATATTGAATTACCTATACATACCAGTCTCCCATATAAGAAAATTCTTTGTAAAAACTATCAATGGAGATCAAAAGCCTCCCCTAAAAATAAATTTTAGAATGTAACAAATACGTGATTACGGCCTCTCCTCACTTAGCAACGTATTCGTTTACCGATGCCTCACTTACGACGGGCTATTTGACCACTATTCATACCTAAACAATGTATATTAGAGCCGATTTCCTCTATTCTGTTTATTTCAATATACAGTCGAAGATGTATGGGGTAGGTTAAAGAATGTAGTGTTAGAGTGTTCAGCAAAAGTTTGTGGTTACAGGAAAGTGGGTGCGGGAGGGAAGAAGAGCAATTGGTGGAATGATGATGTAAAGAGAGTAGTAAAGGAGAAAAAGTTAGCATATGAGAGGTTTTTACAAAGTAGAAGTGATGCAAGGAGGGAAGAGTATATGAAGAGAAAAAGAGAGGTTAAGAGAGTGGTGAAGCAATGTAAAAAGAGAGCAAATGAGAGAGTGGGTGAGATGTTATCAACAAATTTTGTTGAAAATAAGAAAAAGTTTTGGAGTGAGATTAATAAGTTGAGGAAGCCTAGGGAACAAATGGATTTGACAGTTAAAAATAGGAGAGGAGAGTTATTAAATGGAGAGTTAGAAGTATCGGGAAGATGGAGGGAATATTTTGAGGAGTTGTTAAATGTTGATGAAGACAGGGAAGCTGTGATTTCGTGTATAGGGCAAGGAGGAATAACATTTTGTAGGAATGTGGAAGAGCCAGTTGCGAGTGTGGGGGAAGTTCGTGAGGCAGTGGGTAGAATGAAAGGGGTAAGGCAGCTGGGATTGATGGGATAAAGATAGAAATGTAAAAAGCAGGCAGGGATATAGTTTTGGAGTGGTTGGTGCTATTAATTAATAAATATATGGAAGAGGGTAAGGTACCTAGGGACTGGCAGAGAGCGTGTATTGTTCCTTTGTATAAAAGCAAAGGGGACAAAGGAGAGTGCAAAAATTATAGGGGAATAAGTCTGTTGAGTATACCAGGTAAAGTGTATGGTAGAGTTATTATTGAAAGAATTAAGAGTAAGACGGAGAGCAGGATAACATATGAACAAGGGGGCTTTAGGAAAGGTAGAGGGTGTGTAGACCAAGTGTTTACAGTGAAACATATAGGTGAACAGTATTTAGATAAGGGTAAAGAGGTTTTTGTGGCAATTATGGATTTGGAAAAGGCGTATGATAGGGTGGATAGGGATGTAATGTGGCAGATGTTGCAGGTGTATGGAATAGAAGGTAGGTTACTGAAAGCAGTGAAGAGCTTTTATGAGGATAGTGAGGCTCAGGTTAGTGTGTGTAAGAGAGAGGGAGATTATTTCCCAGTAAAATTAGGCCTTAGACAAGGATGTGTGATGTCACCATGGTTGTTCAATATATTTATAGATGGGGGTTGTAAGAGAAGTGAATGCGAGGGTCTTGGCAAGAGATGTGGGGTTAAAAGACAAAGAATCAAATACAAAGTGGGAGTTGTCACAGTTGCTTTTTGCTGATGACACTGTGCTTTTGGGAGATTCTGAAGAGAAGTTGCAGAGGTTGGTGGATGAAAGAGTAAGGTGATGAGGATAACAAAAAGATTAAATGACAAAAGATTGGATATCAGATTGGAGGGAGAGAGTATGGAGGAGGTGAATGTATTCAGATATTTGGGAGTGGACAGGTCAGCAGATGGGTCTATGAAGGATGAGGTGAATCATAGATTTGATGAGGGGAAAAGGGTGAGTGGTGCACTTCGGAGTCTGTGGAGACAAAGAACTTTGTCCATGGAAGTAAAGAGGGGAATGTATGAGAGTATAGTTATTCCAACACTCTTATATGGGTGTGAAGCATGGGTGATGAATGTTGCAACGAGGAGAAGGCTGGAGGCAGTGGAGATGTCATGTCTGAGGTCAATGTGTGATGTGAATATAATGCAGAGAATTCAGAGTTTGGAAATTAGGAGGAGGTGCGGGATTACCAAAACTATTATCCAAAGGGCTGAGGAGGGGTTGTTGAGGTGGTTCGAACATGTAGAGAGAATGGAACGAAACAGAATGACTTCGAGAGTGTATAAATCTGTAGTGGAGGGAAGGTGGGGTAGGGGTCGGCCTAGGAAAGGTTGTAGGAAGGGGGTAAAAGAGGTTTTGTGTGCGAGGGGCTTGGATTTCCAGCAAGCATGCGTGAGCGTATTTGATAGGAGTGAATGGAGACAAATGGTTTTTAATACTTGACGTGCTGTTGGAGTGTGAGCAAAGTAACATTTATGAAGGGATGAAGGGAAACCGGCAGGCCGGACTTGAGTCCTGGAGATGGGAAGTACAGTGTCTGCACTCTGAAGGAGGAGTGTTAATGTTGCAGTTTTATAAATGTAGTGTAAAGCACCGCTCTGGTAAGACAGTGATGGAGTGAATGATGATGAAAGTTTTTCTTTTTCGGGCCACCCTGCCTTGGTGGGAATCGGCTCATTTTTTTTTTTTTCAACAAGTCGGCCGTCTCCCACCGAGGCAGGGTGACCCAAAAAGAAAGAAAATCCCCAAAAAGAAAATACTTTCATCATCATTCAACACTTTCAGCACACTCATACATAATCACTGTCTTTGCAGAGGAGCTCAGATACGACAGCTGAGAAAAGTCCCTCCCACCTGTCACTATCTCAGACCCCCCCTTCAAAGTGCAGGCATTGTACTTCCCATTTCCAGGACTCAAGTCCAACTAAATCAATTAACTGGTTTCCCTGAATCCCTTCACAAAATGTTACCCTGCTCACACTCCAACAGATCGTCATGTCCCAAAAACCATTCGTCTCCATTCACTCCTATCTAACACGCTCACACATGCTTGCTGGAAATCCAAGCCCTCGCCCCCAAAAACCTCCTTTACCCCTTCCTCCAACCTTTTCTAGGACGACCCCTACCCCGCCTTCCTTCCCTACAGATTTATACGCTCTCCAAGTCATTCTACTTTGATCCATTCTCTCTAAATGACCAAACCACCTCAACAACCCCTCTTCAGCCCTCTGACAAATACTTTTAGTAACTCCACACCTTCTCCTAATTTCCACATTCCGAATTTTCTGCATAATATTTACACCACACATTGCCCTTAGACAGGACATCTCCACTGCCTCCAGCCTCCTCCTTGCTGCAGCATTTGCAACCCATGCTTCACACCCATATAAGAGTGTCGGTACCACTATACTTTCGTACATTCCCTTCTTTGCCTCCATGGATAACGTTTTTTGTCTCCACAGATACCTCAATGCACCACTCACCTTTTTTCCTTCATCCGCTGACACGTCAACTCCCAAATATCTGAAAACATTTACTTCTTCCATAATCCCTCTCTCAATGTGATATCCAATTTTTCTTTATTTAAATCGTTTGATACCCTCATCACCTTACTCTTATCTATGTTCACTTTTAACTTTCTACCTTTACACACTCTCCCAAACTCGTCCACTAGCCTTTGCAACTTATCTTTAGAATCTCCCATAAGCACAGTATCATCAGCAAAAGTAACTGTGTCAACTCCCATTTTGCATTTAATTCTCCATAATTTAATCCCACCCTCTCCCCAACACCCTAGCATTTACTTCTTTACAACCCCATCTATAAATATATTAAACAACCATGGTGACATTACACATCCCTGTCTAAGACCTACTTTTACCGGAAGTAATCTCCTCTCTCCTACACACCCTAACCTGAGCCTCACTATCCTCATAAAACTCTTTACAGCCTTCAGTAACTTACTACCTATTCCATACACTTGCAACATTTGCCACATTGCTCCCTATCTACTCTATCATATGCCTTTTGTAAATCCATAAATGCAATAAAAACTTCTCTACCTTTATCTAAATACTGTTCACATATATGCTTCACTGTAAACACTTGATCTACAATCCCTACCCACTCTAAAGCCTCCTTGCTCATCTGCAATCCTACTCTCTGTCTTACCTCTAATTCTTTCAATAATAACCCTGCCATACACTTTACCTGGTATACTCAGTAAACTTATTCCCTATAATTTTTACACTCTCTTTTATCCCCTTCCTTTATATAAAGGAACTATACATGCTCTCTGCCAATCCCTAGGTACCTTCCCTCTTTCATACATTTATTAAACAAAAATACCAACCACTCCAGCACTATATCCCCCTGCTTTTAACATTTCTGTCATGATTCCGTCAATTCCAGCTGCTTTACCCCTTTCATTCTACGTAATGCCTCACGCACCTCTCCCACACTCACATCCTGCTCTTCTTCACTCCTAAACGATGTTGTACCTCTCTGGCCAGTACATGAAATTACCGCCTCCCTTTTTCATCGACATTTAAAAGTTCCTCAAAATATTCCCGCCATCTACCCAATACCTCCAGCTCCCCATCTACTAACTCCCCTACTCTGTTTTTAACTGACAAATCCATTCGTTCCCTAGGCTTTCTTACCTTGTTTATCTCACTCCAAATTTTTTCTTGTTTTCAGCAAAATTTCTTGACAGAGCCTCTCCCATTCTTTCATCCGCTCTTCTTTTGCACTCTCTCACCACTCTCTTCACCTTTCTTTTACTCTCCACATACTCTGCTCTTCTATTAACACTTCTGTTTTGTAAAAACCTCTCATAAGCTACCTTTTCTCTTTATCACACCCTTTACTTCTTCATTCCACCACTCACTCCTCTTTCCTCCTGCACCCACCCTCCTATAGCCACAAACTTCTGCCCCACATTCTAATACTGCATTTTTAAAACTATCCCAACTCTCTTCAACCCCCCCACTACTCCTACTTGCACTAGCCCACCTTTCTGCCAATAGTTGCTTATATCTCACCCTAACTTCCTCCTCCCTTAGTTTATACACTTTTACCTCTCTCTTACTTGCTGTTGCCATTTTCTTTTTGTCCCATCTACCTTTTACTCTAACTGTAGCTACAACCAAATAATGATCTGATATATCCGTTGCCCCTCTATAAACATGTACATCCTGAAGCCTACTCATCAACCTTTTATCCACCAATACATAATCCAACAAACTACTTTCCTTACGTGCTATATTTATTTATCCTCTTTTTCATAAAATATGTATTACTTATTACCAAACCTCTTTCTACACATAGCTCAATTAATGGTTCCCCATTTACATTTACCCCTGGCACCCCAAATTTACCTACTACTCCATCCACAACATTTTTACCCACCTTAGCATTAAGATCCCCAACCACAATTACTCTCTCACTTGGTTCAAAACTCCCCATACACTCACTCAACATTTCCCAAAATCTCTCTCTCTCCTCTACACTTCTCTCTTCTCCAGGTGCATAAACACTTACTATAACCCACTTTTCACATACAACCTTTATTTTACTCCACATAATCCTTGAATTTATACATTTATATTCCTTCTTTACCTGCCATAACTGATTATTCAACATTATTGCCACTCCTTCTTTAGCTCTAACTCTATTTGAAACCCCTGATCTAATCCCATTTATTTCTCCCCACTGAAACTCTCCTACCCCCTTCAGCTTTGTCTCACTTAAAGCCAGGACATCTAGCTTCTTTTCATTCATAACATCTACATTCATCTCTTTCTTATCATTCGCACAACATCCACGCACATTCAAACATCCCACTTTGACGGTTTTCTTCTTCTTCTTTTTAGTAAGCTATACAGGAAAAGGGATTACTAGCCCATTGTTCCTGGCATTTTAGTTGACTTTTACAACACGCATGGCTTACGGAGGAAAGATTCTTATTCCACTTCCCCATGGATATGAAAGGGAAAAGCAATAAGAACAAGAACTATTAAGATGAAATCAAAGAAAACTCAGATGAGTGTGTATACATAAACATGTACATGTTTGCGTAGTGTGACCTAAGTGTAAGTAGAAGTAGCAAGACGTACCTGAAATCTTGCATGTTTATGAGACAGAAAAAAGACACCAGCAATCCTACCATCATGTAAAACAGTTTCAGGTTTCTGTTTCACAGTCACCTGGCAGGATGGTAGTACCTCCCTGGGTGGTTGCTGTCTACCAACCTACTGTATAAACATTTAAAAATATACCAGAAATGTTATAAATGGTGCAAAGGTGACATTAAAACAATATCAAAGATGGTTGACACAAACCCACTACCATTAAAGTATGCTCATCACTTAGCGACGAATTCGTTTAACGACGTGGTCTTAGGAACAGAACTCCGTTGTTAAGTGAAGAGAGGCTGTAGTTTCCAAATCTGTTTTCAAAATAAATACACTAAGGTACTGTCACAAATATTAAGCAACAGCAATAAGGCATTGTTATGGAAGAGTATAAAACAAATTTATGCCCTACATTTAAGTGAAAAAAATTCTATGTTTTTTGAGTACTGTAAGAGGGCTACAGGGCCTCAAATCGATTATGTACATTACACAAGACACGGGCATGTATAATCTACATCTGAAATACTGAAATTATAAGAATTTCTACGTCCAACACCCACCATAATTTGTTCATTATAGTGACGCTTTTTTATGGCTTTGAACTACTACTCGAAGTACAGTATTACTTTGATGCAAATTGTCTAAATTCTAAACTCAGTCATTTGTAATTTCTTGAGTGTCCCATCCACATGGAAGCAGTCAGTGTGCCAGACAAATATACACTAAGATTAAGTCAAGAGACTGACAAAACTGAGCACAACCACTACCTTGAACTCCACGTCCCCATTCCAACAATACAGTTAAGGTAGTAAAATAGCAAACATTATATATGGGCAAAGTTTTCAGTGAGGTTATATTTTTATGCAAGAAGCAGCCTTCTTGATCATCAGTGCAAAAACAAAATTCAAGCTATGGTAGTGACAACGTTCAATATAAATGACACTTTGTTCAACTATAAGCAGGCCTAAGTACAATTCTGCTATTCAGTTATTTTAAGCATAAGGTAAGATTTAAATTGCAGAATTTCATGAAAAACACCATTTTCATTAACCCATAAGAAAGTCTTCCACTCCAAATCTTTCTTAACACCCATAAACCTTGCATACTTCAATATACAAAGAGCAAATGAGAAGTATTTTTTTTTACTTTAAAATTTCTTTCTGCTCTCGCCAACATCTCACTACACACAACTTGTTATATGATTTATATATTCAACCTAACTTACTACTTTCAGTTTAAATTCTGTAGCATCATACAACTCAAACATTTTCCCACTGCTCAGTGAGTCACCTTCACCCTTTTAGTTTGCTCTGAATTTGAGCAAAAGACTAAAATATGGAAGGAACACACTCAAAGAAGCATAATCTCATACATGTAACAAACATAACTACCTTTTGTGTTGCCTGGCAAAGAGGAAACTGAAGATGTCTTGGCATTTAAACCAAGTTTCAAAAAACCTATCTTGCTTTCAAAAATAGAAGAAATTCTTTTTATCTCAAAATTAGTGCTGCAATAAATATGCAAAAAATCATTTAAAGTTCCTATTTCTGCATCAATTATGAAATAGCAAAAAACATTGAAGCAAATACAGCACGTCACTTCACATAAGTACAGTAAAGAGAAATATTTACCCCAGAACCAACCTCTCCCAAGGATTTGGTTGCAGTTTCTAGATTAACTAACTGCTGCTTCTGGTGTACCAGGCGCTTTCTTAATCTTTCTCGAGAAGCTCGTGGCGCACTTCGGCTTGCTTCGGAACCCCGTCTTTGAAGACACGTCTCTGCTGTCAGCCATGTCCACCGTCCACCTGACCATGATAAACTTATTAGTTTTTATGTTACGATTCTTTTGCTTTTCATATTAGGTGACCAATGACTGACCATACTACAGGTGCTCCTCAACCTATGATGGGGTTATGTTTTGAGTTATGTTCTCCATGGGGAAGTGGAACAGAATTCTTCCTCAGTAAGCCATGCATGTTGTAAGAGGCGACTAAAATGCCGGGAGCAAGAGGCTAGTAATCCCTTCTCCTGTATACATTGCTAAGGTTAAAAAGAGAAACTTTTGTTTTTCTTTTTGGGCCACCCCGCCTCGGTGGGATACGGCTGGTTTGTTGAAAGAAGAATGTTCTGAGAAACCCAAAGTTGAAAAAATCATAAGTCGAATATGAAAATGATATGCTAAATAGATAACTAGTGTCACTGAATAAGTAAACAAATAAATAATTACTGTCTGGTTAGCCAGACTTGAGTTCTGGAGGGGAAAAGTGCAATGCCTGCACTTTAAAGGAGGGGTTTGGGATAACTGCTGTTTGGAATGACATCTGAACTGTCATGTCTGAGCACCTCTGCAAAGACAGTGATTATGTGTGAGTGATGATGAAAGTGTTTCTTTTTTGGGTCACCCTGCCTCAGTGGGAGACGGCAGAAGTGTTAAAAAAAAAAGTTATGGACTTGCCACCTTCATGCTGGATAATTATCTTAAGTTTCATCTCCAAAGTAATTGCTTTCACAATATCGTAAAGTTGTAATATCTTAAATCGAACCATCATAAGTTGAGAAGCACCTGTATAAATTGTAGATTAATTTTTTGTACAGTGGTACCCAGAGTTTCGAACTTTCTTTGTTCCAGAAGACTGTTCAAGTGCCGTTACCGAACTTATTTGTTCCCATAAGGAATAATATAAATTAGATTAGTCCGTTTCAGACCCTCAAAAATTCACTAACAAAAGCACTTACAATAATAAATTTACATAATTGGCCAAGTTGGGAGCAGTTCGAAACTCAGGGTACCACTGTATTATGTTGTACAAGCATCTCATTCTTCAACTTCTATTTATCACATAAACCTTACACTACACCAATACTGAAGAACTCCCAACATTTAGAACCAATTCTAATCATACCATTTTCTTTATTCTTCTCTGCGTCATTTTTGCGCGTTGGAGTGAGAGCATCCAGACAGAGAGAGAGGTAGAGCAAGAGCCAGGAGACAAGGTGAGTGTCAACTTGAGTACTAATGTTGTGCCAGGGTAGCCACATTGATTCTATACCCGCAGCTGCAGGTGTGGGGCTGCGAGCTGTAAGGCTGCCACTGCCATGAAGTTGAGCAGACAAAACGCGTAGTATGGCATCGATGACTTGACTTCCACGCCCACTGCCAACGCTCTTTTGCCCAAGAAAGGTAAGTAGGGCAAATACTCTGGCAAAGAATAATAAAAAGATATATAATTTTTACAAGTTTGTACTGCACTGATCTAAATGTCATTTAATTTACATGACAAAGATACAGCCTTCTAAGTGCAGATATGTACAACATCTCAACACTATATAGCATCAGTACTGCAGTTGTATATTGTATTTCAAGATAATGCAGCCTCACAGTAGTGACATCTGCAAACAAGGAAACAAACCACTAACCATAACATTTACATACACCAGAAGGATACAAAATAAGTGAAAAAATAGTGAATTTCCAAGTGCTTTCGGGATTTCTGTATCGAGAGAAATCACGAAAGCACTTGGAAATTCAATATTATTTTCAGTTATTATTTTGCATATTGTAATATTTTATTATGATCTTACTGTACACTAGAGAGAATATGGGATCCAACATTGATCCTTGTTACTCTATTCATATCCTGCTATTTCATACCTTATAGTGACATTTTGTTAAAATTTGCCTTTATTCATGTCAATCTCTTTCCTTTTACCTTAGTGTTTCTCCAATTTGCTGATTCGTTACCTATGTGGTACCACATTAAAAGCATTCTTACATCTGCTTCTGCAGATATATGAAGAATGTTTTAAATCACATTACACATATTGAAAATGTGGAATGTTGACAGCAGCATGCATGATTACCTGGTGGCAGGAAAGTGGAGAGTATTGGTGGAGGAGAAGAGTGTTGTCATGGTGTTAGCCAAGAAGTCTCCCCACCAGGGTTGTCCAGCACAGAGTCTAGCCAGGAGGGAGGCCACTCCCACCTGCGCCCCTTTGGGTCCCCGCACACACACCTGCTCCACCAGCACCTTGGCTTGCTCAGGCCCACACCACTCCATTAGGTTATGTGGCACCTGCAAATATAACAAGTTTCTCATTATTATTACATGACAAAAGAATATATTAACATTTAATTTAAATATCATAAAGATTAGTCATTTAGGCAAGTTTTTTAAAAGGGGTGTGTCAAAGTATCAGTACTGACCAATTCTGATTTTATCAATATCAGCCTACAACTAAGAAAAAGTATTCGTATCGAATAGTTTCTCCTATTTTGATGGGATCAGTACCAGTATTTTTGGGAAGTGGTAAATTTTTATAGTAATGGCGTCAGAATAAAATCGAGTATCAATAGTAAAGGCAAAAATTGAAAATGTCCCATCCCTAGTTTTTTGTACACATCATTTCTTGCAAGTAGTGTATTATTATATTCACAGGGGAAACACTATACTCATAGGGGTTATACAGAGCCTGGGAAAGGGAAGAAATCAGGTTTAATTCAATGAAGATGGTAGATCCAATTCCTTTGAACAAGAAACCTTCACCATCATCAAGGTACCCCTACTAAGGTCTTACAAGTAGTGAAGCACATATTCTTCTTCCAACGAATCAGCCGTATCCCACCAAGGCAGGGTGGCCCAAAAAGAAAAACGTAAGATTTTCTTTTTAAATTTAGTAATGTATACAGGAGAAGAGGTTACTAGTCCCTTGCTCCCGGCATTTTAGTTACCTCTTACGACATGCATGGCTTATGGAGGAAGAATTCTGTTCCACTTCCCCATGGAGATAGAGAAAATAAACAAGAACTAGTAAGAAAATAGAAGAAAACCCAACGGGGTGTGTATATATATGCTTGTACATGCATGTGTAGTGTGACCTAAGTGTAAGTAGAAGTAGCAATACATACCTGAAATCTTGCGTGTTTCTTCTTCTTTCAACACGTCGGCCGTTTCCCACCGAAGCGGGGTGGCCCAAAAGGAATAACGAAAGTTTCTCCTTTTACATTTAGTAATATATACAGGAGAAGGGGTTACTAGTCCCTTGCTCCAGGCATTTTAGTCGCCTCTTACAACACGCATGGCTTACGAGAGAATTCTGTTCCACTTCCCCATGGAGATAAGAGGAAATAAGAACAAGAACTAGTAAGAAAACCCAGAGGTATAGTGTGACCTAAGTGTAAGTAGAAGTAACAAGACATACCTGAAATCTTGCATGTTTATGAGACAGAAAAAAGACACCAGCAATCCTACCATCATGTAAAACAATTACAGGCTTTCGTTTTACACTCACTTGGCAGGACGGTAGTACCTCATGGGTAGTTGCTGTCTAGCAACCTACTACCTAGGGAATCCACTTATGTTTATATTTAAATCAATTAAATGTAAGTCTCATTCCAGCACAGCTTAATTAACCTTGTTAGGTAAAAGGACACATGTGTAAGTAATGTGAAATTTTATTGTGGCAATGCTTTGTTCTCCAGAAGCTTTGTCAAGGCATTACTTAATTAACCTTGTTATACCACAAAAACAAATGCAGATCACTTCATGCGGACAACCCAGAACAATAGGTGGCTTACCGACATGCCAGGTATGGGCAGTGACAAGGTAAGGAGGCAGTTTAATAGGTACTGCATAAGAGTGGCAAGCTTGTCAGATGATGATGAGACTGCAGAGAGGAAATGCTTGTTGTGGTTGGAATTGACTGAAGTTGGAGAGTAGGGTGTGTTGGAACTCTCTGCCCCTCCAACACACTGCAGCCGACGCATCACTGACACTACCAAGTTCAGATGTTGTTGTTCCAACATGCATTCCTATAAAAATTACACAAAAATCATATTAAAATAATTTTTTCTTTACATCTTGCACTCACAGTTATGGTAATACTGCAGCACTTACACTCTCTCAGGCAAAAATTTTATCTGTTCTTTACTCTTAACCTTATCTCCTTTTCCTAGTAACACAATGATAAACAAAAGTACTAAGCCTCTTCAATAAATGATAAACCATTACCAATGTTCAGCATGCCAAAGTTCATTTTCAAATACAGTAAAACACAGTCACTGCACATTCTCACTTATTATCTCACAATATTTCCACACACTTCCACTAGTTCTTACTCAAACTGACCCTCAATATTCTCAAGTGTCCAACAATCACCCACTGTAGATTTCATATGATGTACAGAGTACAACCTGTACTACTTTTTTTTTCAACAAGTCGGCCGTCTGTCACCCTGCCTCAGTGGGAGACGGCCGATTTGTTGAAAAAAAAAAATTAAGTTCTTTTCGTACAAAGTCATAAGATACACCTACTAGCTGGCAACTATTCGGGGTGATGCCCTTATTAGTGTAGTATGTTTTAAACTTATCAGAGTCTGTGTTGAAGGTATTAGATGCCATTCAGCATAAAAAATACTTTTACAACCTACAAGTTTTTTTGTTACCCTAAAACCAAAACACTGGTAGTCTTCTCTATTAAATGCAGCAACCAAAATACAATTTTACATTCATTGCTGACAAACTTTTACAAGAGTCAAGCATTACATAAATTTGACTCTTGCCACTGGTAAAAACTCTATAACACACTTGTTTGCACTACTATTACTCCTTTATACAGTCTAAATGTACAGTGCCTGCACTTTACAGGGGTGGTTTGGGATAGTGGCTTTTAGGAGTGACATCTAAACTGTCATATCTTGGCACCTCTGCAAAGACAGTGATTGTGTGAATGATGGTGAAAGTGTTTCTTTCTTGTTTAGGTCACCCTGCCTTGGTGGGATTCCTAGCCAGAAGGTCCTTACTAAACATATCATAGAATGACTGGAGTTTGAACCCATGAAACTACACAAGTTTGTGCTTCATAAAAATTTTAATCTTCAGAACTTTCTATAAGGAATGTAAACCCTGCGTTGTGTCCACTCGGCAGTAATGGCTGCATGAGATTTGCAACCTTTTACCAGTCTGTCTTTCACATCTGGACCAAACCTTCACAAGCATCAACTCTCATTTTTTCATTTAAATGCTATGCACTATCTCCACCAGTTCACTTAGATATTCATGCATTGTACTTCCACCAGTTCACTTGAATATTCATGCACTTGTACTTCCACCAGTTCACTTGAATATTCATGCAATTGTACTTCCACCAGTTCACGTAGATATTCATGCAATTGTACTTCCACCAGTTTACTTGAATATTCATGCAATTGTACTTCCACCAGTTCACTTAGATATTCATGCAATTGTACTTCCACCAGTTCACTTAGATATTCATGCACTTGTACTTCCACCAGTTCACTTGGATATTCTCTCATTTACCAAAATCTTGAACTTTTACTGCTGTCTAATTTATCCTTTTATAAAATCTTTTTTGCTGGAGTAACATCCACTCTTATAAGTGACCATAAAATCTGAAAAATTATGAGAACTATTTATTTTTATTTTTTTTATTAACACATCGGCCGATTCCCACCAAGGCAGGGTGGCCCGAAAAAGAAAAACTTTCGTCATCATTCACTCCATCACTGTCTTGCCAGAGGGGTGCTTTACACTACAGTTATAAAACTGCAACATTAACACCCCTCCTTCAGAGTGCAGACACTGTACGTCCCATCTCCAGGACTCAAGTCCGGCCTGCCGGTTTCCCTGAATCTCTTCATAAATGTTACTTTGCTCAAACTCCAACAGCACGTCAAGTATTAAAAACCATTTGTCTCCATTCACTCCTATCAAATACGCACACGCATGCTTGCTGGAAATCCAAGCCCCTCGCACACAAAACCTCTTTTACCCCCTCCCTCCAATCTTTCGTCACCTAAACTTTTTGTTATCCTCATCACCTTACTCTTTCCTATATTCACTTTCAATTTTCTTCTTTTACATACCTTACCAAATTCATCCACCAACCTCTGCAACTTCTCTTCAGAATCTCCCAAAAGCACAGTGTCATCAGCAAAAAGCAACTGTGACAACTCCCACTTTGTATTTGATTCTTTGTCTTTTAACCCCACACCTCTTGCCAAGACCCTCGCATTCACTTCTCTTACAACCCCCATCTATAAATATATTGAACAACCACGGTGACATCACACATCCCTGTCTAAGGCCTACTTTTACTGAGAAATAATCTCCCTCTCTCCTACACACACTAACCTGAGCCTCACTATCCTCAAAAAAGCTCTTCACTGCTTTCAGTAACCTACCTCCTATTCCATACACCTGCAACATCTGCCACATTGCACCCCCCCTATCATACGCCTTTTCCAAATCCATAAATGCCACAAAAACCTCTTTACCCATATCCAAATACTGTTCACCTATATGTTTTACTGCAAACACTTGGTCTACACACCCCCTACCTTTCCTAAAGCCACCTTGTTCATCTGCTATTCTGCTCTCCGTCTTACTCTTAATTCTTTCAATAATAACTCTACCATACACTTTACCTGGTATACTCAACAGACTTATTCCCCTATAATTTTTGCACTCTCTTTTGTCCCCTTTGCCTTTATACAAAGGAACAATACACGCTCTCTCCCAGTCCCTAGGTACCTTACCCTCTTCCATACATGTATTAAATAATAGCACCAACCACTCCAAAACTATATCTCCGCCTGCTTTTAACATTTCTACCTTTATCCCATCAATCCCAGCTGCCTTACCCCCTTTCATTCTACCCACTGTTTCACGAACTTCCCCACACTCACAACTGGCTCTTCCGCACTCTACAAGATGTTATTCCTCCTTGCCCTATACACGAAATCACAGCTTCCCTGTCTTCATCAACATTTAACAACTCCTCAAAATATTCCCTCCATCTTCCCGATACCTCTAACTCTCCATTTAATAACTCTCCTCTCCTATTTTTAACTGTCAAATCCATTTGTTCCCTAAGCTTCCTCAACTTATTAATCTCACTCCAAAACTTTTTCTTATTTTCAACACAATTTGTTGATAACATCTCACCCAAGATGAGAGGTGTGCAAGCAATTACATTGCTTGACCACTCTCTTAACCTCTCTTTTTTTTCTTCATATACTCTTCCCTCCTTGCATCACTTCTACTTTGTAAAAACCTCTCACATGCTAACTTTTTCTCCCTTACTACTCTCTTTACATCATCATTCCACCAATCGCTCTTCTTCCCTCCCGCACCCATTTTCCTGTAACCACAAACTTCTGCTAAACACTAACACTACATTCTTTAACCTACTACATACATCTTCGACCCCATTGCCTACACTCTCACTAGCCCATCTATCCTCCAATAGTTGTTTATATCTTACCCTAACTGCCTCCTCTTTTAGTTTATAAACCTTCACCTCTCTCTTACTTACTGCTTCTATTTTCCTTGTATCCCATCTACCTTTTACTCCTACTTTAGCTACAACTAAAAAGTGATCTGATATATC
Source organism: Cherax destructor (assembly GCA_009830355.1). Taxonomy (NCBI): domain Eukaryota; kingdom Metazoa; phylum Arthropoda; class Malacostraca; order Decapoda; family Parastacidae; genus Cherax; species Cherax destructor. Next base: position 152,020 of record WNWK01000767.1, read on the forward strand.
TGTGGCCCCTCTATAAACATGTACATCCTGAAGTCTACTCAACAGTCTTTTATCTACCAATACATAGTCCGACAAACTAGTCATTACGCCCTACATCATATCTTGTATACTTATTTATCCTCTTTTTCTTAAAATATGTATTACCTATAACTAAACCCCTTTCTATACAAAGTTCAATCAAAGGGCTCCCATTTTCATTTACACCTGGCACCCCAAACTTACCTACCACATCCTCTCTACATGTTTCTCCTACTTTAGCCTTTAGGTCCCCTACTACAATTACTCTCTCACTTGGTTCAAAGGTTCCTATACATTCGCTGAACATCTCCCAAAATCTCTCTCTCCTCTACACTCCTCTCTTCTCCAGGTGCATACACGCTTATTATAACCCACTTTTCGCATCCGACCCTTATTTTAATCCACATAATCCTTGAATTTACACATTTATATTCCCTCTTCTCCTTCCATAACTGGTCCTTCAACATTATTGCTACCCCTTCCTTAGCTCTAACTCTCTCGGAAACTCCTGACTTAATCCCATTTATTTCTCCCCACTGAAGCTCGCCTACCCCCTTCAGCTTTGTTTCGCTTAGGGCCAGGACATCCAACTTCTTTTCATTCATAACATCAGCAATCATCTCTTTCTTATCATCCGCACTACATCCACGCACATTCAAACATCCCAGTTTTATAAAGCTTTTCTTATTCGTTTTTTAGTAAATGTGTACAGGAGAAGGGGTTACTAGCCCATTGCTCCCGGCATTTTAGTCGCCTTATACGACACGCATGGCTTACGAAGGAAGAATTCTTTTCCACTTCCCCATGGACAATAGAGGAAATAAAGAAGAACAAGAGCTATTAAGAAAAAGAAGAAAAACATAGATGTGTGTATGTATATATATGCATGTGCATGCCTGTGTAGTGTAACCTACTTGTAAGTAGAAGTAGCTAGATATACCTGTTATCCAGCGTGTTTATGAGACAGAAAAAAGACACCAGCAATCCTACCATCATGTGCAAATTATTCTCAAACATACTCTGTGGACCTTGTCAGTATCACTTCAGTTAAAAAGTATACATCTATAAATCAACATCAGATCGCTTCATATCTAACTTTCCTTAGGGATTAATATTTTTTTTATCTATGTATCTAACAGTGTCTCCATTTCCTACTTTCTATGTACAATATTACATCTAACTTTCAATCAATGTCCACAATTCACTTTATTTATCATCTGATTTAAATTATTTACCAAGTTTTTACCTCAACACACCGACCATATCCCACCGAGGTAGGGTGACCTAAAAATAAAATTGAAAGTTTTTGTTTATACATTTAGTACATAATTTATACAAGAGAAGGGGTTACTATCCCTTACTCCCATTGTATAGGCATATATATTATTATACTGCCAAGTGTTTCCCGTCTTATGAACGAACCTGATATGCATGTGTAATTTTCCGCTCAAGGTCGGCATCTCGCGACCCAATTGGTGACATCTCGGAATAACCAAAAGAGGAATGTGGACCCGTAGGAGCAGTAGGACTCATAAGAAGGGGATTCAGGAGAGATCGCAGTTTACTACACGCTAGGCTGTACCGGCACCCAATGTCCTCCACCACACTCCCAAGTACTGACAACTGAGTCTGAAACAAAATATAGTATAAAAGTTGTCATTTAATTAAAAACAATGATTCTACTACCACAAGTCAAATTCTTTTGTACCATTCTTCTTTTGGAACAATACATAAATAACCTGCATATGGGAGAAAAATTTACGACATAAGTTTCTTTCTCCTATACAGTGGTACCCCGAGTTTCGGCAATAATTCGTTCCAGAAGGCTGTTCGAGTGTCGTTACCGAACGAATTTGTTCCCACAAGGAATAATGTAAATTAGATAAGTCCATTTCAGACCCCCAAAAATACACTTACAAAAGCACTTACATAATTGTTCGAGTTGGGAGCTGTACGAAACTCGGAGTACCACTGAATTTGGATTGTGTGTGTAAAATATGGCATACAAGTCAAAATTTTCTATACCATTCTTATTTTAGATACAAACAAATACAGTGGTACCGTTATGGTCCAAACTACCTTTATGTAAGTTTATTTTAAATGCTTTGTAATGTAATTTGGTCTAAGACTAGTCTATTACTTTTCTTAGGAGATAATTTGTTGTAATGGCATGAAAGCATTCTGAATGAAAATCTCGTACCACTGTATACCAATGTCTACTACCGTACAAATTTTATACCGTTCTTATTTTAGTTACAAACAAAATATAAAATACAAGTTTTTTATTTCATTAAAAACAATGAATCTACTACTGAAAGTCCAAATTCCTCTATTCTGTTCATATTTTCAATACCAATTTTATTAATAGAGAGAACCTTCAGTGCAGTTCACACTTAAAGGAGAACAAGGCCAGTCCCACCACCCTTCACTTTCTTAACATACAACTTATCAAATTAGATCAAGAACTCAAATTAATACTCCAATGCATGGATACCAATAAGAATGACCTAAATCCCTTTCCCAAATTATGGTAAGAAAACCATACGAGTTTTGATTGGGTTCTTTGAGAGCTTACAGGATCTGCAGCCCCAAATACTTAAAGAGGAATATGGAATTGTTAGTAACATTCGCCACGTCACAATCTTCCACACTTCATTCGAGGCTGCAGAGAAAAAGCCCAAAAAATACTTTCAGAAGCCCAAGGATGATGGATGATGACAATGAGGATGGTGATGGTAATGATGACTATGAGGATAGCTATGATGAAAGTAATTTCATTTACCTATATCTAAACATGCAAATACTATCATCATACCAGCATTAAGGTAAATGGAACAAACGTTGCAATCATCATTTTCAAAACTATTACACTTCATCCGAACAGGACACAATAATGAGGGCAACATTGCTGCCAGAGTGTACATCCTTTATAGTGGTTGTCTTCACCTACATGTGGTTATAGAGGCCAAAGCTCCTGGCCCCTGCCTCTCAACTTGCCAGATTCACTCCCTCCTAGCCTTGTGGGTCTTATTGTACCCACTCTTCAAGCTATGTATCACATCTGCCTCAACCACTTCTTTACCAGTCATTTCAATTCTGAAAAAATACTTTGACACCCCTGACTCATCTGCATCTATAACTTCCAGCTGTGCCCCCAGAGTACCTGCTTCCAGCCTCTCAAACAGCCAATACATATCGGCCTTATCAATTCCCCTGAATATTTTGAATGTTATTTCTCCTTGGTTTGTTTGTCATCAAAAGTCAATTCTGCCAGCCTCTGCTTGTAGCTCATACCTCTTGTTCTGAACTAGTCTTATTGCATACTTCTACGTTTTCTCTCATTTCTTAACATGTTTCCTCAGGTGTGGGTTCCATGCAGGTGCCATGATCGAAGAAGCATAATTAAGGTAATTCATTATGCTGGCAGGACCCATAACACCTAGTTTATCAGGATCAACATTCACACCTTATGATATAGCAAGATGCCAAATTTACCATCAAAAAGGAACAGGGCCAAAAGATGATTTATGGAAACTGGTTCAATTAGTAGACATACACAGAATACTATTGAATAGAACCAACATGCATTTAATTCAGCCAGACAATTGGCTCACAATATACTACGGGGACATTCTTGGCACCAGGAGTGGAGCAAACTTGCCAGCTGTCAAAAACCAGCTGACAGTTCAGCAACATTGTCTGGTTCAGTATACCTTCCTCAGTGCTCTGCTGACCCAAGATTTGTCACATTCCAATAATTCCAGTCACCTCACCTCTTCCTTCACTCCCAGGAGTATATAGTATATTCATGCAATTTCAATCTTCTGTGTGGTAAGAAGAAGATCTTAATAGATTCAAAAACTGTCACAATAAAAGCTTCTTTTACATTAGTCTGTCTTTTCTTTACTATTGTCTTTATGGTAGGGGTCATCCTACGAAAGGATGGAGGGGGGAAAGGTAAAGGTGGTTTAGTGCAAGGGGCTTGGACATCCAGCAGGCATGTGTGCATGTGTGAGCGTATCAGATAGGAGTAAGTGAAGGCAAATGTTTTTTTAGGACCTGACGAGCTGCTGGAATGAAAGCAGGGTAAAAATTTTGTGAAGGGATTCAGTGAAACTGGTAAGCTGGACTTGAGTCCTGAAGGTGGGAAGTACAATGCCTGCACACTAAAGGAGGGGTTTGGGATATTTGTTGTTTGGGGGGGACATCTGAACTGTCGTATGTATGTGCCTCTGGCAAAACAGTGATAGTATGAATGATTGTGAAAGTGTTTCTTTTTTCAAGTCGCTCTGCCTCAGTGGGAAACAGCCAGCATGTAAAAAAAAAATTAAAACAGAAGGTGTCTAAGTGATGAATAAGAGAGTAAAGTATTGTAGCTCACCTGGGCAGATATTTTGTTGATGAATGATGGATGTGGCTGACCAGGCTGAAGCTGCCAGGGAAGGATCAACGTGTGCCCATAAAACGCACCTACTGGGATCCTGCACTGCGAAGATGTATTCATACCATATCTCCCAAGGGTTGTTACCTGTAACATTTAGTGAAAAGAAAATTTTAATATTTTTCAACATGGTGGATTAAGTTACACTTGGTAGTCAAAAATATTTAATGCAATAATCTACTCACTACCACAGTAGACTAGATGCAAAATTGCCTCTTAAGACTATTTTCAGTAAATTACTTCCAAAAAGATATTACATCAAATACAAGAGGCAAATATTTCATATTAGACTATTTATGAATGAGAAAAAACTGGTCCTTCATAGTTACTATAGGAAGGAGGGAGGGGGTAAAGGTTTTCTGTGCAAGGGGCTTGGACATACTGCAGGTACATGCAAGTGTTAAATAGTAGTGAGTGGAGATGAATGGTTTTTGGCACTTGATGAGCTATTGGAGTGTGAGCAAAGTAATATTTTGTGAAGGGATTCAGGGGAAACCAGTTAGCTGGGCTTTGAGTCCTGGATATGGGATATACAGTGCATGCACTCAAATGGTGTTTGGGTTATTTGCTGTTTAGAGTGACATATAAACTGTCATATCTGTGCACCTCTGTTAAGACAATAAATAGCATGAATGATGGTGAAAGTGATTCTTGCTTGGGTCACCCTGCCTTGGTGGGATATGGCCGGCATGATAAAAAAAAATATATACAGTGGACCCCTGGATTACGTCATTTTTTCGTTCCAGAATGCTGTTCAAGTGCCATTACCAAACGAATTTATTCCCATAAGGAATAATGTAAATTAGATTAGTCCTTTTAGACCCCAAAAATACACTTACAAAAGCACTTACAAAAATAAACTTACATAAAAGGGCGAGTTTGGAGACTATCGTAAACCAGGGGTCCACTGTATACAGTGGACCCCCGAGTTTCGTAAACCCCGGAAATCGTGCTTTTATGTAAGTATAATATTGTAAGTGCTTGTGAAAGTGTATTTTTGGGGGTCTGAAATAGACTAACCTACGTGACATTATTTCTTAAGGACGTAAATTCGTTCGGTAATGGCACTTGAGCAGGCTTCTGGAATGAAGTTTTTACGAAACTCGGGGGTCCACTGTATATATAAAGACAAGGGAATTCAAGTGGTCTAATTCACTCACACTCAAATTTGCATTTACTTATATACAGTGGACCCTCGGTTAACGAATACCCCGGAAATCGTGCAATTATGTAAGTATAATTTTGTAAGTTCTTGTGGAAGTGTAGTTTTGGGGGTCTGAAATAGACTAACCTATATGACATTATTTCTTAAGGACGTAAATTCGTTCGGTAATGGCACTTGAGCAGGCTTCTGCAATGAATTTTTTTCGTTAACCGAGGGTCCACTGTATTTGGAAAGAACCATAACTTTTAATGGTTAGCCCAGATCTGGCCTAAGCAAACTCAGATACAAAATATAGAATATAAAAAAAAAATCCATATTCCCTGACCCTTATTTACCTCACCTTGAGATATCTACAGAGGGGAGGAGGCTGGAGATCAGCCAGAATCAAGGGTCGCATCCCTATGTCTGATGCCACTACCAGCCTCTCTCCATCCATGTCTTCGCCTGTCATCCAAATATCTATGCTTAAGGAGACCAGGTCACTGCAAGCTGGTATCACCACATCTGTGACAATGAAACATTTTTAATAATGTAGCAATTTAACAGAGTTAGTCAAGTAAGAAATGTATTTCAAATTTAGAAAATGAGACCACAGTACATTACTGGACTTGTCCTGGAGGTGGAAAGTACAGTGCCTCCACTCTAAAGGAGGGGTGGGGATATTTGTCATCTGGAGGCTCATCTGAAATGTTATACCAAGTGCTTCTTGCAAGACAATGATAAGTGTGAATGAGAGTGAAAGTGCATTTTTGGGTCACCCTGCCTAGAGGGGCCATAAAATGGAGAGGAAGATTTACTTTCCCTCATATTTTTTCAACTTGTATATTTTTCTAGACCATTTACATCCAATCAGATTTGTACATAGCCCCAAGTATGAGATGAATACATTTCTAGTTCTTGCAGAAGGGAGTACCGTATTTTCTGGCTATTAACAGCAACAACAACTGGTTTATTTGGAGGCAGGACAAGATAGCTCTTCAATACAACACTAATATAAACTCTACGGCTTATTTATCTAGCACAATTCATCTAATATGACATAATAAACAAAATTAAAAACATAGAAACATGATATATACTCTAGAATGAATAAAATATGTCATTATGTATGAGAGAACTGGCAGTAGTGTTGCTGTTTTTGTTGGGTATATGGGCCACTGCTGGTGGAGGTAGGCTGCAGCAGCAGGCTGCCACCAGCTCTATTCACACAATGTACATAATTTATAAATAAGAAATATTTACACTTGAATTTATAAATAAGAAATATTCACACTTCTATAAATAAGAAAGATTTACACTTATCTTGGAGGAGATGTTTGTAGACGGCAGCTCTAGTTTGTCCCTATATTCCTCAAACAAACAATGGAGGAGTTAGGTTTCGTGTCGTCATTTTTCTATTGATTAATGGCTTAACTTACTTGCTACACTGTTATTGCTACACTTTAACGCCGGCTGGTGCTATAGCCTTTATCAACTCCACTTTGATACTTTGCTACGATTTCTTTCTTTAATTCTATGGTGTTCCTCACTTTCTTTACCAAAGGACTGACACTAGGAGCTTTCTTTGGGCCCGTGGTGGCTTATTTAGCAGTTACACACAATAATCAAGGGCCAAAAACAATGGATTGTTAAGAAATGTTTTGTATGAACTCGCAGGATAATGTTCACTCAACCAGAAACAATGCTACACTGTCTGAGAATGTGCATGGGAGGCGGGCTTGCGGGCTTTGTATGTGCGCTGGGCACTGGACAGGTTCCATACCATGAACGAAAACGGAGGTAATCACCGAAAACGGAGGGAAAAATTCCCCCAAAAAAACTGTACGAAAACGGAAACACACGAAAACAGAGATACACGAAAACGGAGGGTTGACTGTATAGCTAAATCTTTGTAACAACAAGGCTTGCAAATCTGGGTGTCTTTAAAACTCCTTCCTGCTGCAACAAATACTTCCATATCTGAAATCACCATAACAGCACTTCAAAAGGCCTGCCCCACATAGCCACACATGTTTTTTCCATTTTACAAAACAGCTATTATGTTGTACAATACAGAAAACCCAGAAGACAAGAAAAAGCCACCTTTATACTGGAAGAAGGTACACATTATAGTGATTATGGAGAAACGCTGAAAACGTAGAAGCCACATAGTACCTGGGAAATGGGAGGTAATTTGGTTCAATCCAAGAAAGGAAATGATAGGTCCAATCCCAATTTATGAAATATTATAAATTGCAGAATTATTCACATCAGATTAAGACAGAATACTTACATAACCAAATAATTAAAGCAGCTAACCTGTTAGTAAAACCGGAGCACCGAAGTCGAGCACCACAAAGCGGCGTGCCCCCGAGTGCATCCTCTCGATAACAAGCATCTGTTGAGGTGGCAGAGACAGCAGCTGCTGCCATGGCGCACCAAGACTTCCCTGCATGGCAGATGCCACTTTTTTCCCATTAGTTGTTCCATCCTTTGTTGGAGGGTGACCAGCTGATGGAGTAGAAGCCTTACTTTCCAGTGAGCTAACATCTTCATCACTCTTCCTCTTGGTATAAGAGTTCTGCTGAACTGCATGTTTGGACCCTTCCACCACTTCTTTACCAACCGATGTAAGACCAAAGTCAATCTTGCTTGAAACATCCAGGTCAACATCACCATTACCCATGTACTGCACTAAGGGATGAGTGACATCCTCAGACTCAGTCAAGAGAATGGCATTTAGACCCTCATCAGGAGATTCATCTGAACTGCCTGAAGAAATAGTGCTAGTTTCTTCTTTTACATCCATTTCCTTATTCTCTCCCCCTAAAGGCAGCAATGGATCCACCGACTGAGAGCCGGTGTTCTCTGCAGCCACAACTTTAGCCAAGGTTTGTGTTCGTTGTTTAGCCTGCAAAGCCAATGAACATTACTATTAAAATAAATCATAATGAAGAGACGAGCGATTCTGGCAAAGACTGCTCTATTGTCACTTTGAAATCAACTGCTACATACATCTGAAACTACAACTCTGAACTTTATACAATTCACTTCATCTGAATTTCAGAAAACGATTCTAACATCTACCTTTTGAAGGCAATGTTTCATTGAAGCTAAGTGGTCACTGAGTGTCTGCAGCTTCTCTAGGTAAGTTTTAGTAGCCTTCTTGGCAAGTAGTAGCTCTACAGCCTGATTCTTAACAGCCATGTCCTCAACTGCCTTGTGTAACTGCAAAATAGGTAAGTGTCCAATTTTCACTAGCTAACCAAGAAATTTGTGTCTGCTTCTGTGCAGCAATACATTTCAAAGTTCCAGAGCTATATACGCAATAATTCTACAAGTATCATCAAGTCTACTTGAACAAACACAAATGATAAAATATGGAAGTTGATTACAAGCAGTAAACACACAGCTTTTTATCAGCAGTTGAAGGGAAAAATCACAACTCATGCCTTCACATTGCTTTCAAAAAACATAATTCACAGTGGGCCAAATTATGGTCTCATACTAAATAGCACTTAGACAAATTGAGAGAGTTATCTCCAAAATCATATATACAAGACAGCAGTCATTTGTTTATTTATAACAGGTGTTGAAGGCTTACCATTGTGACAGATGCATCAACTGCCTTGGCTGTTCCACTACTGTTGGTGGCCTCCACTTGAGTCAGAGTACTGGTGTCTAAGCCACCTGGGATGGTGAATGGCTGCATCATAAATGGACTCCCAGGATGACCGGTCCCTGTCAAATTTTGAGAAACACAGTAAAACACCTTCATTCACGTGAAGAAACATTTTAATTACATAATTCCCAGCTGGGATATTACGTTACCCAGTCTCCATTTAAAGTCACTCAGAGTCCAATTTTTTTTCTTTTTATTTTTATAATTTATTTTAGCTTTTATGGAATGGGCTAGAACCCTCACATGGGCATAGTTGCCCACTCACTGCAGGGCTTGGTATTTTTTAATAGCCAACCCATTCCCAGACCTTGAGTCACTACAACTAATCAGGTAAGATATGATCACAGCTCCCTCATTTGGCAGGATACATGCAAACCAATTTGGTTTGCATGTATCCAATTTGGTTTTGTTTCTCGTCAAGTGAGCATTACGCTGAACTCTGCTTGGAGAAAACTGTGGCCAGAATGTGTCCAAGAGAAGGATTTTGAAGGGTTTGAGGCTGACCCTGACAACTCTATGCCTGTTGTGAAATCTACTGTGGCTTTGGGGAAGTCCTTGGGGTTGGATGTGAGTGGCCAGGATGAGGAAGAGTTGGTGGACGACCACAGGGAAAAGCTAACCACTGAAGAGCTGCAACAGATTGCAGCTGAGAAAATTGCTTCAGAGGAGGAGGAAGAGAGAGGGGAGAATGTGCCTTCTTCAGTGATAACGACATGTGTGCAAAGTGGAGTGAGTTGTAAAGTTTTATGGAGAAATATCACCCTAACAAAGCTGTTGCAAGCCGTGTCTGTAACATGTTCAATGACGATGCCTTGTCCCATTTTAGGCAAATCTTAGAGACACCAGAAAGACCTTTCTGGACAGATTTTTTGTGCGACAGGGGTTCAGTGCCAGTAAAAGACAAAGAAGGGAAGTAACCCCGGATAGGGACTTGATACCTGAAGTCCTTATGGAGGGGGATTCCCCTTCCAACCAATAACCTCTCCCCTCCTCGCGTCTTCCATATGCCAACAAAGAGTCTTCAATATAGGTAAATATGATATTAAACGTTCATTTATCCATTTCATTAGTCCTTTATATTTATTTCTCATTGTTTTCTGTATGTAAAACTATAGTTCTTCTCTATAAAATGTATTTTATGTTAATACTTTTGGGTGTCTGGAATGGATTAATTGTATTTACATTATTTCTGATGGGAAATAGTGATTCAGTTTTCGTCGAATTCAGTTTTCATCAGACTTTCTGGAATGAATTAATGACGAAAAAAGAGGTTCCACTGTATTCATTAATCACGTCCTCAGGCCTCTCCTATATTATGCTTGTTTTCCATTTTAAATTTGCATTCACACAAAAAAATAGATTTGCTGTTATGCAGACTACTGCAGTATTGTAGTAATTGTATAAACAATGTCAGTGCATTTGTGAACACAGACCGACCAGCTGGACGGGTATTACACAAGTGACGTAATTTGTACACTCTGGAATATCAACAAAAAATCTAACATTTCTGCTACTTTGAGCTCAATTTCAAGCTATTTTCAGTCTGAAACCAATGAAAAAATTATTTTGTAATATTTCCACTATAAGAAAGAATATAAAAAACCATACAAGAAACACCACAAATTCTAACAAAACATTTCATAGGAATTACTGTATACCTTTTCATCTCTAGATTCATTACACTCACACTATTGAGAGTAGATGGGAAACTATGAAAGGCTTCAGCCATAGAACAATACTGCTGAAGGAAATTACAAGAACCTCGGGGAACTTGTTACTCCATAAAATTATGTAACATAAAAATAATAAAATCAAAAGTTCGAAACCAAAAATATTACAAAATACATTTTATAGAGAATAACTATAGTTTTACATACAAACTAGGGCATATGAAAACCGATGTTCCACTGTATATGTAGAGAAGATAAAAAAAATGGGGAGAAATACTATAAAATGTCTCTCATGGATAACAAACACAAGTTACGAAGAAACACAAGAAACACTCAATCTTGTTGATGGAATAAAAAAAAAAGGGAAATAATAACATAATAGAACATAAAAGGATATAAGAAAGCAGATTAAGGATTTCTCAGTACTAACAGGGAGCAGCAAAAGACCACAAACGTAAACCAAGAAAAGACGATGCTTAAGAGTAAATAAAATGGAAAGAGTATTGGAATGGAATCAAGAATGAGGTAGCATGTGATACAACCACTGCAAACTTGTGTAAAATACTGAAGACTGGACATTATGAGCTTAAAATCAGTTCCTGTAACTACATATTGGACATAAACAGGTGAACACAATCACTTCCTCCATACTCCTTCCAATCTGGCCTACAATCTTCATTTCCTATACTTCCACTTACTCTCATCATCTTGCTCTTTTGTGTGTTCTTTCAACTTCTTTCTCTTTAAACCTCTTCCAAACACCTCCACAAATTTCTGCAACTTCTCTTCTGAACCTCCCAATACAACTGTGCCATCTGCAAACAGCAACTGTGACAACTACTATTTTATACGATTCATTATCTTTTTAGCAGTCCACATAAATACTAAAAAATGCGCAAAGACAGAAATTAAGTCGAGATTGCTGCTGTCATCCTTTTGTAAAATAGAACAATTTTATTTTATTTATATTTTTTTACACATCGGCCGATTTCCACCAAGGCAGGGTGGCCCGAAAAAGAAAAACTTTCATCATCATTCACTATCACTGTCTTGCCAAAGGGGTGCTTTACACTACAGTTATAAAACTGCAACATTAACACCCCTCCTTCAGAGTGCAGACACTGTACTTCCCATCTCCAGGACTCAAGTCCAACCTGCCGGTTTCCCTGAATCCCTTCATAAATGTTACTTTGCTCACACTCCAACAGCACGTCAAGTATTAAAAACCATTTGTCTCCATTGTCATAGAACAATTTGTGTAATCTATATTTACCACTGGTGTTACTAAACCTAACCATGAGAAATTGAGAACTATGGGAGAAAGCATAGTACAGAATAAGTACTTATAAGGCATTTAGAAGTTACAGGCATAGTACAAGTAGAGATAATGTCTCACAAAACATTTAAGCATTGTTCACCACGGAAATCTTAAAAAAAGATCATTACTGATACTGAATGCCAAAAATTCAGCAAAGATGATTCACGAAATCGTAATGACACGATTGCAAACAAACCATACCACAGGTGGGGTTCGAACCCGCGGTCAGAGAGTCTGGAGTTTTGAGAGACTGACCGCGGGTTCGAACCCCAAACGTGGTATGGTTTGTTCAGCAAAGATGGTGAGAGTCACTTTCCTCATTACTGTGGATGGAATACAAAACATGGATAACAGTGAATAATATAAGAACTGCACAATCATGATGTAACAAAACCGAAGCTTCAATTTTCATAATACAGTGGACCCCCGAGTTTCAAACCTTCTTCATTCCATAAATAACAAAAAGACACAATACCGTGACTGGAACAATACACGCACAACCCGCACATATAAAAGAGAGGAGCTTACGACGACGTTTCGGCCCGACTTGTATTTGTCCTTGTATTTGTCCTTTATATTATTCGCCTTTCCTCCCTCTGTGTTCTCGTCCCACCCTTGCAGGCCGCTAGCCTCATTGCAGTGCTCCTCTAGAATATGACTGTCTCCACTACTACTATTACTACTACTACCACTTCCACTACTTACTCCATTTTTACCCCACTCTGGTACCCTCCCCTGTCTGCCTGCCTATAAATACCACTTCCCCCGTCTTTGTGTGTTAGTGTGACTTTGTAAATGGTCCAAGTCGGGCCGAAACGTCGTCGTAAGCTCCTCTCTTTTATATGTGCGGGTTGTGTGTGTATTCTTCATTCCAGAATGCTGTTCAAGTGCTGTTACCAAATGAATTTATTCCCATAAGGAATGATGTAAATTAGATTAGTCTGTTTCAGACCCCCAAAAATACACTTATAAAAGCACTTACAATAATAAACTTACATAATAGGGCGAGTTGGGAGTGTTCGATTTCTGAGGGTCCACTGTACTGTGAAAGTATAGGATAGTAAAACCACTACTAAGAGATTTGGATAATTTCCAATTAAAGATACTAAATGATATAGCACAGAGACTCTGGATCAGTTTTCGTAAGTAGTTTTTTTTTTTAATTACACTGGCCATCTCCCACTGAGGAATGGTGATCCAAAAAAGAAACTTTCACCATCATTCAATATCACTATCTTGCCAGAGGCACAAAGATACTACAGTTCAGATGCCCTTCCAAACTACAAATATCCCTACCCTTCCTTCAGGGTGCAGGCACTGTACTACCCACCTCCAGGACTCAAGTCTGGCTAACCAGTTTCTCTGAATCCCTTCACTCTCACTCCTACAGTGGTTTTATGGTAATTAATTTCTATATATACATTTGGAGGATAGATGGGCTAGTGAGAGTGTAGGCAATGGGGTCGAAGATGTATGGGGTAGATTTAAAAATGTAGTGTTAGAGTGTTCAGCAGAAGTTTGTGGTTACAGGCGAGTGGGTGCAGGAGGGAAGAAGAGCGATTGGTGGAATGATGATGTAAAGAGAGTAGTAAGGGAGAAAATGTTAGCATATGAGAGGTTTTTACAAAGTAGAAGTGATGCAAGGAGGGAAAAGTCTATGGAGAGAAAAAGAGAGGTTAAGAGAGTGGTGAAGCAATGTAAAAAAAGAGCAAATGAGAGAGTGGGTGAGATGTTATCAACAAATTTTGTTGAAAATAAGAAAAAGTTTTGGAGCGAGATTAATAAGTTTAGGAAGCCTAGAGAACAAATGGATTTGACAGTTAAAAATAGGAGAGGAGAGTTATTAAATGGAGAGTTAGAGGTATCGGGAAGATGGAGGGAATATTTTGAGGAGTTGTTAAATGTTGATGAAGACAGGGAAGCTGTGATTTCATGTATAGGGCAAAGAGGAATAACATCTTGTAGGAGTGTGGAAGAGCCAGTTGTGAGTGTGGGGGAAGTTCGTGAGGCAGTGGGTAGAATGAAAGGGGGTAAGGCAGCTGGGATTGATGGGATAAAGATAGAAATGTTAAAAGCAGGTGGGGATATAGTTTTGGAGTGGTTAGTGCTATTATTTAATAAATGTATGGAAGAGGGTAAGGTACCTAGGGATTGGCAGAGAGCGTGTATTGTTCCTTTGTATAAAGGCAAAGGGGACAAAAGAGAGTGCAAAAATTATAGGGGAATAAGTCTGTTGAGTTCTAGGTAGTAGGTTGGTAGACAGCAACCACCCAGGGAGGTACTACCGTCCTGCCAAGTGAGTGTAAAACGAAAGCCTGTAATTGTTTTACATGATGGTAGGATTGCTGGTGTCTTTTTTCTGTCTCATAAACATGCAAGATTTCAGGTACATCTTGCTACTTCTACTTACACTTAGGTCACACTACACATTTATGTACAAGCATATATATTCACACCCCTTTGTGTTTTCTTCTATTTTCTTACTAGTTCTTGTTCTTATTTCCTATTATCACCATGGGGAAGTGGAACAGAATTCTTCCTCCGTAAGCCATGCGTGTCGTAAGAGGCGACTAAAATGCCGGGAGCAAGGAGCTAGTAACCCCTTCTCCTGTATATATTACTAAATGTAAAAGGGGAAACTTTCGTTTTTCATTTTGGGCCACCCCGCTTCGGTGGGAAACGGCCGACGTGTTGAAAGAAGAAAGAAGTCTGTTGAGTTCTAGGTAGTAGGTTGGTAGACAGCAACCACCCAGGAAGGTACTACCGTCCTGCCAAGTGAGTGTAGGATTGCTGGTGTCTTTTTTCTGTCTCATAAACATGCAAGATTTCAGGTACATCTTGCTACTTCTACTTACACTTAGGTCACACTACACATTTATGTACAAGCATATATATTCACACCCCTTTGTGTTTTCTTCTATTTTCTTACTAGTTCTTGTTCTTATTTCCTATTATCACCATGGGGAAGTGGAACAGAATTCTTCCTCCGTAAGCCATGAGTGTCGTAAGAGGCGACTAAAATGCCGGGAGCAAGGAGCTAGTAACCCCTTCTCCTGTATATATTACTAAATGTAAAAGGGGAAACTTTCGTTTTTCATTTTGGGCCACCCCGCTTCAGTGGGAAACGGCCGACATGTTGAAAGAAGAAGAAGTCTGTTGAGTGTACCTGGTAAAGTGTATGGTAGAGTTATTATTGAAAGAATTAAGAGTAAGACAGAAAGCAGGATAGCAGATGAACAAGGGGGCTTTAGGAAAGGTAGGGGGTGTGTAGACTAAGTGTTTACAGTGAAACATATAGGTGAACAGTATTTGGATAAGGGTAAAGAGGTTTTTGTGGCATTTATGGATTTGGAAAAGGCGTATGATAGGGTGGATAGGGGGGAAATGTGGCAGATGTTGCAGGTGTATGGAATAGGAGGTAGGTTACTGAAAGCAGTGAAGAGTTTTTATGAGGATAGTGAGGCTCAAGTTAGAGTGTGTAGGAGGGAAGGGGACTATTTCCCAGTAAAAGTGGGCCTTAGACAAGGATGTGTGATGTCACCGTGGTTGTTCAATATATTTATAGATGCGAGGGTCTTGGCAAGAGGTGTGGGGTTAAAAGATAAAGAATTAAATACAAAGTGGGAGTTGTCACAGTTGCTTTTTGCTGATGACACTGTGCTTTTGGGAGATTCTGAAGAGAAATTGCAGAGGTTGGTGGATGAATTTGGTAGGGTGTGTAAAAGAAGAAAATTGAAAGTGAATATAGGAAAGAGTAAGGTGATGAGGATAACAAAAAGATTAGGTGACGAAAGATTGGATATCAGCTTGGAGGGAGAGAGTATGGAGGAGGTGAATATATTCAGATATTTGGGAGTGTCTTTTCTCAGCTGTCGTATCTGAGCTCCTCTGCAAAGACAGTGATTATGTATGAGTGTGGTGAAAGTGTTGAATGATGATGAAAGTATTTTCTTTTTGGGGATTTTCTTTCTTTGGGTCACCCTGCCTCGGTGGAGACGGCCGACTTGTTGAAAAAAAAATTTGGGAGTGGACATGTCAGCAGATGGGTCTATGAAGGATGAGGTGAATCATAGAATTGATGAGGGAAAAAGGGTGAGTGGAGCACTTCGGAGTCTGTGGAGACAAAGAACTTTGTCCATGGAAGTAAAGAAGGGAATGTATGAGAGTATAGTTATATCAACACTCTTATATGGGTGTGAAGCATGGGTGATGAATGTTGCAACGAGGAGGAGGCTGGAGGCAGTGGAGATGTCATGTCTGAGGTCAATGTGTGGTGTGAATATAATGCAGAGAATTCGGAGTTTGGAAATTAGGAGGAGGTGTGGGATTACCAAAACTATTATCCAGAGAGCTGAGGAGGGGTTGTTGAGGTGGTTCGGACATGTAGAGAGAATGGAACGAGACAGAATAACTTCGAGAGCGTATAAATCTGTAGTGGAGGGAAGGCGGGGTAGGGGTCGGCCTAGGAAAGGTTGGAGGGAGGGGGTAAAGGAAGTTTTGTGTGCGAGGGGCTTGGACTTCCAGCAAGCATGTGTGAGCGTATTTGATAGGAGTGAATGGAGACAAATGGTTTTTAATACTTGACGTGCTGTTGGAGTGTGAGCAAAGTAACATTTATGAAGGGATTCAGGGAAGCCGGCAGGCCGGACATGAGTCCTGGAGATGGGAAGTACAGTGTCTGCACTCTGAAGGAGGGGTGTTAATGTTGCAGTTTTATAACTGTAGTGTAAAGCACCCCTCTTTCAAGACAGTGATGGAGTGAATGATGATGAAAGGGAGATTACTTCACAGTAAAGAAGGTCTTAGACAGGGATGTGTAATGTCACCATGGTTGTTTAATATATTTATAGATGGGGTTGTAAAAGAAGTAAATGCTAGGGTGTTGGGGAGAGGGGTGGGATTAAATTATGGGGAATTAAATGCAAAATGGGAGTTGGCACAGTTACTTTTTGCTGATGATACTGTGCTTATGGGAGATTCTAAAGAAAAGTTGCAAAGGTTAGTGGACGAGTTTTCGAGAGTGTGTAAAGGTAGAAAGTTGAAAGTGAACATTGATAAGAGTAAGGTGATGAGGGTATCAAACGATTTAAATAAAGAAAAATTGGATATCACATTGGAGAGAGGGATTATGGAAGAAGTAAATGTTTTCAGATATTTGGGAGTTGACGTGTCACCGGATGGGTTTATGAAGGATGAGGTTAACCATAGAATTGATGAAGGAAAAAAAGGTGAGTGGTGCGTTGATGTATCTGTGGAGACAAAAAAACGTTATCCATGGAGGCAAAGAAGGGAATGTACGAAAGTATAGTGGTACCAACACTCTTATATGGGTGTGAAGCATGGGTTGCAAATGCTGCAGCGAGGAGGAGCCTGGAGGCAGTGGAGATGTCCTGTCTAAGGGCAATGTGTGGTGTAAATATTATGCAGAAAATTCGGAATGTGGAAATTAGGAGAAGGTGTGGAGTTACTAAAAGTATTTGTCAGAGGGCTGAAGAGAGGTTGTTGAGGTGGTTTGGTCATTTAGAGAGAATGGATCAAAGTAGAATGACTTGGAGAGCGTATAAATCTGTAGGGGAAGGAAGGTGGGGTAGGGGTCATCCTAGAAAAGGTTGGAGGGAGGGGGAAAAGGAGGTTTTGTCGGCGAGGGGCTTGGACTTCCAGCAAGCATGTGTGAGCGTGTTAGATAGGAGTGAATGGAGACGAATGGTTTTTGGGATATGACGATCTGTTGGAGTGTGAGAAGGGTAACATTTTGTGAAGGGATTCAGGGAAACCAGTTAATTGATTTAGTTGGACTTGAGTCCTGGAAATGGGAAGTACAATGCCTGCCCTTTAAAGGAGGGGTCTGGGATAGTGACAGCTGTCGTATCTGATCGCCTCTGCAAAGACAGTGATTATGTATGAGTGAGGTGAAAGTGTTGAATGATAATGAAAGTATTTTTCTTTTTGGGGATTTTCTTTCTTTTTGGGTCACCCTGCCTCAGTGGGAGACGGCCGACTTGTTTGAAAAAAAAAAAAAAAATGTATCCATTTACTGTATGCAAGAGCTACATATATTTGATGTTATAATAAACAATACTGAGCATATTTTGCTATATTAAGCAATATGGAATCCATGTCTTGTAGGGAGTACTACCATGCCTCACCAATGCCATCCACAGTAAAAGAAAACAATTCTCTACACTTTCATCAAAAATAGCAACTAGGGTCTAACCTGATGAAGCTCTTTCCATCTTCGTACCATCGCTAGCCATGTGCAGAGTGAAATGAAGTGGTTCCACCTCCAGTAGACCACACAGTGCACTGGTGTGTGTTAAGCCAAGGAAGGAGCCAACTTGCGAACCCCGTCCTAAGAGTGCACCGATATCGCTGTCGTCGCGTCCCATCACAATGTAAGGGTACCCAATGGTGGTTCCAGGGCCGCCAGTTTTGCCATTCATGGTAGAGTTGTGTGCGCTGCCTCCAGGGCCTCCCTGCATGCTTCCTGATATACCAGTTCCACCAAAGCTGATATTATTATTATTGTTGTTGTTATTGTTCCCAGTGTTGTGGTTTGAATTTGAAGGACCTGATGAATTTCCACTTATCTGTTAGTGAAAATGATGAATCATTATTGACATGTTACATGAAAGCATGGAAAAACTATTTTTTTTTTTTAACACATCGGCCATTTCCCACCAAGGCAGGGCTCTCTATATTTTCATTATTTCCCCTTCTGGGAATGAAGTGTTCCTCTGCCCCCCAGCAATTCCCAGCTAGGTATTCCATCTTCTCAACCAGTGACTTACCTTCCAGTTTCCTTTCTCACTCCACTGAATGCATTAATTCCATCATCCTCGCAACTTCCCTTACTCTAAAGTTGGGCTTCTCATACCCTCCATTGACGTTCTTACTTCTATGTTTAATTCCACAAGGTACTCAAGGTTCAGTACTGTATGACTGCTAGCACCCTCAGGGCTCTCATATTCAACTTCACCTACATCAGAAGTATTTGTGATAAATACTAGGGTTGGTCAGTCAGTCAGTCAATTTTTCTACCGTGTTGTATCCTTAACAGTTTTTTAAGTGCCTCCATCAACTCAGCCTACCACATTTTCAGTCCTCCATGTGGGTCCCAGTTTTCCCAATATATTTCTTTGTGGATGAAATCACCCACGATATGTAGCTTTAAGTCCTATGTGAACTTCTTGTTGCATTTGCTATGGTGTTAACCAATGCTCTGTTGTCATGTTCCAGTCTCGTGTTAGGTAGTGGGTTGTATATCCCTACAACTACTACTTTGGGTCTCCAAGTCTTGGGCCCACTATGCAGTTCCTTGCTGCAAATCTGTATCCCTTCATCTCTTCAAAACCCCACTGCTACTCATCTTTGTGTAACTTAACACACAATAATTACATGTTTATAAAACTTACCGTCTGTTTAGCAAGTAATGGAGGATCAGTGTCGAAGAGCTCTCTCTCGAATGGGGTCCCATAAAGATTGAACCTAGTTTGTAATACTGCATGTAATGGGTCCACTTTCTTGCTCAGTGCTTCTGATATCATTGTTAACAGTTGAGTTACCTGCAAAGGAAGCAATAGTTATGATTTTAAAGGTCACACAAAAGAACGTGAAGTTTCTCTACATTCAAACTTGAATATCCATAATGGCAATGTCCTTTTATTTTGTAATATATACTGCCTATCTTGTCAAATCAAAGTGCTGTGCTAAAATATTATTTAGAAACAATAGATTAAAAAGAAGGGGTGGGGATATTTGCTGTTTGGAGGGACATCTGGACTGTTGTACCTACATGCCTCTAGCAAGACAGTGATAGTGTGAATGATGGTGAATGAATGATGGTGAATGCTTTTTGGGTCTCACTACCTCAGTGGGAGATGGCCAGTGTTAAAAAAAAATATTAAATAAATCTGTGAAATGCTATAATGTGTAAAATACATAAAATGAAAAAGTACAGAAGCCATGGGCATGAGTAAAATTAGAGACGTGTGTCAACATCCATGTACAATGTTCAATTTATTCAGTTTACCACAATTAAAAATTCAATGAAGTATATGAATTGCTGCATCAAATATTCCTGAAGCACTAGCTCAACCAATCCAATAACAAAAAAACTAAGACTTCAATATTTTTAACATGTCATGAAGAGACGTTTAATGATATTAATTACGGTGCACGTTTCACAAAAGAACATAAAAGAGCACTGCAGCAGGCCTACTGGCCCATGCTAGGGCCTTTTTTTTCCACTGGGCCTTTCACAACTTCATGCATCACCTGCTTGTACTCAACAAGTATAATTTCTCATATGAACAATTAAGTTAAGGATGAAAATATTTTAAGGGAAGTAATGTGTGTACTGTATATGCATTTTTAGGCCTAGCTCTATTGCTAATATTTTTTTTTAACTAATCGGCTGTATCCCACTGAGGCAGGATGACCTAAAAAGAAAAACTGAAGTTTTTCTATTTAAATTTAGTAATTTATACAGGAGAAAGGGTTACTAGCCCCTTGCTCCCTCATTGAATATATGATAGTGTAATTTTTTTGTTTAACAAACCGGCTATATCGCACCGAGGAAGGGTGACCTAAAAAGAAAAACAAAAGTGTAAATTATGTTATCAGGCTTTTATATGCATTTGAAAGTGAAAAAAAAATTTAACTGTACAGTAATTTTTATTTTATAGCAGCAGCAGCCCAGAACCTAACCTGCTGTATAAGTGGAGCCTGCCTGTATTGCCTTTTTTTTAAGTGAGGGACTATTTCCCTAAAAACATTATTAGACAATAACTTCTAGCTCATTAATTTTGAACTTGCAGGACCTCATATACTCAGAAATATTTAATTCAATTGGAGTCTCCATACAGCTGAATTTTCTTCATTATCTATTTTTGTTCATCTGTATTAGTTTATCCGGAAAGCTTGTTTGCTTTTATTTAGATCATCGCCTTCTGTTACACATGTCTATTTTTATACTTAAT
Organism: Cherax destructor; assembly: GCA_009830355.1. NCBI lineage: Eukaryota > Metazoa > Arthropoda > Malacostraca > Decapoda > Parastacidae > Cherax > Cherax destructor. The sequence continues at coordinate 173,271 of WNWK01000767.1, forward strand.
AAAATCAAGATGTTACAATTCAGTCATTTAAATTACAATCAAGGTGTTGCAATTCAGTCATCTGAATTATGTCTGTGCACTTCTGACAAAACAGCTGTAGCAAAAGAGTAATTATAAGAAAAGTGCAGTGGGGCCCGGGCATATACCTTGCGAGAGGTGCCCCAAGGGTTGCACCACTTAACATGGTTAAGGAGGGTGAAGAACCAGTGAAGAGCTCCGGCACTCTGACAATGCAGAACGTGATCCAGCCACTCCAGGAGGGCTTCCAGGACGGCCCATCCAAAAACTGTGCCGCCCTCAACGACACGCGATCCCCTGCAAAAAATAATTTATACAATTATAGTGCTTAAAAAATGTTACCAATTTAGTGCTACTACATAGAAAAAAGAAGTACAGTGGACCCCCGAGTTTCGGTCACCTCGGAAATCAAACAATTATGGAAGTTTAATATTGCAAGTGCTTTTGTATGTGTATTTTTGGGGGTCTGAAAGGACTAATCTAATTTACATTTTTCCTTAAGGAAAAAAATTTGTTCGGTAATGGCACTTGAACCGCCTTCTGGAATGAATTATGACTCAAACTCGGGGGTCCACTGTACACTGTAAGAGGTCCTTGTACTTCCCTCATAAGGAAATTGATAATTCCTGATGAACATGAGCTATAAATGTTAATATGCGGCTAAAAAACTGGAATGTGCATCAGAAGAATGGTGTTAACAGAGTGAAACTTATAGACAAGACAGACAAAAGTTAAAAAATGAGCTAAAGAAAACTCCTAGATACATATATACAAAAAATAATAAGAATGAAAAGCAAAAAATGCCAAAAATAACCTAAGTGGCTAGTAAGAAGAAACAAGGAGACAAAGATTTAAGGTCATGAAAGGACAGGAAGAATGAAAAAGATTTTTTAACACAGAGATAAGAAAGAAGCCATGGTTCCCTGTCACTTATGTGATTAAGATTCCCTATGGAATTTTGATATCAAATGCAATGAGAGAGAGATTGAAGGAAATACAATCTTGAGAATTTTTGTCTAGGAACTTGCAAAGTAAAATCAGAGAACCTTGTAGGAAGCTTCTAAAAGTAACCTCCATGAGTTTAATATGAACTCAAGATGCTTTTTCTTTGGTTTCACTGCCTTGTTATTAATATCAAAGGAATATTTATAGAAATGTAGGTACACTAGATGAAGTTAAGGCGTGGCCCTCAGTGAAAAATCTCAAAGTCCACAAAAATGTGGATTTCTAAGACTGCTGGTTATTTTTTGCTTTCACTTTCTGACAAGTTTCAGTTATGACACTAGAACAACACTCAAAGAAATAGGGTAACTTTTATGTACAAGAAGTATTGTGACAGCATTTACAAAAGATTCACTTCACCTATTGTCTCACTGCAATTAATCTGTAGTACACAAATAACCCACACATAGAAGAGAGGAGCTTACGATGACGTTCCGGTCAGACTTGGACCATTTACAAAGTCTCACACTTTGTAAATGGTCCAAGTCGGACCAGAACATCATCGTAAGCTCCTCTCTTCTATGTGCGGGTTATTTGTGTATTGTTCTAGTCACAGTATTGTGACTTTTTTTGTTAATACATAGTACATGAAAATAAACAAGTTTTTCTGTCTAAACTAATGATCTTCCTCTTAACATTTACACTGTTACATTTCTTATCAAATGATGCTCTTTTGGACCCTATGTTGGCCAAGGCAGTAATAGTTTTTAATAGTTACAAACATTTGTCATTTACAACAGCAACGACTATTACTGTTGGTACACAGTGTGTGACAACAGTCACTGCCAAGGAGTTTGCTGTTTTTCCTGCCTGTGTAATGAACCAATCCACCAATCAGATGAGTTAGAGGCACTATGATATTTTCCATTAAGTGGGTGGAAATTGACATTATGTGAGTGTTCACTAATGAATCATCAACATTAAACTTCAATATTAACTGAAATGAGATTTAATGCATTCGACCTGTACTTTAAAAGAAAAATTCTCTCTTATTCAACCATTTTTCATTACAATAAATTTAATTTACCTATTGAGATGAGGAAAATCTGACAAGAAATACATGTATGTAAATAAATATGAAGGACTGTCTGGAAACAGATGTCCTCACATGGACTCCCAATTGTGCATATGAAAAAGTGAAGACTTACATGTGTAAGGACAAGTAAGTGTTGTTCAACATGTTACATCTGTAAGGACAAGTGAGTATTTTTCAACATGTTACATGTGTAAGGACAAGTGAGTGTTGTTCAACATGTTACATGTGTAAGGACGAGTGTTGTTCAACATGTTACGTGTGTAAGGACAAGTATGTGTTGTTCAACTTGTTACGTGTGTAAGGACAAGTATGTGTTGTTCAACTTGTTACATGTGTAAGGACAAGTATGTGTTGTTCAACTTGTTACATGTGTAAGGACAAGTATGTGTTGTTCAACTTGTTACATGTGTAAGGACAAGTATGTGTTGTTCAACTTGTTACATGTGTAAGGACAAGTATGTGTTGTTCAACTTGTTACATGTGTAAGGACAAGTATGTGTTGTTCAACTTGTTACATGTGTAAGGACAAGTATGTGTTGTTCAACTTGTTACATGTGTAAGGACAAGTATGTGTTGTTCAACTTGTTACATGTGTAAGGACAAGTATGTGTTGTTCAACTTGTTACATGTGTAAGGACAAGTATGTGTTGTTCAACTTGTTACAAGTGTAAGGACAAGTATGTGTTGTTCAACTTGTTCCAAGTGTAAGGACAAGTATGTGTTGTTCAACTTGTTACATGAGTAAGGACAAGTATGTGTTGTTCAACTTGTTACATGTGTAAGGACAAGTATGTGTTGTTCAACTTGAGATAAGAAACAGAACAGGTGGGTTACAAAAGATTCACTTCACCTATTGTCTCACTGCAATTAATCTGTAGTACACAAATAACCCATATGTGGGAAGTACAGTGAAAATGAGTTAAACTGAAAATCCATTTGCTAACTTACTCAAGAGCGGTGACTATTATTTTTGATGTTTTATGGGCAATACTGCGGTCTCCGAGCAGGAGACATGAATGCACAAGTCCCGAGAGATGGAGCTGTAGCATAGTGATGATTCCAACGCTGATGGTGTGGTCGTCAACTAGAAAAAGAGAAACTTATTTTTTTGCAAATTCCTTATATATTATTATTAGTCATGGTGGAGTGCTAAATCCATTGGTGGTCATACAGCCAGCACCCGAAGGAATAGGAGGCAATTAGGTTCAATCCAAGGAAGGGGAGCTCAGGTTCAATTCCTTGAATCAAGGTATACAGATGAAGACCCTCAAGGGTCTTCATCTGTAAACCTTGAATAGTATTAACAGTAATGGTTCATACAGTAAACTCTTGATTTAATGGTCTAACAAGGGAGGGCATTGTCAATGAAGTTGATTGTCCATTAGATCTGAATTATAAGAATATTTTTACATGAACATAATAACAGACAATTCTGGATTTAGAAGACTTAGTCAATTAAATAAAAAAATAAATTTACCCCAAGGGCCAAACCAACAACAGACAATTCTGATTTAACAGACTGCCTGATAAATATAAAATAAATTTACACAGTAGTCTAAGACTAACAGACAAGTCTGGATTGAATGGGACAACTCGGTCCATTTCTTCCAAAGGTTGTCTGGCCATAAATTTTGTCCAAGACTAAAATTAATTAAGACACTCTTTGGTAAATCAATGTTTTACTGTACCCTCAAAAGTTGAATGTCACAATAACGTGGCTGGAACACTAACCCTGAACTACAAATTTGGTCCACTGTAAGCTAATAATAAATGAAGGTGCAAGTGGATAATTTGCAGCTTCATAATGGTCCAGGACAGACCAAAATGTTGTGTAAAGATTCACCTTCAATTTGTGGGTTGGTTACAAGCCTTCAAAAGAAGTGGCCAACTACACTAAAAAAAACAACCTATTACACTAAATAAAAAAAAATCCTACTTTTTTTTTTCAACAAGGCGGCCGTCTCCCACCGAGGCAAGGTGACCCAAAAAGAAAGAAAATCCCCAAAAAGAAAATACTTTCATCATCATTCAACACTTTCACCACACTCATACATAATCACTGTCTTTGCAGAGGCACTCAGATACGACAGCTGAGAATAGTCCCTCCCAGCTGTCACTATCCCAGACCCCTCCTTTAAAGTGCAGGCATTGTACTTCCCATTTCCAGGACTCAAGTCCAACTAAATCAATTAACTGGTTTCCCTGAATCCCTTCACAAAATGTTACCCTGTTCACACTCCAACAGATCGTCATGTCCCAAAAACAATTCGTCTCCATTCACTCCACTCTAACACGCTCATACATGCTTGCTGGAAGTCCAAGCCCCTCGCCCACAAAACCTCCTTTACCCCCTCCCTCCAACCTTTTCTAGGACGACCCCTACCCCCCCTTTCCCTTTCCCCCTACAGATTTATACGCTTTCCAAGTTATTCTACTTTGATCCATTCTCTCTAAATGACCAAACAACCTCAACAACCCCTCTTCAGCCCTCTGACAAATACTTTTAGTAACTCCACACCTTCTCCTAATTTCCACATTCCGAATTTTCTGCATAATATTTACACCACACATTGCCCTTAGACAGGACATCTCCACTGCCTCCAGCCTCCTCCTCGCTGCAGCATTTGCAACCCATGCTTCACACCCATATAAGAGTGTTGGTACCACTATACTTTCGTACATTCCCTTCTTTGCCTCCATGGATAACGTTTTTTGTCTCCAGAGATACCTCAACGCACCACTCACCTTTTTTCCTTCATCAATTCTATGGTTAACCTCATCCTTCATAAACCCATCCGCTGACACGTCAACTCCCAAATATCTGAAAACATTTACTTCTTCCATAATCCCTCTCTCCAATGTGATATCCAATTTTTCCTTTAAATCGTTTGATACCCTCATCACCTTACTCTTATCTATGTTCACTTTCAACTTTCTACCTTTACACACCCTCCCAAACTCGTCGACTAACCTAAATAAAAAATAAATAAAAAAAGCCTACTACACTAAAAAAAAGCCTACTACACTAAAAAAAAAGAAAGCCTACTATACTAAATAAAAAAACAGCCTACTACATTAAATAAAAAAAATGCATACCAATAATTTCCATGAGAGGTCAATCTTACCTGCAGCCGTATATATGGAAGTGATCCAGAGTAGCAAGTCAAGTGCCCGGTGACGGATGTGGTCAGAGGACGTATCACTGATGACAATTTCTAACAAGCTCTTGTGGAAAGTTTCATTTTCGACCAGTGATAGCCTCTGCTGCCTATAATGGAAATATTTTTATTTCGTTAATTTTTTTAATTTGTTATCTCTTCTCTCCCAGCACTGATAATACGACAAAATTGCCATTCTCTAATAGCCACTATCTACATCTGGACACACGGGAAATATTACTAATATTTTGTTTTTTTCCCTGCAGTTACTAGAGTTATTGCATCGTGTTCATGTGAATCTTGCAAAGCGCATTGAACTTTGCATCGCTAACGGTGGACAACATGTTAAAGATATCATTCATTAAAATTACAGTGGTCCCTCGGTTTTCGACGAAAATTCGTTCCAGAATGCTGCTCAAGTGCCATTACCGAACGAATTTACTTCCTTAAGAAATAATGTCACATAGGTTAGTCTATTTCAGACCCCCAAAAATACACTTGCAACAGCACTTACGAAAATTCACTTACATAAATGTTCGAGTTTGGACATGCACGAAAACCGAGGGACCACTGTACTGTATAATTATTATAAAAATACAGTTTCATCTATGTGTCAAGACTTTTGGGTCACCCTGTACAATATGTATACAGTGGACCCCCGCCTAACGAGCACCCCGGAAATCGTACAATTATGTAAGTACAGTGGACCCCCGAGTAACGAACACTCTGGAAATCGTACAATTATGTAAGTATAATATTGTAAGTGCTTGTGAAAGTGTATTTTTAGGGGTCTGAAATAGACTAACCTACGTGACATTATTTCTTAAGTGAGTAAATTCGTTCAGTAATGGCACTTGAGCAGGCTTCTGGAATGAATTTTGCTCGTTAGGCGGGGGTCCACTGTATATTTTTTTTTCAACATGTCAGCCGTCTCCCACCGAGGCAGGGTGACCCAAAAACGAAACGCTTTCACCATAATACCCTACAGAGTTAAATAAAGTACACCATGGAACTGGGGGTTGAACCCATGGCAAGTGAGTGGTAAAATTCCAGGCAGTGCATAGTGCATAAGCCACTGGGCCAGCTGGCTTACACACTGGCCAGGAGTTTCATGACTCGCTCACATGGTTTCAATTTCCACCCATTCTGTGGTTTATTTGCAATCGTGTTATTACGATTTCATGAGTTAAAATAATTATCATGAGAAATTTTGTTCTTTATAGATTGTGTAAGGTGAGGTTCTGTATGTAGTGATACAGGAACCCCAAAGTGTTGAGCAATGAGGTTCTAAGTGTCAGTGAGAATGGTACAATAATCCCTCAATGAAGAGCAGTGAGGTTTTAAGTGAGGAGGATACAAATAGCCTTAAGTGATGCACAGTGAGGATACAAGTAACCCTAAGTGATGCACAGTGACATTTCAAGTAAGGAGGATACAGTAGCCCTAAGTGATGCATAGTGAGGTTTCAAGTGAGGAGGATACAAGTAACCCTAAGTGATGCACAGTGAGGTTTCAAGTGAGAAGGATACAGTAGTCCTAAGTGATGCATAGTGAGGTTTCAAGTGAGGAGGATACAGCAGCCCTAAGTGATGCACAGTGAGGAGGATACAGCAGCCCTAAGTGATGCATAGTGAGGTTTCATGTGAGGAGGATAAAGCAGCCCTAAGTGATGCATAGCGAGGTTTCAAGTGAGGAGGATACAGCAGCCCTAAGTGATGCACAGTGAGGAGGATAAAGCAGCCCTAAGTGATGCATAGTGAGGTTTCATGTGAGGAGGATAAAGCAGCCCTAAGTGATGCATAGTGAGATTTCAAATGAATTGTGAAGCTGCTCAAATAATTTCACTCTAGGACATGATTAAGGTTCATCAAAAGAAGAAAGTAAATTTGTGTTGTCTTTTGGGACTTCATACAATGTGTATAAAAATGGGCTGACAATTTATCAACTCCAACGATGTGCATAGAACATTTTCCCAAGTCAAACATCACCACCTAAGCATTTCACATGGCACATTTAATATAAAACTTACCTCTCATGAGGAATGGTAGTCTTTATGCAACACCTGACTGTTATGGAGAGCTCCTGGATAATATCACACCCTCGCACCAAATCCACTCTTTTGTTTGAGGAAGCTGCCAAGCGGTCCAGGAATGTAGATGACTGTGGAGGCATGTACTGAGTTACCAGATCAAGGTCACTGTTCTTCTGAAGGTCCTAGGAAAAGAGATAAAGTTTTATGGAATAATGGAATATTATTTTAAAAGGTATTTTTATTTAAATCATTGATAAATAAATTTTTAACACTTTAGACTGAATTAAAAATAAGAGATAAATCTAATAAATCATAACCATAACTCAAGCAATGGATGGGGTACAGTAATTTAGAAAAATAATGATATCAGATCTCAAGATATAGTGTATCATTTAAAAACATTATCTCTCAGTCCACATCAGGATTCGAACCTCTACACTCTGCACACTTTAGCCACACAGCCAGATCCCAGATATCTGTGATATGGCTGTGTGGATAAAGTAATGTGTACAGTGGACCCCCGGTTTACGTACTGCTCCAAACTCGAACAATTATGTACGTAAGTGTATTTTTGTAAGTGCTTTTGTAAGTGTATTTTTGAGGGTCTAAAAGGACTAATCTAATTAACATTATTCCTTATGGGAACAAATTCGTTTGATAATGGCACTTGAACAGCATTCTGGAACGAATTAATTACGTAAACCGGGGTACCACTGTACTTTGATGCAGTGTGTGCTGGTTCAAATCCTGCTCTATACTGAAGTTTTTTTTTTTAACACGTTGGCCGTCTCCCACTTGAAAATTGTTAACCCTTTCACGGTCGATCCCATTGCATCACGGCTTTGAAGCCAATGTCGGTCCCGTAGTACGTCATGAGCTCAGCTCACTCAGATAAGCTATGAACACTAAATCTGGGCCTCGATATGAGAGCATGGTCTATGCGGTAAGTGCACACCATATAAAAAAAATCCTGCAGCACAGTGAATAATGAGAAAAATAACGGCAACCATGATTTTGGTCTAAAACTGAGACTTTGCGGTGTATTTTCGTATGGTTTTCATGGTTGTGTTTTCAGTTTCTTGGTCTCATTTGATAGAATGAAAGATATATTACAGAAATAAAGATGATTTTGATTGGTTTCAGGACTTAAAGTAGCTTGAAATTGAGTTCAAAATAGCAAAAATGTTAAATTTTTTGCTGATATTACAAAGCACACAAAGGATGTCACTTGTCTAATAAGCATCCAACTGGCCAGTCTAATATGCATTTAGGAATGCACTGACATTATTTATACAATTATTACAATACTGCAGTAGTCTGCATAACAGTAAATCTTCTATTTTTGTGTGAATAAAAATTAAAAATAGAAAAAACAAGTGTAATACAAGAGGGGCCTGGAGACGTGACTAACGAACAGAGAAAATGTTATTTTAGTGCCAGGAATGTCTGCAATATTTATTTTGGACCCTATTTGAAATTGGCATTTCTAATTGTGTGAGAAATTGGCAAAATTACCAATTTCTGATCACTTTATTGGGTAGTTTAAATAGTTGAATGGGCAGTTTATTGTACTCAATTGATAAGAGCTAAGAATTTAGTCAACTGGAACAATGGAACTGTCCTAAAATCAAACTCAAATTGTATGCGTAAATATCATTAACAGCAAAATTCACAAAAGCATAAGTTCGTCAGTTTTCCATCAAATTGTGTAATGTTTGGTTATTACCTTCAGAAAAAGATTCTCTACGATTTCATAAGAATTTTTTTTTTTTTTAAATTTTGTGACCCTGAGAGCAAGTTTGAGAGCAGGGGCCGCGACCCTGGTATAAAGCAAATACATATACAAAATATCAGAAATGTCTGGGAATGTTTACACAAGTTACCCACCAGTGAAACAATGATGACACTATCTAAATGTCCTTCAAGGGAGGGAGATCTCAATGCCTGTGACAAGCTCTTGATCCAAGAAATTGGAGCTACATTCCCTTTCCTTGGATCAAGCATGATTAACTCCCATTTCCCAGCTGCTGTATGATCCCTATGGGTTTTATGCTTTAACATAAAACAAGAAAACTAAAAACAAGAAAAGGTGCAGTTTGCAGAGAGCTTTATTACAAAACCTGGGATAAAAACTTTACAATGTTTTCTTTTCTTACAATAAACTGGCCATATCCCACCAAGACAGGGTGACCTAAAAAGAAAAATGAAAGTTCAGGAGAAGGGGTTACTAGCCCCTTTCTCCCACTTTACAATGTACTGCCAGTAAATAAAGAGTCATTATGAAGTGTTCAAGTAAGAGCTGGACAGTTTCTTTGGAAAATACCTGATCATGACTATGCTAGCATGCAAACTGAAAGTAGCAACAGCCTGGTTGATCAGGTCATCATTAGGGATGCTTGGTCTCAGACTGAGCTGCAGGGGTAAGAAAAATCCTCACATACTGACAAGAGATACATGAAAGGTGACAGCACAAAATTAAAAGTATTATAATGATTTTTATGTCAGAATTCTTCCCTGTGAGTAAATACAAGTAATACATACATGTTGTTGCTGTGATTGTTGCTGTTGTGTCTGTTGCTGCTGTTGTGTCTGCTGTTGAGGCAATTTCGTGGGCAAAGCTTTTATGTGAACAAGGTAAGTTCTGCTGCGGCAGGCAAGTAAACTAGGGGATGTAAGCGTTATATTAGCCCCCTGGCCAGACAAGTCAATACAGCGGTTGACTGTCACTGGACCACAGAGTATTTCAGCATTGTGGGTATACTGGAACTCCTTTGTCAACACTGGATTTTCTGGACTCTCTTCTGCAAGGAACAAATTTTAAAGTTTTATTATATCCAATCAAGAACAATGAAGCAAGACAAGTTATGAATGCACAGGATGGTAAGACAAGTTGATGAGTGAGTATAGTATAAACATGTGTAATATTGAGCAAGCCTACAATTTATATGAACTAAGTCTCAGAATTTACCTTCATCAAGTCTGAGATTTCATAAAGATTAATTCTAAGCAAAACAATATCTAAAATAAAAGCTTGAATGTACAGGCAATAATGCTCAGACATACTATAATATGTTATACATATATTTAAGGGGTACCATTACATCTAATACAGTCTAGCTTCAATTCAGGTGAAAATATATAACTGGTAGTGGTCTATATTGCTGGTAAAAATTGCATAACATATACTTAAGACCAATATTAACCCTTTGACTGTCGCAAGCCCCAATCCTGAGTGCTCTCCTGTTGTCGCAAAATATTCGAAAAAAAAAAAAAAATTCTTATCAAAATGTAAGGATTATTTTTGATTGTTTTTATCCTAAAAATTTTTTTTTTGCAATCAATACTTACGGAGATATGGAGACGTAAAGTTGGCAGAAAATGAGCCGCATATGGCAACAGCGGGCCATGCCGCTCACCGGTACACTTATATTTACTCCCATTCGAAGGTTTCTTGTACTATTTTCCAAATTTTTTTTTTCCCAAGTAACTTATGTGGCCTGTGAGACCAAAGTAAGGTGCTGTGTACATATATACACTCGTTGTATGCAATACAATAACTGCACAAACATTATCATCATTATATTGTTTACAGAACTTTACACAAACCAACAATGCAAAAAAAATTTTATTACTATTGTTCTATTGTTTTACTCTATTGAAAGAATTAAGAGTAAAACAGAAAGCAGGATAGCAGATGAACAAGGGGGCTTTAGGAAAGGTAGGGGGTGTGTAGACCAAGTGTTTACAGTGAAACATATAGGTGAACAGTATTTGGATAAGGGTAAAGATGTTTTTGTGGCATTTATGGATTTGGAAAAGGCGTATGATAGGGTAGATAGGGGGGCAATGTGGCAGATGTTGCAGGTGTATGGAATAGGAGGAAGGTTACTGAAAGCAGTGAAGAGTTTTTATGAGGATAGTGAGGCTCAGGTTAGAGTGTGTAGGAGGGAAGGGGACTATTTCCCAGTAAAAGTGGGCCTTAGACAAGGATGTGTGATGTCACCGTGGTTGTTCAATATATTTATAGATGGGGTTGTAAGAGAAGTGAATGCGAGGGTCTTGGCAAGAGGTGTTGGGCTAAAAGATAAAGAAGCAAATACAAAGTGGGAGTTGTCACAGTTGCTTTTTGCTGATGACACTGTGCTTTTGGGAGATTCTGAAGAGAAGTTGCAGAGGTTGGTGGAGAATTTGGTAGGGTGTGTAAAAGAAGAAAATTGAAAGTGAATATAGGAAAGAGTAAGGTGATGAGGATAACAAAAAGAATAGGTGACGAAAGATTGGATATCAGATTGGAGGGAGAGAGTATGGAGGAGGTGAATGTATTCAGATATTTGGGAGTGGACATGTCGGCGGATGGGTCTATGAAGGATGAGGTGAATCATAGAATTGATGAGGGAAAAGGGTGAGTGGAGCACTTCGGAGTCTGTGGAGACAAAGAACCTTGTCCATGGAAGTAAAGAGGGAATGTATGAGAGTATAGTTATACCAACGCTCTTATATGGGTGTGAAGCATGGGTGATGAATGTTGCAACGAGGAGAAGGCTGGAGGCAGTGGAGATGTCATGTCTGAGGTCAATGTGTGGTGTGAATATAATGCAGAGAATTCGGAGTTTGGAAATTAGGAGGAGGTGCAGGATTACCAAAGCGATTGTCAGAGAGCTGAGGAGGGGTTGTTGAGGTGGTTTGGACATGTAGAGAGAATGGAACGAGACAGAGTGACTTCGAGTGTATAAATCTGTAGTGGAGGGAAGGAGGGGTAGGGGTCGGCCTAGGAAAGGTTGGAGGGAGGGGGTAAAGGAAGTTTTGTGTGCGAGGGGCTTGGACTTCCAGCAAGCATGTGTGAGCGTATTTGATAGGAGTGAATGGAGGCATATGGTTTTTAATACTTGACGTGCTGTTGGAGTGTGAGCAAAGTAACATTTATGAAGGGATTCAGGGAAACCGGCAGGCCGGACTTGAGTTCTGGAGATGGGAAGTACAGTGCCGGCACTCTGAAGGAGGGGTGTTAATGTTGCAGTTTTATAACTGTAGTGTAAAGCACCCTTCTAGCAAGACAGTGATGGAGTGAATGATGATGAAAGTTTTTCTTTTTCGGGCCACCCTGCCTTGGTGGGAATCGGCTGATGTGTTAATAAAAAAAAAAAAAATATATAATGACTGGACACTTTCCATCAACTTCCCTTAGCACTTGAAGCTGTGTGTGTATGTGTGTGTGGGGACATCTAAATTTGCTGAGTCAGGGTAAGGCAGCTGTCAAAATGACATATTATACCATTTCTCACCACCCTCACTGCTGTCAACCTGTCAACACAAAATGGGAACCATGTCTTCTTCCCCACAACCTCCTTCCTAGCTTCCTTTCTTCCTTCATTCCTTCCTTTCTTATTTCCTTCCTTCCTTCCTCTCATCTCTTCCTTCCTGCCTTCCTTTCTTCCTTCATTCCTTCCTTACTTCTTTTGTTCCTTCCTTCCTCTCATCTCTCTTTCCTTCCTTTCTTTCTTTCTTTCTTTCTTTCTTCCTTTCTTCTTTCCTTCCTTCCTCTCATCTCTTCTTTCCTTCCTTTCATCTCCTCTCATCTCTTTTTTCCTTCCTTCCTTCCTTCCTCTCATCCCTTCGTTTCTTTCTTTCTTCCTTCCTTCTGGTATCCTGGGCATTGCTTTTGGTCACAAACTCCTCAAAACCATGAAATTCATCTTCAGACACACTTCCATCTGTGTTAGGGAAGAGAAGAGTCCCAGATTCGCCGGGGAGTCAGGTATTTCTTACCGTGAGGCATGCTGAACATGGACTACTGAAATGGCTTTCCCACAATGCACAACTGGCTGCCCGATTTTTTTTATATATAGTGGACCCCCGAGTAACGAACACCACGAAAATCATACAATTATGTAAGTATAATATTGTAAGTGCTTGTGGAAGTGTATTTTTGGGGGTCTGAAATAGACTAACCTACGTGACATTATTCCTTAAGGAAGTAAATTCGTTCGGTAATGGCACTTGAGCAGGCTTCTGGAATGAAGTTTTTACGTTACTCGGGGGTCCACTGTACTGCGCACACTGACCACACAGAACCATTCTCTCACATGTGGGCCTACCAGCTTTCTCCCACTTGATTTGAGGCTGCTAGAATTTATGCGTATTAATACGTCCGAAACAGTGGCTCGTAAGACGTATATATACGACCGAAACAGTCAAAGGGTTAATCCATTCCTGAGGGATCAACTAAAACTGAAACACACGAAAACTGAAACCATTTTCCCCATAAGAAATAATGGAAATTCAATTAATCCGTTACAGAAACCCAGAAGTTTAAAAAAAAAAAAATTTTGAGGCCCTTAAAGACAGATTTACATGCACAAATGAATGAACTCAATGTGACACTTACCTTTATTGAAGACTGATGTTGCTGGATGGAAGAGAGGGAGGAAGCGAGAGGGAAGAGAGGCTATTGTTTGGAAGGGGAATCCCCTTCCATAAGGAATTTAGGTACCAAGTCCTTATCTGGAGTCACTTCCCTGCACGCCTGCTACACTCCCTGCACGCCTGCTACACTCCCTGCACGCCTGCTACACTCCCTGCACGCCTGCTACACTCCCTGCACGCCTGCTACACTCCTGCACGCCTCTACACTCCTGCACGCCTGCTACACTCCTGCACGCCTGCTACACTCCCTGCACGCCTGCTACACCCCCCTGCCACGCCCTGCTACACTCCCCGCACGCCTGCTACACTCCCTGCACGCCTGCTACACTCCCTGCACGCCTGCTACTCCCTGCACCTCCCTCCTGCACGCCTGCTACACTCCTGCACGCCTGCTACACTCCCCGCACGCCTGCTACACTCCCTGCACGCCTGCTACACTCCTGCACGCCTGCCACTCCTGCACGCCTGCTACACTCCCTGCACGCCTGCTACACTCCCTGCACGCCTGCTACACTCCCTGCGCCTGCTACACTCCCTGCACGCCTGCTACACTCCCTGCACGCCTGCTACACTCCCTGCACGCCTGCTACACTCCCTGCCACGCCTCGCTCACACTCCCTGCACGCCTGCTACACTCCCTGCACGCCTGCTACACTCCCTGCACGCCTGCTACACTCCCTGCACGCCTGCTACACTCCCTGCACGCCTGCTACACTCCCTGCACGCCTGCTACACTCCCTGCACGCCTGCTACACTCCCTGCACGCCTGCTCACTCCTGCACGCCTGCACCTCCTGCACGCCTGCTACACTCCCTGCACGCCTGCTACACTCCTGCACGCCTGCTCCTGCACGCCTGCTACTCCCTGCACGCCTGCTACACTCCTGCCGCCTGCTAGCACGCCTGCTACACTCCTGCACGCCTGCTACACTCCCTGCATGCCTGCTACACTCCCTGCATGCCTGCTACACTCCCTGCATGCCTGCTACACTCTTAAATTCCATTGTGTTTCTCACTTTCTTTACCAAAGGACTGGCCCTAGGAGCTTTCTTTGGGCCCATGGTTGCTTATTTAGTAGTCACACACAATAATTAAGGGCCAAAAACAATGAAGTGTTAATAAATGTTTTGTATGAACTCCTGGGATGATGTTCACTCAAGCATAAGCAATGCCACACTGCGTGACAATGTGCGTGGGTGGTGGTCTAGCGGGCTTTGTATGTGCGCGGCACTGGTGGACAGGTTCCGTACCAAGAACGAAAACGGAGGCAAAATTTCCCCGAAAAAACTGCACGAAAACTGACACACACGAAAATGGAGTGTAGTATGCTTTTGAGCTTCTGTCCATAGGATGGATATGGGGCACAAACTTTTAAAATTTAAAAAATTTATTCAGACTATTGGTCTCACAATAGATAATGACTACTTAATTATGATAAAAAAAAATTCTTATTGAGAGGAAGGGGATATGTGTAATTCGAGTAAAACACTTTAACCATACTTACTTTCTATTAGGGAAGACTGACAGTGAGACAGAACTTGAATGACTGTGTTCATGTGGTTATTGACCATGTGATGATGATGCTAGGTTACAGCCAAACACTAGTGAAAGAGTTCTTACTGCAACTGAAGGCCTATTAATGGAGGCGTGTCATAAGAGTCGACTAAAATGCCAGGAGCAAGGGGCTAGTAACCCCTTATCCTGTATACATTACTAAAGTTAAAAAGAGAAACTTTCGTTTTTCTCTTTGGGCCACCCCGCCTTGGTGGGAAACGGCCGATCTGTTGAAAGAAAGAAGTGTGCCTCTGATGTTGGTAGAAACTAAGTGTGTAATCTTTGATATACCTTTGATGAGCTTCGAGAGTCTTTCCATTCATGGAGCCTGGCCATGGGGCAGGCTAAAGGCAAGGTTTAATGATATCTTAAAACAAAATTGCTAACAGAACAAGCTTTACCTAGGACATCATCTGGGATGTTAGATGTCGACGGGGTGTGAATATGGGAAGGGGACCCACTACCACCGGTGCTGGAGGATGTACTGCTACCCTGTGGTGCTGTCTGTCGGCGAGGTGTTGCTAAATTCTGACGTAACAAAGTTACCTGAAAATAAAACAATACTTCCCTCAGATATACACAATAACAAAATTTGTCAGGTTAGGTTAGTATGTATTTGGAGAGGAGCAATGTATTTAACAATATTTTCTTATAAATATACGTACAGTGGACCCCGGCTAACGAACACCCCGGAAATCATACAATTATGTAAGTATAATATTGTAAGTGCTTGTGGAAGTGTATTTTTGGGGGTCTTAAATAGACTAACCTACGTGACATTATTTCTTAAGGAAGTAAATTCGTTCGGTAATGGCACTTGAGCAGGCTTCTGCAATGAATTTTGTTCATTAGCCGGGGGTCCACTGTACATGGAAACACTGTAAATTGTGTGTTTGGAAGCATATCGTAAACGGGGAATTCAAAAATTTGTCCCATCATCCCAATGATTAGCCCCATGCAACATTATCTATTATAATTAAGAATATATGGCAGGTTGCATAACTATCAAAAATAAATAAGTTGCTGTTTCTCTGTGGTACAATTACTAAGAAATGCAAGTCAACATTCCAGAAAGCTAAAGAAATAGCCTTTAAGTTATACAATGAAAGTGTCTAAAAGCTTATGTTGTTCCAATAACATATTGAGATATTCAAACTTTTTTTTTTTTTTTCAACAAGTACGCCGTCTCCCACCGAGGCAGTGTGACCCAAAAAGAAAGAAAATCCCCAAAAAGAAAATACTTTCATCATCATTCAAGACTTTCACCACACTCATACATAATCACTGTCTTTGCAGAGGAGCTCAGATACGACAGCTGAGAATAGTCCCTCCCAGCTGTCACTATCCCAGACCCCTCCTTTAAAGTGCAGGCATTGTACTTCCCATTTCCAGGACAGCATAAAATTAGCATAAAATTAATTTGCTCATACATTAAATTTCTTTTTTTTACAGCTACTGTAATATCAAGTCCATTAGAAGCTATATATATAGCATTACCAAAGGGATGATATTTGAAGTCATCTTTTTAAATGATTATAAATATATCACCAGTAATGACTCATTATAAGCATAACTAAATTCAACAGCAAAATAGTGCACTAGTATGATGATACACCGCATTTATGTTTTGTAGATAATTTTGCATGTGGGGATGTGGTCTGGAAACTAAATACTCACTACATATACTATAGTACACTAGCTTTGTTTTGAATAAATTTTCTCAAAATGACCCGTGTGAGAATGAACCCCTATCGGAAAAATACAATTAGCATGATTTTATGCATCTCCAACATTTTATAAGATCAATATAGTGAGTGCAGGCAGTGAATGCTCTCTGCATATTTTATGGCCACATTTTGCAAGCCTTACTCAGGGCTTAGTGAGCCAGAGTATAAAAGGCCTTGTGAGAGAATATAATTAGTGGGTAAGACATGTGCAACAGTTGGATATATTTATTGTTGAAATGTTTCACCTACATTGTAGGTTTCTTCAGTCAAATACAGAGTATAGGTTGAAGGCAGCAGAAATGACGAGGTAAAGATGACGAGTCTTATTCATTAATTTGTCAATATTTTACACCGTTCTCAACAATATATTGATCACCTTAATATCTCTTTATGGAAAGTTTACTGCTACTAAGCATGAAAGTCCTGCAATTGTGAGAGAATCTTTTTTTTTACACAACAGCTGTCTCCCATCAAGACACTATGACCCAAAGAAGAAAACACATTCACCATCATTCACTCAATTGCCATTTATACATTACACAAAATATATTTGGTTTTCCTTCATATAACTGCTTCCAAGGTTAGGCTAGGCAGGTTTGTCAGGAAACAGGACAAATGTTTCCTGACATGGGTCTTAGTCATACGATAACCCAGAGCTGAGGTTTTGGTTATCTGACCGAGGCCTTCCGTTATCTTACCCCTCTGCCCCTTTAACCCTTTGAGTTTAGACCCTGCTCCCAAACTTGCTCAGTGTCGAAGAATTTAAAAAAAAAAAGTCTTATGAAATGATAGAGAATCTTTTTCCAAAGATAATAAAACCAAAAGTTCAAAATTTGATGGAAAACGTACGGAATTACGCTCTCGGCAAGATTTACACTGAAATTTCGCCCACTTTGAGTCCTATTTTGGGCCAATTCCTTTGTTCCACTTGACCAAACTCAGCTATTTCACTAGAACTCCTTTTAGTCTATCGATTTAGTACAAGAACCTGCCCATTTACCTATTTCAACTACACAAAAAAAGGATCAGAAATTATTAATTTGGCCAATTTCACACAAAATTCAAGAAAGGTAAATTTCAAAATAGGGGCCAGAATAAACAATGCAGACATTCCTGGCACTAAAATAATATTTTCTCTGTTCATCAGTCACATCTCCAGGCCCCTCTTACATTACACTTGCTTTTCGTTTTGAGTTTTTTTTCACAGACCAGGCCGCGGGGGCGTTGACCCCCGAAACCCTCTCCAGGTATACACAAAAAAACATGATTTACTGTTAATCAGACTACTGCATAATTGTAAGCCTCTCCTCACTTAGCAAAGTAATTGTTTACCGACGACTCTGACTTACGACAGGCTCTCGACCAGTATGCATACCTAAATAATGTATATTAGAGCTGATTTCCTCTATTCTGTTCATTACAATATACAGTACACTACTGTATAAACATTTAAAAATATACCAGAAATGTTATAAATGGTGCAAAGGTGACATTAAAAACAATATCAAAGATGGTTGACACAAACCCACTACCATTATAGTATGCTCCTCACTTAGCGACGAATTCGTTTACCGACATGGTCTTAGGAGCGGAACTCCGTTGTTAAGCAAGGAGAGGCTGTAATTGTATAAATATCAGCACATTCGTGCATGCATATCAGACCCACCAGTTGATGTGTATTGACACGTGACTGTGATTTGTTTACTCTTGAACATCATCAAAAATCAAACATTTCTGCTACTTTGAGCTCAATTTCAAGCTACTTTTAGTCAGTAAACCATTCAAAATCACCTCTATTTCTGTAATATATCTTCCATTCTATCACTTGAAACCAAGAAAACGAGAATACAAATAAATAACAAAAAAAGGCACAATACCGTGACTGGAACAATACACACACAACCCGAACACATGTATAAAAAGAGAGGAGCTTATGAGACGTTTCGGTCTGACTTGGACCATTTACAAAGTCACACTAACACAAAGAACAGGTAGAAGGGGTATTTATAGGCAGGCAGACAGGGAAGGGCACAAGAAAGTGGTGAAGGGGTAATAATGGAGGTAGTAGTGGTAGTGGAGTCAGTCATCTAGGAAAGGAGCACTGCAATGAAGCTGGCGGCCCGCATAGGGTAAGGACAAGAAAACAGAGGGGGAAAAAATGAAAATAAAATAAAATACAGTGGAACCCCGGTTAACGAACACCCCGGAAATCATGCAATTATGTAAGTACAGTGGACCCGCGGTTAACGAACACCCCGGAAATCGTACAATTATGTAAGTATAATATTGTAAGTGCATGTGGAAGTGTATTTTAGGGGGTCTGAAATAGACTAACCTACGTGACATTATTTCTTAAGGAAGTAAATTCGTTCGGTAATGGCACTTGAGCAGGCTTCTGGGATGAAGTTTTTTCGTTAACCGAGGGTCCACTGCATAATATTGTAAGTGCTTGTGGAAGTGTATTTTTGGGGGTCTGAAATAGACTAACGTAAATGACATTTTTTCTTAAGGAAGTAAATTCGTTCGGTAATGGCACTTGAGCAGGCTTCTGCAATGAATTTTTTTTCGTTAACCGGGGTTCCACTGTAAAGAAGGACAAATACAAGGCAAAAGAAAAGAAAGAAAACCCAGAGGAGAAAGGAGAAAGAGGAGAAGGGGGAAGAGATAGAAGGGGAAGGAATCAGGTTAAGTCACGGGTGTTCTGAAGTTTGGAGTATTTAACAATGTAATGGGAGAGGAAAGCATCTACAGAGACAAAGCCAGGGCTAAGATTCATACAGTGGTACCCCGGATTTCGTACAGCTCCCAACTCGAACAATGATGTAAGTGTATTTTTGTTAAGTGCTTTTGTAAATGTATTTTTGGGGGTCTGAAACGGACTAATCTAATTTACATTCGTCCTTATGGGAACAAATTCGTTCGGTAACGGCACTCGAACAGCATTCTGGAACGAATTATTGACGAAATCCGGGGTACCACTGTATATCATACAAAAATACACAGCAAATTCGCTGTTTTAAACCAAAAACACGATCGCAGTTTTTTTTCTCATTATGCACTGCTTGCTGCAGGATTTTTTTTATACTGCACACATTGACCATGCAGACCCACTCTCTCATACGTAGGCCTACCAGTTTTCTCCCGCAAGATTTGAAGCCGCCAGAATTTGGCGTAGTTTTACAGGACCGACACTGGCTTCAAAGCCATAATTTTACAGGGCTGACACCGATGGGGTTAAAAGTTGTAGTTATGATTATAACCATTAGATACTTCCCACACATAGGAGAATAAAACTTATGGCAACATTTAGGTCCAATTTGGGCCATTAACTAGTCAACGGTTCAGGTCAGACCAAAACGTCATCGTAAGTTTCATTCTCCTATTTGTGAGTTATTTGTTTACTGTGAATTAGTCCAATGCTCGTAGGACAAGTAGCCATCCTAGAATTTACCACAGCACCTTTATCGCAGATGATTTTCTTATTTTTAAGTAACATACTGATATAACAATACAAAGGTAGTGACTAACCTGTAAGAGAGGTAATGGGGTAGGTGGTCCAGGTATAAAGTTGAGCTTGAGGTCAATGTGACCAACTTGAACTGAACCAACTCCACTTGCTCCAGCTGGCAACAACAATTCAAACAAGTGTTCATCCCATGTTGAACTGTAATGGGAGCAATGATATTTGTCATTTGAGGAATTTTAACTTACAAAACTTCATAATTATATTAATGCCTAAACTACCCTAAAAATTTAGTCGTTATGGTGGATGAATTCATTTTCCGAGTACAGGAGGAACCCTCTTATACAGCAAAACCTTTTCAGTGTTCCATGATTTTGTTGGCTTCAAACTGAGCCATTGTTCATTGTGTTCCACCCTCCGGCAACTGTCACCAGTGGGTGGAACAATGGCTCAATTGAAAACCAACGAAAACACTGAACACTGAAAATAGCTGCTGTATATGCAGGGAACTCTTGTACTACAGATGATATGATTAACCACAATTTAATGCACAATCATTTGCTAACTTTCATACTTTTTTTTATTAACATATTGGCCAATATCCCACTGAGGCAGTGTGACCCCAAAGATGACAGTGTGTTCAATATCACTTAATTCCTAGCTGGCTTTTCATAGGGCCGGGCATTACAGTCCTTTACTAACTATCCAACTTCATATCAAGAAGTATAAATAATAGAAGTCCTCAGGTTGTTCTACAACTCTATATATCTTTGGTTAGGCCTCATTTAGATTATGCTGCACAGTTCTGGTCACCGTATTACAGAATGGATATAAATGCACTGGAAAACGTACAAAGGAGGATGACAAAGTTGATCCCATGTATCAGAAATCTTCCCTATGAGGATAGACTGAGGGCCCTGAATCTGCACTCTCTAGAAAGGCGTAGAATTAGGGGGGATATGATTGAGGTGTATAAATGGAAAACAGGAATAAATAAAGGGGATGTAAATAGCGTGCTGAAAATATCCAGCCAGACAGGACTCGCAGCAATGGTTTCAAGTTGGAAAAGTTCAGATTCAGGAAGGATATAGGAAAGCACTGGTTTGGTAATAGAGTTGTGGATGAATGGAACAAACTCCCGAGTACCGTCATAGATGCTAAGACGTTGTGTAGTTTTAAAAATAGGTTAGATAAATACATGGGTGGATGTGGATGGGTGTGAGTTTGGACCTGACTAGCTTGTATTACCAGGTCAGTAGCTGTACTAATTCCTTAAGTGGAAGTGACCTGACCAGGTGGTCGGCTGACCAGGTGGTCAACTAGACAATTATATGAGTGGGTGCGGTTGGGTGTGAGTTGGTCTTGACTAGCTTGTGCTACTAGGTCAGATGCAGTGTTCCTTCCTTAAGTGAATGTAGCCTGACCTGGCTGGGTCGGGGCATTGGCTTAAGCCGTTGGAGATTTGGACTTGCCTCGCATGGGCCAGTAGGCCTGCTGCAGTGTTCCTTCTTTCTTATGTTCTTATCTCTCTCAAATTACAAATTACAGACACTACATTTTCCTTTTCCAAAGTTCAAGTTTGGCTAATTGCTGTCTATTAATGCATTCCTGGGTTTTACTGTACTCATAGCACAATCGCATATCAAATCCTACAGATCACTAACACTGATCTACAGCACTTGCATGTTTCATCTAGACATTCACCTCATACTTCTTTGTCTTCCTCACTTTCCTCCAACCTTTCCTGAGATGTCTTCCACATCTTCCATCCACCACCGATTTTTTTTTTTTTTTAAATACTTTGGCCCTCTCCCACCGAGGCAGGGAGACCAAAAAAAAAAAAGAAACATTTTCACCATCTTTCACACTATCACTGTCTCACCAGAGACATGCAGATACAACAGTTCAGATATCCCCCCAAACAGCAAATATCCTTAATCCTCATTCAGAGTGCATGTACTATACTTATGACCTCTAGGACTCGTGTCTCGCTAACTGGTTTTCCTGAATCCCTTCACAAAATGTCACCTTACTCGCAGATTTATGTGTCATCTTAATAGACCACCGCTGTTCCATCCTGTGTACAAGAGCAAACCATCTCAATCCCTTTTCCATTTTTAAATTACACAATCTCTAATTTCTGCATTCTTAACTTTTCTTTTTTAGCTCAATGGCTGCCTTTCAAAAAGGCAGGGTGACCCAAAGAAGAAAACACATTCACCATCATTCATTCAACTGCAATCTTTCCAGAAGTGCAGTGACATCACAATAACATTACCCTCAAGTGCTTCAAATTGAGTCCCGACATTTGGGTGTCACCAACCTGCTCCTTGCCACATTTAAAAACCTATGCTTTACACACAAACAAAAGAACTGCTATACTGTACTTCCAAATATTGTTACTACTACCTTTTTTCTTTGTAAATTACATGTATTCTACCTCTGCCAATTACATTGCAAAACTTATTTATTCTGAATATTCAGTTTTTTAAAAATGCAGCAGACTAACAAACTACATGAAGATAATTACATTGCCTACCAATGCAAAAGAATTACAGATTCATACAAGTCGTTCACATGAGGAAACCTAAATAAATATTAACAAACAATGTTGACCTGTCTGCCTCCAGCCGCCATGTGCGGGTTGTATCCATATCCTCAGCATGTTGTTGAAGGTGCTGGGGATTACGGCGCTGCTTCTGAGCTTGGATGATCTCGGACCAGCAAGGGGGAACAGTTGCCACAAATCTAACAAAATTAAACAATTTTTTAATTGGTGCAGTGAAAAGAAAGAAAGAGTTAAAGTAATAAGAGTTATGAATATAATAATGACCAATTCATTGACAAGTAATCCACAAAAGCACTGAGGTATCTGCCTTGAAAACTACAGTTTATAAAAAGGTGTTAAATACGAACTGAAAAAAACTATTAAAAGTATGAATGCCACAAATATACACTAACTGATGTGAAGTAATGTTGAAGATCCACTTCCTATATACATAGTGAAGACCTGTTTGCAAAAATGGCTATTTTAAGGTTAAAACATCAAATTGGCACCGAATTTTTCATATCATGAGCAAATAAAGGTGCCCTAAGTTCTTAAAACATTCCAAAAATATGGTCCAGAAACAAGTCAACAGAAAGGAGAATAATTAAAGACAAAGAGGATAAAACGAAAGGATTCCTACCATAGATAAACGAGCAGATAGAACCTAGATAACAATATACTGCAACTTACTTTGGGCATCCTGTCTGAAACTGAGTAAGCTCTACACACTTGTCCAGCACCTCTTCTGACAAGCCTTGGTTCACCAATAGTTCACCAGCTGAAACAGTTCATTATTTAGTGAGAACATACAGTTTATTAAAAAAAAATGAAGAAATTAAGTACAGCCTGTCCTCACTTAACGACGGAGTTAAGTTCCTAAGACCATGTCATTAAATGAATTCATCGCTAAGTGAGTAAAATATAATGGTAGTGGGTTTGTGTCAATCATCTTTGATATTGTTTTAATATCACCTTTGCACCATTTATAACATTTCTGGTATATTTTTAAATGTTTATACAGTAGTATACTGTACAGTGGACCCCCGAGTAACGAGCACCACGGAAATCATACAATCATGTAAGTATAATATTGTAAGTGCTTTTGTAAATGTATTTTTGGGGGTCTGAAATGGAGTAACCTACTTGACATTATTTCTTAAGGGAGTAAATTTATTCGGTAATGGCACTTGAGCAGGGTTCTGGAATGAATTTTGCTCGTTACTCGGGGGTCCACTGTACGTATATTGAAATAAACAGAATAGAGAAAATCAGCGATAATATACATTATTTAGGTATAAATACTGGTCAGAGAGCCCATCGTAAGTCCGAGGCATCGGTAAACGAGGACGTCACTAAGTGAGGAGAGGCTGTATTGTTCTGCAGTCATACAGGTTACCTACTGTATATCCTTCCAAGACAGTTTCACCATGCCTTGCAAAAAAACTACAAAAATATGATTTTTGTGATAAACAGATTGTTTGTTGACAGTACAATAGTTCAATATATTTATCTTTAATTCTGGTACCTATAATGTAGCCTTATTTAATTCATTCACTACTACTATGTTGCTACATCGTAGACTTTCACAAAGTAGCGAGGACTTACGCATGAGCTCTGGCTCTCGGGTTAGCGCCGGTGTTGCAGCAGAAGGCATAGAAGCAGCTGAAGTTGTGCTTGAAGCTGCAGTGTCTGCCTCCTTGCCAATTTCTGTATCTTTACGCAACTGGATCAAGTTCACTCTCCCGTCGTCACAACTTACACAGAGTCTCTCCAAGCCTGTTAAAACAGCTACATTAACTCTAACATATAAATTTTTACTTATAAACAGTATACACTACCATATTATGCATTATTACAAATCTGGATTTGACAAGTGAGTGGAGGCAAGTTTTTTTTTTTTTAATAATTTTATGTGCTTTTGGAGTGTGAACAAGATGATATTTATGAAGGAATTCAGGGGAAACTAGTTTGCCAGGCTCAAGGCTGGAGGTGCGAAGTACAGTGCCTGAACTCTGACGGAGAAGTGGGGATGTTGCAGTTCAGGTCATGTGTACTTGGTATATGAATGTTTAAATGCCACAAGTGCAGCCTATCACCTTTTCTCCATTCTCCTTAATTGTAAGAAATAAAAGTTCCCTCCACACCAATATGAAGCAATGTTTGCCCCATAAAATGTGAAGTCACACAGTCTACTGTATAATGTTCCCCACTTGGGAGCTTCATTAGTTTGCTAAAATAAAAGTCAGTACAGTTTTTTCTTCATTTGTTACTGTTAAATTTACAGGCTAAGAGCTGTTATCCTACCTCAGCTCATTTCAAAGCCAAGTCCTATCTATGGTTTATTAATACCCCCTGGGAGGTGACCCACAACAGTCAACTAATGCCCAAGTACCTACCTACTGCTAGGTGGATCAGGGGCAACCTGGGCCCCTCCTGTTTGTCTTTCATATCATTGACTTAGAAAATTCAAACCAATTAAAGCCAATACTCATTGCTTATGACACCATTTATATTTTCCAAAACACCAACACAGCTGTGCTAAACATACTGTATCAATGAGCTCAAAAAATTTACACGAATTACAGCAACACTCAAACACTATTACATATTACAGAGTAAATGAAAATACAACAAAACAAATAAACCTATATTTCATTGTGGCACATCATTCTTCTTATGAAAGGCTGTTTGGTTCAATGATGCATGAAGTTGCCACATCAAAATTTTCTATGCTTGTTTCAAGGTGTTTGGATGGACAGTTTTATTTATCTACAAATTCATGTCACCCAGTTTTATGGTAGTTCATAGAGACTGAGTTAGCTTTTTGTTATTTTACCTGTATATGAAATGTAGTGGGGAGCCTCCACCACGACAAACATGCAAGACTTGCCCATAAATAATTAGGCAGTCCCTAGTGAGTGCAAGGTTGCATCTAGGTGATTCAACTTATAACTGGTGAGATGAGCTTAAGTTCAACCCAAAAACAAAGACAAAATAAAAGTAATCCAGCAATCCTTAGAGTGGAGGCAAGAAAGATGCATTATAGGTTATACATAGAAAATTCTAGAGGGATTGGTCCCAAATCTGCACACCAAAATTACTCCCTACAAGTGTACGAAAGTATAGTGGTACCAACACTCTTATATGGGTGTGAAGCATGGGTTGCAAATGCTGCAGCGAGGAGGAGGCTGGAGGCAGTGATGTCCTGTCTAAGGGCAATGTGTGGTGTAAATATTATGCAGAAAATTCGGAATGTGGAAATTAGGAGAAGGTGTGGAGTTACTAAAAGTATTTGTCAGAGGGCTGAAGAGGGGTTGTTGAGGTGGTTTGGTCATTTAGAGAGAATGGATCAAAGTAGAATGACTTGGAGAGCGTATAAATCTGTAGGGGAAGGAAGGCGGGGTAGGGGTCGTCCTAGAAAAGGTTGGAGGGAAGGGGTAAAGGAGGTTTTGTGGGCGAGGGGCTTGGACTTCCAGCAAGCATGTGTGAGCGTGTTAGATAGGAGTGAATGGAGACGAATGGTTTTTGGGACATGACGATCTGTTGGAGTGTGAGCAGGGTAACATTTTGTGAAGGGATTCAGGGAAACCAGTTAATTGATTTAATTGGACTTGAGTCCTGGAAATGGGAAGTACAATGCCTGCACTTTAAAGGAGGGGTCTGAGATAGTGACAGCTGGGAGGGACTTTTCTCAGCTGTCGTATCTGAGCTCCTCTGCAAAGACAGTGATTATGTATGAGTGTGGTGAAAGTGTTGAATGATGATGAAAGTATTTTCTTTTTGGGGATTTTCTTTCTTTTTGGGTCACCCTGCCTCGGTGGGAGACGGCCGACTTGTTGAAAAAAAAAAAAAAAAAAAAAGTGCAAAAAGTTCCATGGGGAAGTGAAACAGAATTCTTCCTCTGTAAGCCATGCGTGTCGTAAGAGGCAACTTAAATGCCGGGAGCAAGGGGGGCTAGTAACCCCTTCTCCTGTATATATTACTAAAATTAAAAGGAGAAACTATCTTTATTCTTTTTCAGCCACCCTGCCTCAGTGGGATACGGCCGGTTTGTTGAAAAAAGAAGTAGTGCAAAAGGTTCAGTAGACAGTGCAAAATACTGTACTTCTGATGAAGAGTTAATTCAATATATGAAAAAGGACCCAAAAACCATTCAACACCTTCCCTTCATATACAAGAGGAATTACCAACAGACTTCTGGCTATCTTCAAGAGGCGACTTTTTAAGTTTTTCAAATTAGTTCCTGATCAGTCGGGCTGTGGTGCCAACATTGGATTGCATGTACCTATCAAGTAAGTGATCCCAGGAATAAATTACAGGCAAGGATCAAGTCAAAACAAGGCTACGAACTACCTAGCAGGATCAGTGATGATAAAATGATAAAAATACTTTTTCCTTGAATAAATACCAACATTCTAGGTAGTAGGTTGGTAGACAGCAACCGCCCAGGGAGGTACTACCGTCCTGCCAAGTGAGTGTAAAATGAAAGCCTGTAATTGTTTTACATGATGGTAGGATTGCTGGTGAACTTTTTTCTGTCTCATAAACATGCAAGATTTCAGGTATGTCTTGTTACTTCTACTTACACTTAGGTCACACTACACATTCATGTACAAGCATATACATGTACATACACATCCCTCTGGGTTTTCTTCTATTTTCTTACTAGTTCTTGTTCTTTTTTCCTCTTATCTCCATGGGGAAGTGGAACAGAATTCTTCCTCCGTAAGCCATGCGTGTCGTAAGAGTCGACTAAAATGCTGGGAGCGAGGGGCTAGTAACCCCTTCTCCTGTATACATTACTAAAGTTAAAAAGAAAAACTTGTGTTTTTCTTTTTGGGCCACCCCGCCTTGGTGGGAAACGGCCGATTTGTTGAAAAAAAAAAATACCAACATTTCAAAAGGAGTGTCAGGGTTCAAACCTGCAGTCTGGAGGTCCTAGAATTACTAGCCTGGCATCTCAACTAATTGCACCATTAATTCTAGAACTGTGGTATTGGTACACCTCTGGCAAGACAATGATGGAGTGAGTGATGATGATAGTGTTTCTTCTTTTTCGAGTCACCCTACCTTGGTGGGAACCGGCTGATGTGTTAAAAAATATATACTGCAGAACCATGATTTCAAACCAAGTTACATTTGTTCATTATGAAATTTCAGGAAACAAATATATTTCTAAAACCAAAATGTCTTTACAATGGTCAGATTGGAGAAACTGGGATGACTGATTATTGTTTCACACCATTAAAGTGAAGGAAAAGCTGTTATTGACTTACTGTTACAGTAGACCACATTGTTGAACTGACGGCTTGAAGGCGGTGCGATGTGATGAAAGAACTCCAAGGTTGATAGGGACAACAGTCGTAAGGTTCCATCCATGGTGATGCATGCTGCTATCCCATTTATTCCACAGTCATTGTCACTAAACTGTTGTGAGCATATTAGAATCTTTAATTTGATAACCTAATGGGAAGTGCACATATGTAAACATTAGCCAGAGATTCTTTATGTTCACTCAGCAGCAGTACAGTTTTGAAATACTCCATATAGAAGTCAAAAACAACAGGACATACGTACATGCAAGCTCAATTGTAGAAATAATACAATTTTGAGAATAAAAATTATCTCTGAAGAAAAAAAAAGTTAGAATCTGCACAAAGTAAGATCAAGAAAGGCTTTAGTAAGTACAAGATGAAGTGGCCCTTCAGTGGCCTTAATGATGAGGAAATGTGCATCATCAAGAAGAACATTAGTAGTGATTCAACATCATGACTTAGCATCTTAGAAGTAGCATGGGCCATACAATGGAAAAATAAACACATAAGCAGTATAATGTGATCCTTTATTGACAACGTTTCGCCCACACAGTGGGCTTTATCAAGTCACAAACAGATCTGTCTGTGACTTGATAAAGCCCACTGTGTGGGCAAAACGTTGTCAATAAAGGATCACATTATACTGCTTCTTTCTTTATTTTTCCATTGTGTCGGGGATTTATATCATTTATTTCCATGGGTCATACAAGTTTGACGAAGTATCAAGTATCTGAGGTCAGCACGAGGAAAAAAAACAGGAAAAAAGTGACAGCTGTGGCCCACAAGGAGGAAAGAGGATGAGAGATCCTCTAGAACAAAGATTCCCAACCTTTTCTATGCCCCACACCCCAAGTATATGTCTGATTAAAGTTGCACCCATACAAGAGTAACATCACCTTTGCATAAAATGCAAATATAAATTAAGCAATTAAAAAAGTTTTTGGTAAAATAAAAGGAATTGTGCTTTCCATTGGGACTCTCTTGTGGGCCCCCCCTGAAATGCAATCTTCCACCCCTTGGGAGTGCATGACCCCCAGGTTGGGAACCTCTAATCTAGAAGAAATAATGGGATGCAGAGGACACCAGGTTGTGAGTTTTAGAAAAATCAGAGAAATAAGGCAGAGGGATGTCAGAAAATACACAATGTTTGAAAGATCAACATCAGGTAGATGGAATTAAGAGGGAGACACAAGGAGTGTTTCAGTCTCATGTGCGAGATATTTGTGTATTGTTTTGGTCACAATACTTTGCCTTTTATTCATTGAAAGGAGTGTAGTTGTGAGCTAGAGAGCAAGGACTCTGCTTTTCAGAGGTAATCCTCTTGAATAAGGAAAACCACTGAAATGATTGTCAAAGAAAATAAAATTATTATTAATATATTCAAATCAAAGCAAGTTGATAGCAATAAAGGTGATGTTTCTTAGAAATAAATGCTATCAAAGGCAGTGATGAGAGCACCATGAATGGCAGATGTGTCAGGAATACTTTGAGAGAGCCTGGTGAAAAAAAAAAGAGGGGAGCTGAGATAGGCACTAGGCATAATGCATGTAAGCAAGTATTTATTAAGAGTACTCACAATGTTAATAAGGAAAAAATCTACCCTGCCAAAGTAAGCACAATAGCATTTATAATATACGTACAGTGGACCGTTGGTTTTCGTTCACCTCCAAACTCGAACAATTATGTAAGTGTATTTTCGTAAGTGCTTTTGTAAGTGTATTTTTGGGGGTCTGAAACGACTAATCTAATTTACATTTGTCCTTATGGGAACAAATTCGTTCGGTAACGGCACTCAAACAGCATTCTGGAAAGAATTTTCAACGAAAACCGAGGGTCCACTGTATATGAATGACAAAGTACAAGGTAAATGGTGAACAACACACTACAAACCTCAGGTGGTAGAAGCAGCAGTTTCTTGGGCACAAATTCATACGATGTGAGAAGTTTAGTGTTGACAGGCTCTTCTTGCAACACAACCACTTCGCTGCCTTGACATACTCGGTACACAATAACAGCGCCAAATACTTCCCTCGTCCCTCCCACCGCACCATCACTAGAGTCTGCAGGCACATTCGCTGAGCAGCTGCTGCTTGCTGAACCATCGCTTCGGCTCAGAGTGACAACAACATACTCGCCACAACTTGTAGGTACTATCTGGTTGACTGTTAAACGCAGCTTCACACTGTTTAACTTGTGCGGCAGAGGAATGCACTGGATGCACTTGGGCTCCTTTTTTATACCATTCTTTGGTTGAGGCTCAGGCATAACCTGATTATCTTTGACTTTTGACTTAGATGCTGAGACTGATCCCACTTGGGAACTTCCCTTATTTTTCACAAACATATTAGGTGGAGGAAAAAACATTTCAATATCGTTATGCAATAGCAATGGTGGATCTGACCACAGGTGTTTAGTCTTTGGGTGAGTAATTATGTTCGTCTGCCCAAACGTCCCAACCTTAACGGTAGATTTTTTATAGGGTCCCTGGGTGACTGATTTAGTAACCACTTTATTGCTGCTCATTGGCTGTGGAGCATTCACATTGAGGTCATACACTAATAAATACGGTACAAAGTTCTGCTGACCAGCAGATGCCGAGGTAGACACAACTGCAGGATCACTTAATGACGCAGACTCAGACTCCATAGCAACACAGTCCATGTCATTTTCCTCCTCTGTCGTGGATCCTCTCCTAGACGAGTCTAATTTCATAATGTCTAAACTCTCGGCTTCTCTTTGGGTAGCTTGATTCACATTATTTAGCACCTGAACCAGTCCCACATCACAAGTTTCCTGACGATCTCCACTGGATGTGCCAAAAAGTTCGTAACGCCTCAATCCTACCCCAACCACTAAACAAGAGCGAACAGAGGACAACAGATTCACAGTCGCACCCTTTAGTCTTTGGGACACTTCATTTGGATCTGCTAAAACACACAAAGAAGAAACTCTCACGTCGTGGGATGGTCGAGGAGGCGCAAACAATTCATCTGAGGGAAAAAACCATAGCCATTAAAACTGTTGAAATATGAGGGTCGTATTACAATGCTAAAAATTGTCATCAAATTTCCTGATACAATATTACTAAAAAAATTAGAGTGAAATAAGGGCAATACAAATTCTTGAAATGCATCCTTAAAATAAGTACTACCGTATAATCATCTGTATTATTTCTTTTGTACCTTCTTCAGTACATAAAGAAATACATACAGATTCACAAGATAATGGAAATGAACAAGTTTCTGCTCCATTAACATGTTTTCCACAATATACATAAAAGTATTTAATGTTGCCCCTATCCCAAATATCCCACTTCACTGTCAGAGTAACTTTCAAGACTATTACTTTCATACACCCCGTAACCCACGGATACTCAGCATCTAAGGTGCAAACTATGGGTTATTTACAAAAAGAGCTACATTGCATTAAAAATTCAGTGAGAACAAAATTACATCCAAAATTAAATTATAGAGCTCCTCCCATCAACACTTCCCACCAGCCTGTTTTAGATTGAGGCACACACATTAACCTTATTAACCTGTGACTGAATTTCCCAGCCTCTCTCTCATTAATCTCCTTCATCTGCTGCTTTTCCCCTTTATCCCTCCCTTTCCCTTAATTGCTTCCTTGCCCCCTCCTTCCCTTATTTGCTTCCTTCCCCCTCCTTCCCTTACTTGCTTCTATCCCCCCTCCTTCCCTTATTTGCTTCTATTCCCCCCTCCTTCCCTTACTTGTTTCTATCCTCCCTTCTTCCCTTACTTGCTCCTATCCCCCCCCCTTTCCTTTCCTCCCTACCTTTCTCTCCCTCTTTCCTCTCTACCCCTTCCTCCTTTCCTCTCTTTAGCCCTGACTTATCTTCTCTCCCACTCTTCCCCTCCTTTAGTCACAAAGCATAACATTTGTTAATATGAGTACTGACAGTGCTGCCACAGTTAAGCCATGTAAAAATTTCAGTATCTAAACCACAACGACCAACACCACCCCAAAGTCATGCTTGGGTCCAGCACCCATCATACTAACCTGTTAAATTCCTGTGAGCAGTAACCACCTCCCTCCCTCCTCAGAACAAATTATTTCTATAGATATATATTTTTTTAATATGCTGACAGTCTTCCACCAAGGAAGGGTGACCCAAAAAAAAACACTTTCACCATCATTCACACTATCACTGTCTTGCCAGAGGCACTGATACAACAGTTTAGATGTCACTAAACAGCAAATATCCCAAACCCCTTCTTTAGAGTGCAGGCACTGTACTTCCCACCTCCAGGACTCAAGTCCGGCTAACCAATTTCCCTGAATCCCTTCACAAATCATAACCCTGCTCACACACTACAGCTCGTCAAGTCCAAAAAAAAACATTCGTCTCCACTCACTCCTAACATGTTCACAATACACCTGCTGTATTTGTGTATTTCTACATATGCACAAATAATGAAACTACTTCTTTCAATAAACCAGCTGTATCCCACTGAGGCAGGGTGGCCCAAAAAGAAAAAGTCTCTCTTTTTAACTTTATTAATGGATACAGGAGAAGGGGTTACTAGGCCCTTGCTCCCGGCATTTCAGTTGCCTCTTACGACATGCATGGCTTACGGATTAAGAATTCTGTTTCACTTCCCCATGGAGATCAGACGAAATAAACAAGAACAGGAACTAGCATGAAAATCGAAGAAAACCCAGAGGTCTGGTGATGCCCGGGGCCAACTCCCTGATTGTATGCCCCAAAGACTCCTAGATTGTATGCCCCAAATCAC
This sequence comes from Cherax destructor, assembly GCA_009830355.1. Classification (NCBI taxonomy): domain Eukaryota; kingdom Metazoa; phylum Arthropoda; class Malacostraca; order Decapoda; family Parastacidae; genus Cherax; species Cherax destructor. The sequence continues at coordinate 206,303 of WNWK01000767.1, forward strand.
TATCTTATTTCCCTCTCTAATTGGATGCCCCCCCCATTTGGATGCCCAGGGCCACCGCCCCTACGCCCCCCTCTCTGCACGCCACTGAAACCCAGAGGGGTGGGTATATATATGCTTATACATGTATGTGTAGTGTGACCTAAGTGTAAGTAGAAGTAGCAAGATGTACCTGAAACCTTGCATGTTCTTCTTCTTTCAACAAACCAGCCATATCCCACCGAGGCAGGGTGACCCAAAAAGAAAAACAAAAGTTTTTTTTAAGTTTATTAATGTATACAGGAGAAGGGGTTACTAGGCCCTTGCTCTCGGCATTTCAGTCGCCTCTTACGACACGCATGGCTTACGGATTAAGAATTCTGTTCCACTTCCCCATGGTGATAAGAGAAAATAAACAAGAACAAGTAAGAAAATATAAGAAAACTCAGGTGAGTGTGCATACATAAACATGTACATGCATGTGTAGTGTGACCTAAGTGTAAGTAGCAAGACATACTAGAAATCGTGCATGTTTATGGGACAGAAAAAAAGACACCAGCAATCCTACCATCATGTAAAACAAATACAGGCTTCCATTTTACACTCACTTGGCAGGACAGTAGTACCTCCCTGGGCAGTTGCCGTCTACCAACCTACTACCTAGGATAATGAAACTTACCAACAGCTATATCATCGAGGGGCAGCTCTACGACTTGCGATGTAGGTGGAGGAGGGGGTGGGGGAGGAGGGGGAGGGGGAGGTTGGGGTGGGGGTGAGGCTGAAGGAACAGGCGGTGTCGATGGTCCTGGTGACTGGATGCTCAAGGCGTCAGTTTCTACAGAGAGCCCGGCTTGAGTATCAGACTCCGAATACGGTCCAGCATGATTGGTATCATTTTCACTATTTGTTGAACCATTTTGTTCTTCTTCTCCCCATGCCCATGCCTCGCAGGGGGCTGGTGGCTGTAGAGGCATATCCGTATATCCTATCGTGTCCGAAAAATGCTTATCTAATATTGTAGAGTCAGAGGGATCTATTGAAAAATTAACTTCTTTCTGAAATAGAAAATATATTTTTTAATATGGCAATTATACTCATTGATTTAATCTTATCTGTAAACATGTTATGTTCTTAAATACATACATGTAATGTTCATTGCCCTTGTAGTCTAAAGTTAGGATTAAGCTTGTTCAAAAAGCTCTGCATAACCATTGGCTTTCCACATGAATTATCAAGTATCACCCATTTCTGTATAAATAATGTATCATGTGGAAATAAACTTTGAATTTGAAAAGCTTTTAATTTCATTTCAGGTAGAATACTTCAAAGAAACAAATTTCTTAATTCACAGGTACAGTACAGAAATTAAATTACCATAAGTGAAGTTCATTACAACTCACTGTGCATGTAGGTTAGGTTAGCAACAAATACTTAGGTATGTTTGAGAATCATGCTCATAGCTATATTATTGCATATAGGAAGGCTCCGCTTTACAGTGCTTCGCTTTACGGAGCTTTACTAATGCAGCGGCTTTCAATTATATTCATTCTTCATATATTCAGACTTCCTACAATAAATATTAATTCATATTTCACAAATCTTTCAAACCTTATCTTAAAAGGAAAAGACTAGAGCCCTACATAAAAATTTAAAATAAATTAAAGGTTTTGCCATAGTGAACTGTTTTTATGTGTACTTTTAGGAATAATGTATTTATGAATTTTTAGGCCTAGTTCTATTGCTCACTTAATATATGGTAGTGTAAACATGTTATCAGGCTTTTATATGCAATTGAAAGTGGGAAAAAAAAAAAAAGGCTATGTTTCACTTTACAGCAATAGCCCAGAACCTTATCTGCTGTGTAAGTGGGGCCCTCCTGTACTAGTTAAAGATTGCTCTGAAAATTTCCAGAGTATAAAACCCACTAGGTTTTCTTAAATATAAAAAAAGTATGTGCAAGGGTTATAGTGATGAGCTAGCAAAGAGAAAGCACCACATTCAACCAAGTTATTATTCCAACCAACCGGCTATCAGTGAAGTGTTCAAAGCGTACTTCTAGTTGAGAGGGCTGAGGATAAGATGTGCTGTCAATTCCTTATTTTTTTTTTTTTTCTTCAACAAGTCGGCCGTCTCCCACCGAGGCAGGGTGACCCAAAAAGAAAGAAAATCCCCAAAAAGAAAATACTTTCATCATCATTCAACACTTTCACCACACTCATACATAATCACTGTCTTTGCAGAGAAGCTCAGATACGACAGCTGAGAAAAGTCCCTCCCACCTGTCACTATCTCAGACCCCTCCTTTAAAGTGCAGGCATTGTACTTCCCATTTCCAGGACTCAAGTCCAACTAAATCAATTAACTGGTTTCCCTGAATCCCTTCACAAAATGTTACCCTGCTCACACTCCAACAGATCGTCATGTCCCAAAACCATTCGTCTCCATTCACTCCTATCTAACACGCTCACACATGCTTGCTGGAAGTCCAAACCCTCGCCCACAAAACCTCCTTTACCCCTTCCCTCCAACCTTTTCTAGGACGACCCCTACCCCGCCTTCCTTCCCCTACAGATTTATACGCTCTCCAAGTCATTCTACTTTGATCCATTCTCTCTAAATGACCAAACCACCTCAACAACCCTCTTCAGCCCTCTGACAAATACTTTTAGTAACTCCACACCTTCTCCTAATTTCCACATTCCGAATTTTCTGCATAATATTTACACCACACATTGCCCTTAGACAGGACATCTCCACTGCCTCCAGCCTCCTCCTGCTGCAGCATTTGCAACCCATGCTTCACACCCATATAAGAGTGTTGGTACCACTATACTTTCGTACATTCCCTTCTTTGCCTCCATGGATAACGTTTTTGTCTCCACAGATACCTCAATGCACCCTTCACCTTTTTTCCTTCATCAATTCTATGGTTAACCTCATCCTTCATAAACCCATCCGCTGACACGTCAACTCCCAAATATCTGAAAACATTTACTTCTTCCATAAGCCCTCTCTCCAATGTGATATCCAATTTTTCTTTATTTAAATCGTTTGATACCCTCATCACCTTACTCTTATCTATGTTCACTTTTAACTTTCTACCTTTCACACACTCCCAAACTCGTCCACTAACCTTTGCAACTTTTCTTTAGAATCTCCCATAAGCACAGTATCATCAGCAAAAAGTAACTGTGTCAACTCCCATTTTGCATTTAATTCTCCATAATTTAATCCCACCCCTCCCCAACACCCTAGCATTTACTTCTTTTACAACCCCATCTATAAATATATTAAACAACCATGGTGACATTACACATCCCTGTCTAAGACCTACTTTTACCGGAAGTAATCTCCCTCTCTCCTACACACCCTAACCTGAGCCTCACTATCCTCATAAAAAATCTTTACAGCCTTCAGTAACTTACTACCTATTCCATACACTTGCAACATTTGCCACATTGCTCCCCTATCCACTCTATCATATGCCTTTTCTAAATCCATAAATGCAATAAAAACTTCTCTACCTTTATCTAAATACTGTTCACATATATGCTTCACTGTAAACACTTGATCTACATATCCCCTACCCACTCTAAAGCCTCCTTGCTCATCTGCAATCCTACTCTCTGTCTTACCTCTAATTCTTTCAATAATAACCCTTCCATACACTTTACCTGGTATACTCAGTAAACTTATTCCCCTATAATTTTTACACTCTCTTTTATATCCCTTCCCTTTATATAAAGGAACTATACATGCTCTCTGCCAATCCCTAGGTACCTTCCCCTCTTTCATACATTTATTAAACAAAAATACCAACCACTCCAGCACTATATCCCCCCCTGCTTTTAACATTTCTGTCATGATTCCGTCAATTCCAGCTGCTTTACCCCCTTTCATTCTACGTAATGCCTCACGCACCTCCCCCACACTCACATCCTGCTCTTCTTCACTCCTAAACGATGTTGTACCTCCCTGACCAGTACATGAAATTACCGCCACCCTCTTTTCATCGAGATTTAAAAGTTCCTCAAAATATTCCCGCCATCTACCCAATACCTCCAGCTCCCCATCTACTAACTCCCCTACTCTGTTTTTAACTGACAAATCCATTCGTTCCCTAGGCTTTCTTACCTTGTTTATCTCACTCCAAAATTTTTTCTTGTTTTCAGCAAAATTTCTTGACAGAGCCTCTCCCATTCTTTCATCCGCTCTTCTTTTGCACTCTCTCACCACTCTCTTCACCTTTCTTTTACTCTCCATATACTCTGCTCTTCTATTAACACTTCTGTTTTGTAAAACCTCTCATAAGCTACCTTTTTCTCTTTTATCACACCCTTTACTTCTTCATTCCACCACTCACTCCTCTTTCCTCCTGCACCCACCCTCCTATAGCCACAAACTTCTGCCCCACATTCTAATACTGCATTTTTAAAACTATCCCAACTCTCTTCAACCCCCCCACTACTCCTACTTGCACTAGCCCACCTTTCTGCCAATAGTTGCTTATATCTCACCCTAACTTCCTCCTCCCTTAGTTTATACACTTTTACCTCTCTTACTTGCTGTTGCCATTTTCTTTTTGTCCCATCTACCTTTTACTCTAACTGTAGCTACCACCAAATAATGATCTGATATATCCGTTGCCCTCTATAAACATGTACATCCTGAAGCCTACTCATCAACCTTTTATCCACCAATACATAATCCAACAAACTACTTTCCTTACGTGCTATATCATACCTTGTATATTTATTTATCCTCTTTTTCATAAAATATGTATTACTTATTACCAAACCTCTTTCTACACATAGCTCAAGTAATGGTTCCCCATTTACATTTACCCCTGGCACCCCAAATTTACCTACTACTCCATCCACAACATTTTTACCCACTTTAGCATTAAGATCCCCAACCACAATTACTCTCTCATTGGTTCAAAACTCCCCACACACTCACTCAACATTTCCCAAAATCTCTCTCTCCCTCTACACTTCTCTCTCTCCAGGTGCATAAACACTTACTATAACCCACTTTTCACATCCAACCTTTATTTTACTCCACATAATCCTTGAATTTATACATTTATATTCCTTCTTTACCTGCCATAACTGATTATTCAACATTATTGCCACTCCTTCTTTAGCTCTAACTCTATTTGAAACCCCTGATCTAATCCCATTTATTTCTCCCCACTGAAACTCTCCTACCCCCTTCAGCTTTGTCTCACTTAAAGCCAGGACATCCAGCTTCTTTTCATTCATAACATCTACAATCATCTCTTTCTTATCATTCGCACAACATCCACGCACATTCAACATCCCACTTTGACGGTTTTCTTCTTCTTCTTTTTAGTAAGCTATACAGGAAAAGGGTTACTAGCCCATTGTTCCTGGCATTTTAGTTGACTTTTACAACACGCATGGCTTACGGAGGAAAGATTCTTATTCCACTTCCCCATGGATATGAAAGGGAAAAGCAATAAGAACAAGAACTATTAAGATAAAATCAAAGAAAACTCAGATGAGTGTGTATACATAAATGTGTACATGTTTGCCTAGTGTGACCTAAGTGTAAGTAGCAAGACGTACCTGAAATCTTGCATGTTTATGAGACAGAAAAAAGACACCAGCAATCCTACCATCATGTAAAACAGTTTCAGGTTTCTGTTTCACAGTCACCTGGCAGGATGGTAGTACCTCCCTGGGTGGTTGCTGTCTACCAACCTACTACCTATATACAAATATACCTATATACCTATATACAAAGGAATTAAAAATAGTTTAATACTTCACATTTTTTGCTTTAATAACTCAGAAGGAACCTATACAATGCAAAACATTCTATGTCAGAACCTGCTATATACTTTTTTTATGTATCACTTCTGAAAATACTTGGACCTTCATCACAGTGCACACTAAGTATTTTCTTTGGCTCCTTCACATTTTGGTCATTAGTAGTAGATACTTTAAAAACTTACCTTTAACTGCTTAGCTGTATTCCACACTACAATACTGCCATGTTTAGTTGCAGAAGCAATGAACTGATGACTATTAGTGTGGCTTAAAAATGCCACTTCTTCAGTGCGTTCACTGTGCGTCAGGGCAGGACTTGTGGCATATGTGACAGACAGCGGAACATTATTGGTGTATTCCCCCTTCACAAATGGGCAGTTTGGCGAGTGACGTTCGTGCTCCGACCTACAAGAGATGAAAGATAAAAAAAAAAAAAAAAAAAAAAATCCTGAATTAGTGTACAGAGTGCATTTAGCTAAGTGGTAAATATTATTTTCTATATATGTATAAGGGTGATGCTTTGAGCATCTCTAAGTTACTGCCATATATAGGAGGGCACCACACATGCAACATCATCTTTTCAGTGTTACTTGTTTTCATTGGCTTCGAACTAAGCTGTTGTTCATTATGTTTCATCTGCCAGCGATTGTCACCAGCAGGTGGAACAATGGCTCAATTGAAAGCCAACAAAGATGCAGAACACCAAAAATAGATGCTGTATATGAGGGACACTCCTGTACTCTGCATAAGCGAAGATTATAGTACAGTGGACCCTCGGTTAACGAATACCCCGGAAATCGTGCAATTATGTAAGTATAATTTTGTAAGTTCTTGTGGAAGTGTATTTTTGGGGGTCTGAAATAGACTAACCTACGTGAAATTTTTCCTTAAGGGAGTGAATTCGTTCGGTAATGGCACTTGAGCAGACTTCAGGATTGAAGTTTTTACAAAACTCGGGGGTCCACTGTACGTACTAACATTGTGATTTGATAACTTACTCTGGTTTCATATGAACACAAGGCAGTATTACTGCAAAAATGGAATACAATATTAACAAGATGAGGAATTACGTATGCAAAACCTGGGTATCTATTTCAAATAGATACCCAGGAGTTTTTTCTTTTTCAACAAGTCGGCCGTCTCCCACCGAGGCAGGGTGACCCAAAAAGAAAGAAAATCCCCAAAAAGAAAATACTTTCATCATTCAACACTTTCACCACACTCATACATAATCACTGTCTTTGCAGAGGCGCTCAGATATGACAGCTGAGAATGAGTCCCTACCAGCTGTCACTATCCCAGACCCCTCCTTTAAAGTGCAGGCATTGTACTTCCCATTTCCAGGACTCAAGTCCAACTAAATCAATTAACTGGTTTCCCAGTAGTTGCACATGTGTAATTCCTCAACACAAGGCAGTAGCACATGTCAACCCAGTTAATAAACTAATACATGGGGATTAATAATGACAACAGGCAGCAGTGAAAAAATGTTGATGCTGTACAGACACCTAAAAGGAAGAGTTCAGAAATGATACATTTTGAGATCACTTAGTTTTGCTTCAAGCTATGACATGAAGTTTCTTTTCATTCATAACTTTCACAATCAATTTACACCCATACACATTCAAATATACCAGCTCTAAAATATCCTTTTTCAAGTTAATGTGTACAGGAGGAAGAGTTACTAGAACCTTGTTCCCGGCATTTTAGTCGCCTTTCAAGACGCACTGCTTACTTAGGAAGCATGCCTCTCCACTTCTCCATGGAGATGAAAGAAAACAGTATAAAAACAAGAGCTATTAATTAGAAAGAACCTCAGATGAGCTTGTGTACACATGTACATGCACAAATGCATGTGGAGTATGAACTAAGTGTACCTATCATCATATGCATTTATGAGACAAAAGACACCAGAAATCCTACCACTTTGTAAAACAATTACAGGTTTCTGCTTCACACTTATCTGGCAGGATGACAGTACCACCCTTGGTGGTTGCTGTCTATTAACCTACTACAGTACTAATGTGTTTAAATATTCAGATGTGGACTATGCTATTTCTATAACCTCATAAAATTTGTTTTCCTTTGTCCCTCTACCCGTACATAAGACTGGTTTAAAGACTTCTACGCTTGAAGTCCAGACCAAGGTGAGAGTTCATTGCTGACTGCCTAGTAAATTAAGCAGTTTCTGTCACTAACCTGTAGGCCCACATAGGCATCAAAATCTGGCTGATATAGTTCTTTCAGCAGATAGTCAGCTTCATCTTAAAAACTTCCACCCTATTTACAACAATATTTCACACAATTTAATGATGAATGAGGTTGGGAAGAGAAGCTCAGTTGTAGGTAATCAATGGACCAGAATAACCAATAATCTAGAAAATTCTTATTCCCAAAAAAAATTTAGATTAAAACCAGCAACTTACCAGGGTTCATCAGTTGGTTCCCAGTAGACGAGGCAAACACTACAGATAAAGCACATTGCGCGGTCATCATCTGCTGCTATAGGTTGGTGGAAGAACCCTGCCTGAGCCATCTGCTCCGGTAAAGCCCACCTGGGAAAAAAAATTAATCTATAAACACTGCGTGTTCTCCAATATTAATTCAAAAGTCATAACAGTAGGATTAGTGTAAAAATTTCACTCACAAATTCTGGCTCGTATACTTAATTAATTTAGTGACATTTAAACTGTTGTATCTGGGTGCCTCTGCAAAGACAGTGATTACGTGTGAATGATGGTTCACCCTGCCTTGGTGGGAGACGGCCTACATGATAAAAAAAAAAAGTCCAAAACATTTATTTATAAAATAATTGAAAACCAAGTCCTTTTTCCAATATCAGTACTACTTAAATCACAATTTTATTCATGCTTCCTTTTTTCCTCCACTAATATTACCTCCCTTCAATACTAACTTACTCCATTCACTACCATTATGTCCCTTCAATACTAACTCACTCCATTCACTACCATTACCTTCCTTCAATACTAACTAGCTCCATTCACTACCATTATCTCCCTTCAATACAGCCTCTCCTCACTTAACGACGGAGTTCCATTCCTAATACCGTAGTGGTAGTAGTAGTAGTGGAGTCAAGTCATATTCTAGGAAAGGAGCACTGCAATGAAGCTGGCGGCCCACATAGGGTAAGGACATTTTTCCCCCTCTGTGTTTTTGTCCTTACCCTATGCGGGCTGCCAGCTTCATTGCAGTGCTCCTTTCCTAGAATATGACTTGACTCCACTACTACTACTACTACTACCACTACTACTACTACTACCACTACCACTACTACCTCCATTATTACCCCTCCACCACTTTCTTGTGCCCTCCCCTGTCTGCCTGCCTATAAATACCCCTTCTACCTGTCGTTTGTGTTAGTGTGACTTTGTAAATGGTCCAAGTCGGACCGAAACGTCGTCGTAAGCTCCTCTCTTTTCTATATGTGCGGGTTGTGTGTGTATTGTTCCAGTCACGGTATTGTGCCTTTTTTTTGTTATCCCTGCAGCCCTGTCTTGTTGACTACCTGGTCAACCTGGCCGTTGCTGATAGCAATCCACTGGTCTATACATTCATCAAAATTTAGCCAATCTGGCACTTTTTTTGAAGTAAGACCAAATTTCTCTTGAATTTTTACCTTTCCTCTGACACCATGAAACACACGAGATACTTGTAACATTCACTTACTTACAAACATTACCTCAATCCACAGCAGGATTCGAACCTGCAAATTCGGCATCAGAGTACACAGTACTTTATCCACATGTAGTCTGGCTGTGTGGATAAAGTGCTGTGTACTCTGATGCCGAGTTTGCAGGTTCGAATCCTCTATGGACCGAGTGATAATGTTTGTAAATAATTTTGCCTGTCTGCAAACTGTTAAGCAATACACTTACTTGTAATTCATGTGTGGCCATTTAATGAAGGTAGCCAACCTGGCAGCCTCGCTGCACATGGCCTCTCTATCTGGCGGACCAGTACCTGGTGGACCCTGACCAGTGTCTGGGGTGGGAGGGGGCAGCAGGTGAGCCAACCTCTGGATCAGAGCCGATGCAATAGAGAGTGCAGGGATGTATCGTGTGAGGCGCTTGAGCTCGCTCACTACACCCAGGCATACACTGCGCAGCACCCCCAGAGGCAGTTCTAGGCGCAGAGTGCTCCACTGCAAAGAAAAAAATGCTACAGTATTGCATTTTGATGGGAGGAGGAAAGCCTTTATGGGTGAGGGAGGGAAAAATTTTTGGTGAATGGGCATAAGGGAAGTGTGTTTGCTGAATGTCATAAATGAAGAGTTAATGGTCCAAGTCGGACCGAAGTTTCTTTCTCCTATGTTCCAGTCACAGAAATGTGCCCTTTTATTCTGTGAGGAAGATTTTGATGTGTTGGGTAGAGGATAAGAGTTTGGTGAGACTGGAAAAGATTCTGGGGATGAGAGAAACAGCTTGGTGGGTGGCGTATGGAGTTGGAAAAGTGTAATATAGATGAAGAAGCTAGAAAGTTCGGTCAGGGAAGGGGGATAATATCTGCAAAGTGCTGAAAGTGAAATTTTTTCCAGCACACTCTAAGAAAAAAAAACACATAACATACTATCAAAAAAAAAAAACGTCACACTAAAGCTATCAACTTGGCCATTGAGATAATTAATATAATCATTAAAGATTAAAAAGTATGCTATATTTAAAAATCTTTAATTTAAAAGATTTTAGGTGGTAAAGCAGGAAATGTCACTTGTGGGTTTAATATTAAATTCACAGGAAAGCACTAAACTCCTAGGGATCATACAACATCTGTGGAATGAAAGTTATTCAAGTTTGACCCAAGGAAAGGGATGGAAACTCAAATTCCTTGGATCAAGAGCCTTTCACCAGCATCAAGGTCCCCCCTTTGCAAGGGAGAGATGGAAATTAAATTTAGAAAAAAAAAAAGATGGATAAAATCTTCACTACCCCTTCATGGATGGTTGACTGGTAAGGCAACTTGAGAAGATATTAAGTACAGTTTGTGTAAGTGTGCTAAATTAGAGTAGAGACAACTGTCTGAGTATTTGATGTGTTATTGGAGTGGGAGCAAGGTAACTTTCTATGAAGAGATTTAAGGAAACCTGTTAGCCAGATCTGAGTTCTGGATATAGCAGGTATAGTGCTTGCACTATACCTGGGGATATTATGGTTCAGTCGATCATCTGAATTGGCACAGAATGTATGTGCATTTCTGCAAGGGCAACAGGAAATGAGAGTAAATGCACTGTACTGAGGTTTCATTTTTCAGTCTCCCTGCCTTGCTGGTAAAAAAGGCTGATAAGATAAAGATAGTGAGGAACTGTACCATTTTCAAGGAATGCTTATTAACAGAATAAAAAATAACAAGGCTTCATAAAAAATATCAGGCACGACAGAAACACAAGAAAGGAGCACTGCAGCAGGTCTACTGGCCCATGCTAGGCAGGTCCAGCAGACATTAAAAATGTTGAGCATTAAAAATTTCTCACCTTCGCTAATTTTGGATTGATACGTGACTGCGCTTGGTGAGCAGCAATGCCCTGAGCCAGAACTTCCTGCACCTCTGCAGCATGATCTATGTTACTTAGCTCTCCAAATGCCAGCGTCTGCTGCAGCTGAATACCCTGCAGGAAACACACGAGAACATATTAGAAATTCTTAATAGTCTTCTCTTTACGGTGTTTGTGCACTACAAGGCATAAAAATTTTTATAAAACAGGAGACCCAGTAAAGTCAATGTAATCCATATACAGTGGTACCTCGGTTTTCGTCGATAATTCATTCCAGAATGCTGTTCGAGGGCCGTTACCGAACGAATTTGTTCCCATAAGGACAAATGTAAATTAGATTAGTCTGTTTCAGACCCCCAAAAATACACTTATAAAAGCACTTACAAAAATACACTTGCATAATTGTTCGAGTTGGGAGCTGTACGAAAACCGAGGTACCACTGTAGTTTGAAGAACAATCTTGGAATTCCACCATAGTGCTCTGCCTAGTATGAAGAACAATCTTGGAATTCCACCATACTCCTCACTGGGCAGACTGCTTACTGCACGTTTACAACATACGAACACCTGCCATTACATTATCCTCGGCAACACACCAAAGACCAAACATGATCTTGGGTATGGGTAAAATTCTATGTGAAAAATCCACAAAGCCAATTCAAACATTGTTTTCTAGTTGTTTATTCAGTCAGGTAAATAGACTACTGCTCAAGATGATGGGCTGAAGAAGTTTACCTATGGAGGCAAATTAAGAATTTACAAGTGTATAGTCGAATCAATACTTCTACATAGGTGTGAGGCACATGCTTTAAATGTTGCAGCATGGAGGGACCTAGAGGCCGTGGAGAAGTCATGTTTGAGAGCAATGTGGAAAAAAAAAAATGACCAAGGAGATTTGTACAGCATTTGCTCTTAAGTACGTACAGTGGTCCCTCGTGTTTCGGTGATTTCGAGCTTTGAGCGCTTTTTTCGGTCAATGTTTCCCTCGTGTATCGGTCATTCCCTCATGTATCAGTCCGTACCAGACCTGTCCGCCTCGCCACGCAGGACGCCAGTCTAGCGTTGTTTACCAGTGAGAGAACATTACCCAGCGTGCTCTTTCAAACATTTCACAATAAATTTATTGTGTTTATTGCTGGTTTAGTGATTGTCACTGTGAAATAAGTCACCATGGGTCCAAAGAAGCTTCACAAGTCGATAAAGGCTATAGCACCAGCCAGTGATAAAGTGTAGCATTAACAGTGTAGCAATGGAATTAAGTCACTCTGTCTGACTTTTTTGGGTTATCCTAGGTTTTCTACACATGCTGCTATGTATGATAATCTATGTATAACTGGATTTGTGTATACCTGAATAACTTACTTAAGTAAGTTAAGTGATTAATCGATAGAAAATGACGACACGAAACTTAACTCCTACAATGTTGTTTGAGGAATATAGGGACATTGACAAGAGCACCGCCCTCTGCCACCATCTCCTCCAAGGTAAGTGTAAGTATTTCTTATTTATATAAGTGTGAATATTTCTTATTTATAAATTAAAGTGTAAATATTTCTTATTTATAAATTATGCACATTGTTTGTGTGATAGTGGTGGTGGCTTTCTGCTGCTTCCGACCACCACCACAGCTTATGGTCAGTGGCCCTTACACCCAACAACAAACACACTACCACCAGTCCTTACATTCGTAATGACATGTTTTATTCATTCTAGAGTTTATATCATATTTCTATGTTATTAATATTGTTTATTATGTCATATTAGATGAATTGTGCTAGATAAATAAGCTGTAGAGTTGATATGATTGTCATATTGAAGGACTATCTTGTCCTGCCTCCAAACAAACTCTCCAGACTCTCTCATACGCCAACAAGAGTCTTCAATAAAGGTAAAACTTATTTAACTGTTCATTTGTCCATTATAATTAGTGCTTTATATTTATTTCTCATTGTTTTCTGTATGTAAAACTATAGTATTTCTTCTTTAAAACAATGAATTTTTTGTGAATATTTTTGGGTGGAAACGGATTACAGTAATTGTATTTACATTATTTCTTATGGGAAATAAGGTTTTGAGTTTCGAGTAATTCGAGTTAAGGTCTAGCTCCTGGAACGGATTATGACCGATAGTCGAGGGACCACTGTACTATAATATTTTTTAACACACTGGCCACTTCCTACCAAGGTAGGGTGATCTGAAAAAGAAGAAACACTTTCATCATCACTCACTATCACTGTCTTGCCAGAGGCATGTTGAAGCTATAGGTCAAAATGCTATAAAAAAAAAATTATTAGTTGGCAGTAGGAAGCATATGAAAGTGGCACAAGCTAAAATCTAGAAGAAACTGTACAAATGTTATGTTCAGAAGCCTTCATGTGCTGGTAGTGTTCAGGGCATTCACCTTCACTCTAATGCTAATATGCTAGCACAGCATATGAGCATACCGACTTCAGGCAAGCTATGGATGGAAATAGCATTTTCGTAGTGCCATTTCCCAAGTAATATGCAGACTCACTGTGTGGTTAGCAGTGCGTCAACGTAGGAAGTAGAGCCATTCAGATTAATGATAAACAATAAACGAGCACCTACTTTTACCTCTAAATATACAATGCTACCAATGAAGAGGATAGTAATGACAAAGATATTAAAACGTTATCAAAAATGTTACTTATACAAGATGCAGTTGAACTCGAAGTATAATACAATGACCTCTCAATACAAAGAAAGATGTGCTGACGTGTTATCCATGCTTTAACACTTAGAAAATTGTCCTAAGAGAGAAGTATCATTATGGGAAATAGTTGAAGACTGATACATTCTTCAGATCATTTGCTACTTGTTTTCCAAACCATTTGTAAGTAGGTCAGTGGAGCTTCACAGCTCTTCTGTTCCTTCTACATCTCCTCAACCATTTACAATTAGATTGGTGGAGCTTCACAGCTCCTCTGCTGCTACTACATCTCCTCAACCATCTACAAGTAAACTAGTGTAGCTTCACACCTCCTCTAACTCAGAATAAAAGTTATTCTAAGTCATAACTACACAATGACTGCAATCAAATCTCATCTATCCACTATATACACACTTGAGTGTATGGTACTGTATTGGTAGTGTCTAGAACCAATGAACAAAGTCCACTGGTTACATTACTGTCCCTTATGATCATGACAAAATCTCATTATTCGGATTTGAGGGGCATCAGCATTGCTGGACACCCTCTCTCCCTAATAGTCCGGTAAATCGAGGTTACGCTGTACTGTACTATGGTTATATGCTCAAAATGACCAAGATTAAAATAGTCCAGAAACAGTAACCAAGTGATGGTGAAAGTGTTTTCCTCTTTGTTAGGTTACCCTACTTCAGTGGGAGATTGGCTTTAGTGTTAAAATAATGTATATTTTACTAAGGAGGCAAGTCAAGAGGTTTTAAAAAACAAGAACATAGTAGTAAAAAAGGGTCTTCATAGAAGTTATTTCAACATGACAAAACTGAACTTGCAATAGTCAAATGATTGGATACAAAACATTTTTTTTTTCTTAACACATTGGCCGTTTCCCACCAAGGCAGGGTGAAAAAGAAGAAACTCTTTCATCATCACTTACTCCATCACTGTCTTGCCAGAGGGGTGCCAATAGTGGTTCAAAACTGCAAACACCCCCACCCTTTCTTCAGAGTACAAACACTGTACAGTGGACCCCCGAGTTACGATCATAATTCATTCCAGAAGGCTGCTCAAGTGCCATTACCAAACAAATTCTCTCCCTTAAGAAATAATGTCAAGTAGGTTAGTCCATTTCGGACTCCCAAAAATACACTTACAAAAGCACTTACAATATTACACTTACATAATTGTACGATTTCCGAGGTGACCGTAACTCGGGGGTCCACTGTACTTCATCTCTAGTTTCCCTGAATCCCTTCATAAATGTTACTTAGGTCACAGTCCAACAGCACATCAAATCATAGGGTAATCATTTTGATAACAGTGAAAACAAGGCACAACTTCAAATTATGGAGAAAAAGGTTTAGAAGATAGTAAAGCACAAAGTATGTAGACATTTCATAGTGGTGGATGGCTGCAATAGTCTTAAAAATGCAGAAGTACAGTATCCATCAAAACTACTGGAAATTTTGAATTGTGACTTCTGAGTCTTTCTGGCATGACAGCTTTTGAATGAAATAGTGGTCAATGTATATCTTTTTTATTTTTTGAGTCACCTCACTTTGGTGCAAGCTGGCCAGTGTGTTTAAAAAATAACTGAAAACAAGACATCAGGAACACAGCTCTATTTATGCGACTACAAATAAATAATTACAAACGTACCAACAATAACTTGTGCTGCACATGAATACAGTACGGGCATTCCTCACTAATACAGCAGGTTAAGTTCCAAACCACCATCGTAAAGCAAATGTCACCTTAAAGCAAATGACAGCCTTTTCTTTCCACTTACCAATGCATATAAAAGCCTAAAAATATGCTTACACTATCATTTACTAAGTGTGCAATAGCACTAGGCCTAAATAAAGAAGCAAAAGTAAAAATAAATAAAAATTTGAAAATTGCCAAAAACTATCTTAAGAGCAAGGCAAGACCAAAAATAATAAATATGAATATACAGTAATTGAAAAATGCCATATTAGAGAAGTGCTCTAAAGCGAGCACTGTATTAATGAGGTATGCCTGTATGTATACCCTTTCTAATTCAAGTATCCCCACAATTTCAACAACCATCACTAGTATTTTTTTTTACCTCTGATAGTAGCATCTCCACAATGACTGTTTCCTCTGGTGCAGCCACAGGAGCCTGGAGGACAGTACCCAGAAGAAGAACGCCATGATGGTCGCGCCGCATACCCACTGTCCGTCCTCCACACACCACCACACTGTTGCTCTCTCCATGGTACACGCACACCAGCTTAGTTTTGCTATCCCCTAGAAATAATTAGTATAATCAATGCATGGATAAATGGATAGCATTGTAACCATAAAACAAGATCACTTTTGTATCTATGTAATTTCAAAAACAAGTGTTACTGTTTTGTATTATCAAAATATAAATGAAACGAACTATCTTTACGAAGTAGTATTGTACATTAATTCCTATATGCAGTATTGTACAAGCTTTAATTAAGAAAAAAATTTGAGGAAGAATTAAACACTGTGCAATAAAATACGAGTCAAGAAAATAATAATGTTTTAATTGCTAAACATAGCTTGGGTGATTAAAAAAATATTCAGACAACACTAGATCAAATATTTAAACAAAAATGCCAAACAAAAATAATGTAGGGAGTGGGAGTTGTCACAGTTGCTCTTTGCTGATGACACTGTGCTTTTGGGAGATTCTAAAGTGAAGTTGCAGAGGTTGGTTGATGAGTTTGGTAGGGTATGTAAAAGAAGGAAATTAAAAGTGAATACAGTGGACCCCCGAGTTTCGTAAACCCGGAAATCGTACATTTATGTAAGTATAATATTGTAAGTGCTTGTGGAAAAGTATTTTTGGGGGTCTGAAATAGACTAACCTACGTGACATTTTTCCTTAAGGGAGTAAATTCGTTCGGTAATGGCACTTGAGCAGACTTCAGGAGTGATGTTTTTACGAAACTCGGGGGTCCACTGTACTGTGGACCCCCGGAGTTTGTACTGCTCCAAACTCGAACAATTATGTAAGTGTATTTTGGAAAGTGCTTTTTTAAGTGTATTTTTGGGGGTCTAAAAGGACTAATCTAATTTACATTATTCCTTATGGGAACAAATTCGTTCGGTAACGGCACTCGAGCAGCATTCTGGAACGAATTAATGACGAACACCGGGGGTCTACTGTATAGGAAAGAGTAAGGTGATGAGGATAACCAAAAAATTTGGTAATGGAAGATTGGACATCAGATTGGAGGGAGAGAGTATGGAGGTGAATGTATTCAGATACAGTGGACCCCCGGTTAACGTATTGCTCAAAACTCGACCCATTATGTAAATGTATTTTTGTAAGTGCTTTTGTAAGTGTATGTTTGGGGGTCTAAAAGGACTAATCTAATTTACATTATTCCTTATGGGAATAAATTCGTTCGGTAAAAGCACTCGAACAGCATTCTGGAACGAATTATGGCTGTTAACCGGGGGTCCACTGCATTAGGGAGTGGACGTGTCAGCAGATGGGTCTATGAAAGATGAGTTGAATCACAGAATTGACGAGGGGAAAAAGGTGAGTGGTGCACCGAGGAGTCTGTGGAGACAAAGAACTTTAGCCATGGAAGCAAAGAGGGAAATGTATAAGAGTATAGTTATACCAATGCTCCTATATGGGTGTGAGGCATGGGTGGTCAATGTTGCAACAAGGAGAAGGCTGGAGGCAGTGGAGATGTCATGTCTGAGGGCAATGTGTGGTGTGAATATAATGCAGAGAATCCATAGTTTGGAGATTAGGAGGAGGTACGGGATTACCAAAACTATTATCCAGAGGGCTGAGGAGGGGTTGAGATGGTTTGGACATGTAGAGAGGAAAGAACGAAATAGAATGACTTCGAGAGTGTATAAATCTGTAGTGGAGGGAAGCCGGGGTAGGGGTTGGCCTAGGAAAGGTTGGAGGGAGGGGGTAAAGGAGGTTTTGTGTCCGAGGGGCTTGGACTTCCAGCAAGCATGCGTGAGCGTGTTGGATAGGAGCAAATGGAGACAAATGGTTTTTAGGACTTGACGTGCTGTTGGAGTGTAAGCAAGGTAACATTTATGAAGGAATTCAGGGAAACTAGCAGGCTGGACTTGATTCCTGGAGATGGGAAGTACAGTGCCCGCACTCTGAAGGAGAGGTGTTAATGTTGCAGTTTTATAACTGTAGTGTGGGCATGCCTCTGGCAAAACAGTGATGAAGTGAATGATGATGAAAGTTTTTCTTTTTCAGGACACACTGCCTTGGTGGGAAACGGCCGATGTGCTAAAAAAAAAAATCACTAAAAAAGGTAAAAAAAAAAAATGCTTCAGACGAATCTGTACAGTAATCTCTCTGCCATAAGCTGCTGCACTGAAAAAAGCTTAACAATTACAGATAGGCAGTAGATCACCTGGAACCATGGTAAATGTGTGTACCATGTTATGTTATGGTGAGGCCCTTCTTTACTCAGTGATATCAGCAACAGGTAATCAGTATAGTATTCTCAGTGTTCCCACATATTACATTACTCACATATTAAGTATCTCTTTCAAAACTGCTTTTGTGAACCCTAGAGCACCCACATAAAATGTCCCCCACCCACCCTCTGTCTGAATAGTCATAATAATACAACTTTACAAGGACCCCAATGGAAATTAGTAGGTCACTTTGACTTTTGTCTGGGTTATCCTAGGTAATTACACATATGGTGTTATGTATAATTTATGTAACTATTTGTGTGTACCTGTACCTGAATAAACTTACTATAATAAATCTCAGGTTTAAAAACAGTATATGCATAATATCATGTTCAGTCTCATTATCACAGTTATCTGAAAGTAATATAACCACTAACCACTATTTTTGTTATCTTTAATGGCTCTACTTTATTTCATCACAACTAAGTCCTCATTTTATGTGTAAAATACAGGCTGTATTACATTCATGTTTGTCATTCTATGTTCTAATGCTGTACAGGTCGGCCATCACTAATCCGGCATCATTGGGACCTGTAGTGTGCCAGATTAGTGAGTTTGCCGGATTACAGAGTGGTTAGGTTAGAATATACTTAATTAATCTATCAATAGAGACTCTTTCTGCAACATCTTCCTCATTTTCATCACTGCTGTCTCCTCCACTGGCTTGCTGCTGTGGATTTACAACCCTCTGCACAATTTCTGAGTCAGTATAATGATGAAATTTGAGTCGGTATAATGATGAAATTTGAAATTATGCTAGCCGAAATTAGTGCTGGATTACTGATGGAACCAGATAACTGATTGCCAGATTAGTGGTGGCCGACCTGTAATTCATAAGAGTACAGTGGACCCCGGCTAACGAAAAAAATTAATTCCAGAACCCTGCTCAAGTGCCATTACAGAACGAATTTACTTCCTTAAGAAATAATGTCACTTAGGTTAGTTTATTTCAGACTCCCAAAAATACACTTCCAGAAGCACTTACAATATTATTCTTACATAATTGTACGATTTCCGGGGTGTTCGTTAGCCGGGGGTCCACTGTACAATAATTTAACTACCAGTAACGTTATTAAATTTCCTATACAAAAATACTATACTTATTTTAAAAAGCTCAATTAATTAATCTTAAACTAACTTTTATCATTGTTACTGATACAAATTGTAAATGGTATTAATATCCAAAATACTTTTATTTCAATACTTAAGTTTGTCTGAATATTAGTACAGTGGACCCTCGGTTTTCGTGCATCTCCAAACTCGAACAATTATGTAAGTGTATTTTCGTAAGTGCTTTTGTAAGTGTATTTTTTGGGGGTCTGAAATTACTAATCTAATTTACATTTGTCCTTATGGGAGTAAATTCGTTCGGTAACGGCACTCAAACAGCATTCTGGAGAGAATTTTCAACAAAAACCGAGGGTCCACTGTACAGTACAGTACTGTCTAATATTCTAAACAATCTCTGGAATTCACTCAGCTCACAATCTAAAAGACCTACATTTGATACTCCAGCGAGAGGACACACAAGGCATCTCCTTACCCTTGCTAGCCATTTACCTAGAAGTAAAGAGGTAGCTAAGAATACAGTAAATCTGATGTTGTGGGTTGCATCTTGGGGGTAGAGGACAAAAGGACCTAAATGAAGATGAGTCATACTGGCTTTCTTGTGTTATCCTAGGTTAGCCCTCTGGAGATCATGTTTTTCTAACCACTAATAACATATGGGCCAATCTTAAAAATGTCCCATTAAAGAGGAACTGTAGACTTGTACAAACGAGCTATCAACGAGTAGAAACCAACAAGAACTAACATTCCATTCCCTAAGTAAAAAAAATTATTTAGGCACAGGTACACAGTTACAATTATCATACATGGTGTAAATTACCACACTAGCCCCTGGAAGGACCAGATTCATCTACAACTTTACTTATAAATGCTGAATCCTCTTTTTACTTTAAAATACACAAAAAAAATTATGGTATATAGGCCTGGTCATGGATCGGGCCATAGGGGTGTTGACCCCTGGAACACCCTATAGGAATATACTACACTACTAAAGCATATTATAAGTGGCATTCTTCAGGTCACCATGCGTCACTCACACCTCACTCTCCGCCTATATATAATGTCTTTCAACCTCTGTATGTTAGAAGTGAACAAGGTCCCAGGACCGAAACATTTTCTAATAAATATGTCCTAGTGTTTGCTTATGTGTCTTTCTAAACCAACTTGTCAGTATTTATTACCAAGGTTCATACCATTATAAGTGGTACAATACCTCTGTAATTAAATATTTTGCCCCTCACCACATTACCAATCTCCTGTTGCTCATATTCCCACAAGATGTAATGACTTCCTTCTATAAAATATACAATAAATTATCTGCATTTTACTTGTCTTTTACCAATGTTACTTACACCAAATGTGGTAGTGTACTATCTACAAATAGGTGTACACTACACTAATGTGTAACTCGGTAAAGAAAAAAATTGTACCTACAGTCCAAGAATCCCAAGAATTGTGGAACAGTCGAACACCCCAAATTTGCAGGCTTTACAAATGGCAAGATTTGATTGTACAATTATTTACTTAAAAGAATTTTACAGATTCCATTAATTGCAAGTTTATCCACTGCGACCATTTCCTTTTGGTTTGATGCACTACCTTTAAACTGTAAGATTTTATTCCATTATAATAATTATTATAATCATGGAGGAGCACTAAACCCGTAGAATTATACAGCGCATGTGGGGGGTGTGGAAGGTATTCAGGAAACCAGAGCACAGATCCAATTCCCTAGATCAAGAGCTCCTCACCAGCAAGGAACCTCCCTTGAGAGGTAGATTTTATTCCAAATACAGTGGACCCCCGGTTTTCGTGATTTTTTCGTTCCAGAATGCTGTTCAAGTGCCGTTACCAAACGAATTTATTCCCATAAGGAATAATGTAAATTAGACTAGTCCTTTTAGACCCCCAAAAAAACACTTACAAAAGCACTTACAAAAATACACTTACATAATTGTTCGAGTTTGGAGCATCACAAACACCGGGGGTCCACTGTATACTGTACATGTATAAAATGGCTTTCCCCATGCCAAATCTCTCTTCTTCCAGATTACAGCAATATTTTAAGAGATATACGTAACTTCTGAGATTAAATAAACATCTGAAACAAAGGACCCAAAATATGGAACTCACTACCCGAGGATATAAAAACTTCCACATCTACTGACTGTTTCAAAACTCGTTAAAACAAGACTCCTAACCCTCATACGATTTATAACTTGAATACCTAAATAATTAATGTGTATATCACCTACAGTAACAAACATTTATGCTCGGTACTATTGTCATCACCTATTTAGGTATCTTAATTATTTTTTCCAAAATTGACTTGTAGTATCATCTGCTGTCTGTGCATATTCATATGTATCAATGTTATCTTCAAGTAATCCAAACCTTATCTGTCATGTTTCTTTTTCATGTTTTATTTTTTTTACCTAATTCTAAGTACAGTGGACCCCCGAGTTTCGTAAACCCCGGAAATCGTACATTTATGTAAGTATAATATTGTAAGTGCTTGTGGAAAAGTATTTTTGGGGGTCTGAAATAGACTAACCTACATGAAATTTTTCCTTAAGGGAGAAAATTCGTTCGGTAATGGCACTTGAGCAGACTTCAGGAGTGAAGTTTTTACAAAACTCGGGGGACCACTGTACTATTGTTAAGTCGTAGTTTAGTACAAATCATAGCTTTTCCCATGCCCAAAATACTCTGCATAATTAGCAGCTTTCCAAATACTGTAGCTTGTCCTTTTTTTATCTTTTTTGGTATCTACTGTATATGCATTTTTGTATAAATTATTACAAAACAAAAATTCATTTTCATATACAGAGGACCCCCGAGTTATGAGCACCTCGGAAATCGTACAATTATGTAAGTGTAATATTGTAAGTGCTTTTTTAAGTGTATTTTTGGGGGTCTGAAATGGACTAACCTACTTGACATTATTCCTTAAGGGAGAAAATTTGTTCGGTAATGGCACTTGAGCAGCCTTCTGGAATGAATTATGCTCGTAACTAGGGGGTCCACTGTACACTGGTACCTCTACTTACAAGCAGGTCCCAACTCGAACAATTATGTAAGTGTATTTTTGTAGGTGCTATTGTAAGTGTATTTTTGGGGTTCTGAAATGGATTAACCTAATTTTCATTATTTCTTATGGGAAAAAATTCCTTCGGTATCGGCACTTGAATAGCCGACTGGGACGAATTTTGCTCGTAAGTAGAGGTACCACTGTACTATATCAACCCAGCTGTGATGGATGTGGGCCAGCAGCAGCAACAACCTGGTTAACCAGGCAAATACCAGACAAGCCTGGACCAGGGCTGGGTCGTGGAAGTGTGAAAGCTCTCATAACCCATCAAAGGTATATATCAGAGATGGCTGAATGGGAACAACAAGTTTAAGATGACTTGCCCTTATGTCCCGTCCGTGCAGCACTAACGTTTTCTAGCCATGAAGCATTGTACAGTACAGCGGATAGGCTGTCAAAATCTTTCCTTTGGGGATTGGTTAAAAATCATCAAAACTTACGAACCATAGTCTTAGAAGAACAAAAAGGCACAATACCGTGATTGGACAATACACAAATAAGCCACACACGAAAAAACAAACGTCATCTTAAGTTTCTTTCTATGTGCGAGTTATCTGTGTTATGTGCACAATCTAAAACAATATAAATTATGACTGAAGAGCACAATAGTGTAACTGAAGTGTACACCTCAAAAATACTAGTGTAAAAAAAAAGTGCTAAAAACCCAATGGAAACAAGTCACTCAATGCCCCCACAGCCCGGTCTGTGACCAGGCCTCATGGTGGACCAAGGCCTGATCAACCAGGCTGTTACTGCTAGCCGTATGCAATCCAACATACGAACCACAGCCCGGCTGGTCAGGTACTGACTTTAGGTGCCTGTCCAGTGCCTGCTTGAAGACAGCCAGGGGTCTATTGGTAATCCCCCTTATGTATGCTGGGAGGCAGTTGAACAGTCTTGGGCCCCTGACACCTATTGTGTTGTCTCTTATCGTGCTAGTGGCACCCCTGCTTTTCATTGGGGGGATGTTGCATCATCTAGGATTTTCCAAGTGTATATAATCATGTATTTCTCCAGCCTGCATTCTAGGGAGTACAGGTTTAGGAACTTCAAGTGTTCTCAGTAACTGAGGTGTTTTATCACAGTTATGTGTGCTGTGAAGGTTCTCTGTACATTTTCTAGGACAGTAATTTCACCTGCCTTGAAAGGTGTTGTTAGTGTGCAGCAATATTCCAGCCTAGATAGAACAAGCGACCTAAAGAGTGTCAACATGGGCTTGGCATTCCTGGTTTTGAAGGTTCTCATTATCCATCCTGTCATTTTTCTAGCAGATGTGATTGATACAATGTTATGGTCCTTGAAGGTGAGATCCTCTGACATGATCACTCCCAGGTCTTTGACATTAGTTTTTCACTCTATTGTGTGATTGGAATTTGTTTTATACTCCGATGAAGTTTTAATTTCCTCACATTTTCCATATCGGAGAAATTGAAATTTCTCATCACTGACCTTCATGTTGTTTTCTGCGGCCCATTTAAAGATTTGGTTGATGTCCATCTGGCGTCTTGCAGTGTCTTCAATGGAGGTCATTGTCATGCAAATTCGGGTTTCATCGGCAAAAGAAGACAAGGTGCTGTGGCTTATATCCCTGTCTATGTCCGATATGAGGATGAGGAACAAGATTGGAGTGAGAACTGTGCCTTGTGGAACAGAGCATTTCACCGTACCCGCCTCAGACTTTACTCTGTTGACTACTACTCTTTGTGTTCTATTTGTTAGGAAATTATAGATCCATCTACCAACTTTTCCTGTTGTTACGTTATCACGCATTTTGTGTGCTATCACACCATGGTCACACTTGTCAAAGGCTTTTGCAAAGTTTGTGTACATATATTACATCTGCATTCTGTTTGTCTTCTAGAGCATCTAGGACCTTGTCATAGTGGTCCAGTAGTTGGGACAGACAGGAGCAACCTGCTCTAAACCCATGCTGCCCTGAGTTGTGTAACTGATGGGTATCTAGATGAGTGGTGAACTTGCTTCTTAGAACCCTTTCAAAGATTTTTATGATATGGGATGTTAGCGGTATCAGTCTGTAGTTCTTTGCTATTGCTTTACTGCCCCCTTTGTGGAGTGGGGCTATCATGCTACCATGTATGATAATTTGTTGAACAGTATTTATGTGTACCTGTACCTAAATAAACTTACTAAAGCTATCCAAGACAGAACTGGCATCAATGAATTAAAGTTCGTTAAATTAGATTTGGGAAACACAATACAGCACTAGTTTAGCAGAACTGTGAATGAGCCAACAAACTTCTAAACAGTATGATTGAAGAGTAAGCAAGCAAGTTTATTCAGCTATACACAGATACAGTTACAGATTATCATACATGTGTGTAGAGAACCAAGGATAACCCCAAAAAAGTCAAGAGTGACTTGCGAATTTTCATTGGGGTCCTTTAAAACCATTGCGCCCCCGGGTGGGCACTTTGGGTAGCTTTACAAGTAGGTGAAACAAAAATAAGAGTGGGTGAGTGCAAGTTAGGTCTTCCTAACATGGGCTAGTGTTGCTAAACCAGGGACTCCCAATGCACAGAACAAGAGGCTTAGGGACACCAATACACCAAACATCAGGTTCAGGGGCACCAATACACACAATAGGTTCAGGGGCACCGATACACACAACAATAGGTTCAGGGGCACCGATACACACAACAATAGGTTCAGGGGCACCGATACACACAATAGGTTCAGGGGCACCGATACACACAACAATAGGTTCAGGGGCACCGATACACACAACAATAGGTTCAGGGGCACCGATACACACAACAATAAGTTCAGGGGCACTGATACACACAATAGGTTCAGGGACACCAATACACACAACATGTTCAGGGGCACCGATACACAATAGGTTCAGGGGCACCGATACACACAACAATAGGTTCAGGGCACCGATACACAAAAATAGGTTCAGGGGCACCGATACACACAATAGGTTCAGGGGCACCGATACACAACAATAGGTTCAGGGGCACCGATACACACAACAATAGGTTCAAGGGCACCGATCATCACACAACAATAGGTTCAGGGCACCGATACACAACAATAGGTTCAGGGCACCGATACACACAACAATAGGTTCAGGGGCACCGATACACAATAGGTCAGGCACCATACACACATAGGTTCAGGGGCACCGATACACACAAATAGGTTCAGGGGCACCGATACACAACAATAGGTTCAGGGCACCGATACACACAACAATAGGTTCAGGGCACCGATACACACAATAGGTTCAGGGGCACCGATACACACAACAATAGGTTCAGGGGCACCGATACACACAACAATAGGTTCAGGATCACCGATACACACAATAGGTTCAGGGCACCAATACACCAACACCAGGTCTCAGGGCACCATACACCAACACCAGGCTCAGGGACACCATACACACAACAATAGGTTCAGGGACACCAATACTCCTAACACCAGGCACAGGGATACCAATACACCTAACACCAGGCTCAGGGACACCAATACACCTAACACCAGGCTCAGGGACACCAATACACCTAACACCAGGCTCAGGGACACCAATACACCTAACACCAGGCTCAGGGACACCAATACACCTAACATCAGGCTCAGGGACACCAATAAACCCATCAATAGGCTCAGGGACACCAATACACCTAACACCAGGCTCAGGGACACCAATACACCTAACACCAGGCTCAGGGACACCAATACACCTAACATCAGGCTCAGGGACACCAATAAACCCATCAATAGGCTCAGGAACACCAATACACCTAACACCAGGCTCAGGGACACCAATAAACCCATCAATAGGCTCAGGAACACCAATACACTGAACAATAGACTCTGGGACATCAATACACAGAACAATAGACTCAGGGACACCAATACACAGGACAATAGACTCAGGGACACCAATACACAGAACAATAGACTCAGCGACACCAATAGACAGAACAATAGACTCAGGGACACCAATACACAGAACAATAGACTCAGGGACACCAATACACAGGACAACAGGCTCAGGGACACAAATACACACAACAACAGGCTCAGAGACACCAATACACCGAACAATAGGCTCAGGGACACCAATACA
This sequence comes from Cherax destructor, assembly GCA_009830355.1. Taxonomy (NCBI): domain Eukaryota; kingdom Metazoa; phylum Arthropoda; class Malacostraca; order Decapoda; family Parastacidae; genus Cherax; species Cherax destructor. The sequence continues at coordinate 232,967 of WNWK01000767.1, forward strand.
CAGGACAATAGGCTCAGGGACACCAATACACAGAACAATAGGCTCAGAGACACCAATACACAGAACAACAGGCTCAGGGACACCAATACACAGGACAATAGGCTCAGGGACACCAATACACAGAACAACAGGCTCAGGGACACCAATAAACAGGACAACAGGCTCAGGGACACCAATACACAGGACAACAGGCTCAGGGACACCAATAAACAGGACAACAGGCTCAGGGACACCAATACACAGGACAACAGGCTCAGGGACACCAATACACAGAACAACAGGCTCAGGGACACCAATACACAGGACAACAAGCTCAGGGACACCAATACACAGAACAATAGACTCAGGGACACCAATACACAGGACAACAGGCTCAGGGACACCAACACACAGGACAACAGGCTCAGGGACACCAATACACAGGACAACAGGCTCAGGGACACCAATACACAGAACAATAGGCTCAGGGACACCAATACACAAGAACAACAGGCTCAGGGACACCAATACACATTACAACAAGCTCAGGGACACCAATACACAGGACAACAGGCTCAGGGACACCAACACACAGAACAATAGGCTCAGGGACACCAATACACAAGAACAACAGGCTCAGGGACACCAATACACATTACAACAAGCTCAGGGACACCAATACACAGAACAACAGGCTCAGGGACACCCCAGCACCACCAACCATAACAGAGGTGAAGTTGGACCCCAGACAAATCTCCCCACCACCCCAGCGAGCCATACACCTTCCCCAGGAGGACGACCAAACACACTTAAACACCATAATTAAGTGTGGGGGAATAATGAGGTATGGGTGATATGTTGTTGGGGGGGTAACTCACCCTGCAGGTGAACATCGGAGAGCTTAAGGGAAGAGTGGGGGTCATAGACCCTAATTCTTCGGTCTGTGGTGGTGACGAGGAGCACGTTGAGCGCCTGGTGGAAGCACAGACCCTCGATGCTCTCTCCGAGCTCTATAGAGCCGTCCTCCTCCAGGCAGAGGCTATCACTCGACACAGACATCTTTACATCACGTCTGGGGGGATGAGGTTGTGTCAGAGTATAAGTGGAGGGATGCGGGTGTGAGGCTGATGCTCCGACACAGCTGACGCTGGGAAGGTGTCTCGATCCTCCATCATACAATCCAATACCACTCCTTCCACACCTCCACGACCCTCACTCCTCATACCTTATACCTCCTACTGCCTCCTTATTTCTTAAATAACTATTATTTTCCTCACAGTTCTCAGGTGTAAAACATTATCTATCTCTCTATCTCTCTCTCACTCCTCGCACTACACATCTCTCACACAACAATTACTTTATCATCCTGGAAAATAAATTTCCCTGTCACAAGTGACCAACGTGAATCATTCTGGTACACTATTTCACAAGTCTCAGGTATATGTTATTATCTTCATCTATTTCACACTTGCACTTCACACCTCTTACACATAGTTACTTTATCATCCCTGGAAATTAATTTCCTTGTCATTATCTCTCACTCATTCCTCGCACTACACATCTCTCACACATAAGTTTATTTATTATCCCGTGAAATTAATTTCCTTTGTAACAAGTGACTTAACGTGTATCATTCTGGTACTCTACCTTAACCATTATTTTCTTACAGTTTTCAGGTCTACATTATCTATCTCTATCTATCTCTCACTCGTCTCGCACTACACATCTCTCACACATGACAGTTACTCTACCTTCCCCAGAAATTAATTATCATACATAGTGTAAATTACCCAGGATAACCCAAAAAAAAGTCAAAGTGACTTATTTCCACTGGGGTCCTTGTAATATACTTTATCTATCCCTATATCTCTCTCACACGCCTTGTATTTCACACTTCTCACATATAACAATTATTTCATCATTCTAGGAAAGTAATTTCCTTGTCAGACGTAACAAGTGACCCTAATGGATATATATACAAGGACCCCAATGGAAATACAAGGACCCCAATGGAAATACAAGGACCCCAATGGAAATACAAGGACCCCAATGGAAATACAAGGACCCCAATGGAAATCAATACAAGGACCACAATGGAAAAAAAATCACTTTGACATTTTTTAGGGCTATCCTAGAGAAAGTGAAAGTGACTTATGTATTTCCATTGTGAAAGTGAAAGTAGTTTATTTCAATTAGGAAAGTCACTTATTTCCATTTTGGAAGTGACTTATTTTAATTGGGAAAGTGAAAGTGGCTAATTTCAACATTAAATACTTTCAATAGTATTAAATATTTTCAGTGGTATTAAATACTTTCAATAGTATTAAATCCTTTACTTTCAACAGTAGTAAATACTTTCAATAGTATTAAATCCTTTACTTTCAACAGTAGTAAATACTTTCAATAGTATTAAATTCTTTCAATAGTATTAAATACTTTCAATGGTATTAAATACTGTCAACAGTATCGAATATTTTCAATAGTATTAAATTCTTTCAAAAGTATTAAATCCTTTACTTTCAATAGTTTAAATACTTTCAATGGTATTAAGTTCTGTCAATTGTATTAAATACTTTCAATTGTATTAAATAATTTCAAAAGTATTAAATACTTTCAACTGTATTAAATACTTTCAATGGTATTAAATTCTTTCAAAAGTATTAAATACTTTCAATAGTACAGTATTAAATCCTTTACTTTCAATAATATTAAATACTTTCAATAGTATTAAATACTTTGTTACCATTACCAAATATTACACCACATTACGTGGCTGTCTTCACTGCGGTCAAGAGCTCCTAGTCCATGGAATTAAAGCTACCCTCCTTCACCTTGGATCAAACATGACTATCCCGGTGGAACTATGTCGCAGTGTATAGTCTTAATCTAGGTTAAATTCTGCGTGATTTAATATATAGAACATCGCAAAAAAAAATTGCAAATTATGCACGAGGCGCTATACCACCCGTACGGGTTTAGCGGTTCCTCATTCTCGTAATAATAATAATAATAATAATAATAATAATAATAATAATAATAATGACCACCCTCCATACGAAATAAAATTAAGAAATCAAAACAATCATTCATTGTTAGTTTATTTAGGCACAGGAGCTGAGTCTCGACCCCTGCAACCACAATTAGGTGAGTACATAAGTACAATTATCATACTTAGTTTAACACAAGTGTAAATGTTAAGGATTAAAACATTACTGACTAGTGGAAAAATAAACACATAAGCAGTATAATGTGATCCTTTATTGACAACGTTTCGCCCACGCAGTGGGCTTTATCGAGTCACATACAGATCTACCTGGAAAATGAGCAACATGGAGATATATATAGGGTACAGTCAGGTGGAGAATGCTGGGTCAGGTGGAGAAAGCTGCATGTGAGTCTTAAAAGTAGTGTGATAGTTAAAAACATAGTGTGACTTAAAGGACCTCAGTGTACATTCTTGAGTTCAGTGGATGCGTTGAAGTTTCTTGCAATGGTTCATTTGTAAAGCCGTTTCTGTGAGTTGTTGGATATACAGTTATGTTTAGTTTAGAGGATATAGAAGTATTGTTGAAATAGGTATTGATGATGACAGTCTGCCTAAGGTTATGAGTAGACCTTGGTAGTTTCATTGGTTGGATAAATTCATGAGTGGGTTGATAGGACTCGGATAGTGGGTAGAATTGTCAGCTATTTCTGGGTAGCATTGAAATGGGTGAGCAAATATTCTGTTAGTGGGCTTGTGAAGACTGCTAGTATGGCAACAGGTCTGCAGTGTTCCTCCTTCTATTTCTTATGTTTATGTGATGACCTAGAACTCAAGAATGGTACACTGCAGGTCCTTTAAGTCACACTATGTTTTTAACTATCACACTACTTTTAAGACTCACATGCAGCTTTCTCCACCTGACCCAGCATTCTCCACCTGACTGTACCCTATATATATCTCCATGTTGCTCATTTTCCAGGTAGATCTGTATGTGACTCGATAAAGCCCACTGCGTGGGCGAAACGTTGTCAATAAAGGATCACATTATACTGCTTATGTGTTTATTTTTCCATTGTGTCGGTATTTTATACCATTTATTTCCATTACTGACTAGTGGTGGACAGGTGATACACGTGACCAGTGCATAATTAATAAGCTTAAAACCTAATAAACCAGGCAGTGTGTGTGGTTGTCCTGATCTATACGTGTTTACCACCGAGTCCCAGGCAACAGTTGCGCTGGGCCGTCCTGTTTGTTGACTATGGAGTAGTCACTGTTGACTGGGGAGACACTGCTAGTTATCACTCTCGTGGAGCTGATCACGGACCGGTGGGGGCTTCAACCATAGCAAGTCCTGTATAAGGTACAGGGTGTGGGGAAAAGACACTTATGTACAGTTCAGGACATTATTATAGGAAACGTTTCACCAGGAGTGGCTTCTTCAGGATTGAAACGTTACCTCTAATGCATGTCCTGAATTGTACATGTCTTTTCCACATTTTGTCGGTATCACTATACCATTTCTCAAGTTACAGAGTACACTGCGAGGTATATCTCTTTCAGCATATATATACTGAGTTTACTTTAATCCTTATTTCAGGAATTGAAGTATTCTTGACTGATGGTGAAGAGGTGATATGTTTTTGACATGACCCTCATGTAGTCGATAGCCTATAAAGAAAAATCGATTAATTACCACCCAACACGGGGATGGACAGTGCTAAGCGACCAAAAGGCCAAGAGATAGGGAGTTATTGCATTCTTAAAGACTTATGTCTCCATCAATGGTATAACCTGGTTAGTTTAATATCTTTATTATGCACCCCATACCCATCCTGTGGGAGGTAGTCAAAAGATTACAGAGGTACATAATGGGTCCAGGGACTGGGCCTCAAAGTTTTTATAGCTGAGCAAGTTACAAAGGTAATCAACTCAGGTAGATCTGGTCACAATCATGACAAGTTACAAAAGTATTTACAAATTACAGAGGTACATAATGGGTCCAGAGACTGGGCCCCAAAGTTTGCATAACCTCGTCAACTCTGCCTGTCGACGTTGGAGTGCCTCGGTGCAGTGTTCTGGGCCCTTTGTTCTGCCTTACATACATCAGTAATCATCCCAATGTGTCTCGTCTCCCTAAACCTGTTCTATTTGCAGACGACACAACTTTTGTCATCTACTTAGATCCGACTTCTCTCAACAATGTTAATGAGGAGCTCCTAAAAATGTCTATATGGATTACTCCCATTGAACTCACTCTTAATACTGACAAAACATTCTGCATGGCACACTACACAATACACAAATAACCCGCACATAGAAGAGAGGAGCTTACGACGACGTTTCGGTCTGACATAGACCATTTACAGTCACACTAACAAAAAGAAGAGGGAGTATATATACGCCAGCAGACAGGGACGGGACAAGAGAGGTACTATTTACATGGTACATGTAAATAGTTCATTATCACTAACTTGTTCAGTTATCAAATCTTTGCGGTTGTCCCTGGATCCATTATGTACCTCTGTAATCTTTTGACTACCACCCACAGGATGTGTATGGGGTGCATAATAGAGATGCTAAACTAAATGGTGTTTGGGAAGAGAGATCAAATGTCCAACTTTATATCATGATAAATGATTCTCCCAGTGTAAGACAAACTGAGGGGAAAATCTGCGGTCTGCACCTGGACTGTAACTTGAAGTTTGATTCCCACGTCCAGCACATAACAAAGGTTTCCAAAACAATAGACACCCTCTCCAAGCAGCATTACTTACATAGTATTACTCTCTAATCTATCCTTACCTCTCTTACTTTAAATCACCTAAAATCAATAACTCAACAAAAAACCGTTGTACGAATGATAGTCCAATCCAGTGCCAGACAAAACACTCCCACTAACACACAGGCACCAATTTACTGTTAGGTAAATAGGGAAAATAGGTGCAAATAGACTAATTACCTCAAATTCCTTCTGATCTTCAACGATTCTTTTCTGTATTGGACTGAGGAAGCCGCTGGCTGGCGAAACGTTCCCATAATAAAAGTTGACCAGGTGCTGAACAAGTGTCTAATTTATCAGACATGAGCATACATTTCCACTCTCCCAAGATTAATCTACCTGCGTAATATTTTACTATAGGCTGTCAAGGCAGCCTTGACAGGCTGAGGGTTAGACACCCAGAATAATCTGCCAATTTTCGTTGTAGTTTAAGGACCTTTTCCCTAGGATTCTACCCACAGTAGTTGACTAAGTTTTACTTTTCTGTTAAGTAAACCAAGGAAACAAGAATAAGGAGCCGTGCCTATGCGTTTCGCCTCGCATGGATATTAGACCTGCAGCACTTAGGGATCTTTATTGCCAAAACGTTTTGTCTGCACAATTAGCAGACGAAAAGTTTTGAACCCTTTTAGTTGTGAATGGGACGCTCGTTCACTGACCTACAAGTCACCACCTCCCACCTCTTTCCTGTTTGACCTCCGGTAGCTTGTCGTTCGTCTTGATGTTGAAGATTTATTTATCCTCATATCGGACCTTATTACCTCCCATCCCCCAATGGTTGTATAATCTCTACGGGGTATCACTTCCAAGTGAATAAACTTACTTACTTCCATGAGACGACTCAAGGTTTACTAGTCATAGAATACAGGCTTTTTGATTGGCTGAGTCACCACTGTTTTCTTTATTTTGTTGGGGGTAACTAGTCTATAGCTTATACTCCCCCCATCCCGCGATATGATGCTGTCAATCTCATTTATTTTGTCATTGCACTTTTCATGACTGAACTCAAGAAGCTATTTGTTTGATAAGTTAGTTTAGTATCTTTATTATGCACCCCAAACCCATCCTGTGGGCGGTAGTCAAAAGATTATTGGGCCACAAAGTTTTGATAGTTAAACAAGTTAGTAAGTTCATTCAGGTACACACAAATACAGTTACATAGATTATCATACATAACAGCATATGTGTAGAGAACCCAGGATAACCCAAAAAAAAGTCAAAGTGACTTATTATTATTAGGGTAGTAATGAAATATTTACGTCTATTTGTTTGATAACTGTTGTAGACCTTGGCTGGTGCACAATTAACCTGGTAGCTAAAGCTCTGGTTCACACGGTGAATATCTGGGTTCGATTCCCGGCGAGGGTTGAAACATTGGGCGTGTTTCCTTACACTGTTGTCTATGTTCACCCATCAGTGAAATGGGAACCTGGGAGTTAGTCGACTGGTGTGGGTCGCATCTTGGGACAAAACTGACCTAATATGCTGGAAATGCTCAGCATTGATGTCAGCTAGAACTGTATACCTTGTACATGTACTTGTACTATATACCTTGTACTGTATACCTTGTACTATTATTATTATTATTAATACTAAGCTGTGTTTCCATGTCTTCTTGCAACTATTCACAGTCCTACCTGGAGTATACCTGGAGAGAGTTCCAGGGGTCAACGCCCCTGCAGCCCGGTCTGTGACCAGGCCTCATGTTGGATCAGAGCCTGATCAACCAGGCTGTTACTGCTGGCCGCACGCAGTCCAACGTACGAACCACAGCCTGGCTGGTCAGGTACCGACTTTAGGTGCCTGTCCAGTGCCTGCTTGAAGACAGCCAGGAGTTTGTTGGTAATCCCCCTGATGTATGCTGGGAGGCAGTTGAACAGTCTTGGGCCCCTGACATTTATTGTGTTGTCTCTCAACGTGCTAATGGCACCCCTGCGTTCATGTGCGGTTAAATTTGTATAATATACTTTATTATGGACCCTTGTGTGCTCTCAAGACCATTATCAAAGAAAAAAATATGTTATGCGTCCATAACGTAAATAAAAATACATATATTTCGGTGCGCAGTGGCGAGCGTCATCTATGGCAGGGATACATTACTAAGGAATTAGTCACTTGTGTCAAACACATCCACTTACAGAATTAGTTTATTTCTAAAAGCAAGGCTTCTAACCAATGCTTAAATGTAAAATATAAATACATACGATATGAGGAGAATTGGCAGACCTGGAAGTGGACGGACTAACCGCAGATTCAAACTGAGTGACCGTTACTAACCTCAGTTGACCTGTGACATTCGCTGCACGAGGTCTGTCTTGGTGCCAACTTTTTTTTTTCTTATTTTGCTTGTGTGTGTGTTAGTTACCATTTTGTCCTAGGCACATGTCAATTAGACACTAGGCCTGTTGTATGTAGGTGTGTGTGTATGTGTATGTAAGGAAACACTTCGAAATGTTTCTGCCCCACCGGGAATAGAACCCGGCCCCTCCGTGCGTGAAGCAAGAGCTTTACCACTAGGCCACCGGTGTGTGTGTGTGTGTGTGTGTGTGTGTGTTGTACTCACCTATTTGTACTCACCTATTTGTGGTTGCAGGGGTCGAGTCATAGCTCCTGGCCCCGCCTCTTCACTGATTGCTACTAGGTCCTCTCTCTCTCTCTCCCTGCTCCACGAGCTTTATCAAACCTAGTCTTAAAACTATGTATGGTTCCTGCCTCCACTATGTCGCTTTCTAAGCTATTCCACTTCCTGACAACTCTATGACTGAAGAAATACTTCCTAACATCCCTTTGACTCATAGGAGTCTTCAACTTCCAATTGTGACCCCTTGTTTCTGTGTCCCCTCTCTGGAACATCTTGTCTCTGTCCACCTTATCTATTCCTCGCAGTATTTTATATGTCGTTATCATGTCTCCCTAACCCTCCTGTCCTCTAGTGTCGTCAGGCCGATTTCCTTAACCTTTCTTCGTAGGACAATCCCCTTAGCTCTGGGACTAGTCTTGTTGCAAACCTTTGCACTTTCTCTAATTTCTTGACGTGCTTGACCAGGTGTGGGTTCCAAACTGGTGCTGCATACTCCAGTATGGGCCTGACGTATATGGTATACAGAGTCTTGAATGATTCCTTAGTGAGGTATTGGAACGCTATTCTTAGGTTTGCCAGCCGCCCGTATGCTGCAGCAGTTATCTGATTGATGTGTGCCTCAGGAGATGTGCTCGGTATTATACTCACCCCAAGATCTTTTTCTTTGAGTGAGGTTTGCAGTCTTTGGCCACCTAGACTATACTCTGTCTGCGGTCTTCTTTGCCCTTCCCCGATATTCATGACTTTACATTTGGCAGGGTTAAATTCAAGGAGCCACTTACTGGACCAGGCTTGCAGCCTGTCCAGGTCTCTCTGTAGTCCTGCCTGATCCTCGACTGATTTGATTCTTCTCATTAACTTCACATCATCTGCAAATAGTGACACTTCTGAGTGTGTGTGTGTGTGTGTGTGTGTGTGTGTGCGCGCGCGCGCGCGTGTGTGTGTGTGTGTGTGTGTGTGTGTGTGCGCGCGCGTGCGTGCGTGTTGATTGCCTTTTTGTCCTGTGCACATGTCGATTGAAGGCTGGGCCTGTTGTGTGTGCGTGTGTATGTATATATATGTGTGTATGTGTATATGTAAGTGTGTATGTGTGACCCAACAATAAAATTTGCACCAAGAAAAGTATCTCTATAATATAAGGAGGGGTGTTAATGTTGCAGTTTTATAACTGTAGTGTAAGCACGCCTCTGACAAGACAGTGATGGAGTGAATGATGGTGAAAGTTTTTCTTTTTCGGGTCACCCTGCCTTGGTGGGAAACGGCCGATGTGTTAATAAAAAATAAGAATGATATAAGATTATTCATTTTACCATCGTAAAATGAATAATAGCTATATGCTAAGGACGAAAATACTTGAAGGTAAGTAATGTGTTTACTGTATATATTTTTTTTAGGCTTAGGTCTACTGCTCATTTAATATGATAGTGTAAACATGTTATCAGGAAAAAGTGGAAAAAGACAGTTTCACTTTACAGAAATTTTCGCCCGGAAACATCTGCATAAGACAACAGTCCTCGATGACGCACTGACTTTCTTGGGTTATCCTGGGTGGCTAACCCTCCGGGGTTAAAAATCCGAAGAAATCTTATCTTATCTTATATTAAGCGGGGCCCTCTTGTAAATATATAGTAGTCAAGTAACCACGAGCATCATTACATTATATATATATATATATATATATATATATATATATATATATATATATATATATATATATATATATATATATATATATATATATATAGTATTATGTGTGTGTGTGTGTGTGTGTGTGTGTGTGTACTCACCTAGTTGTGGTTGCAGGGGTCGAGTCATAGCTCCTGGCCTGTGTGTGCTCCTGGCCTCCTGTGTGTGTGTATCTAATTTGTCAACTTGATTATATCAGTGGAATATAACACCAAGAACACCGATTCAGTTAACTAGTTTTTTCTGAATAACTTAATGTAACCTTACAACACGTAAAATCTTTAGAACCACCTGTTTCTGTTAGATAACACGAGCATACATATTTATTAAGGTTGTCATTCTTGTGCCTTGTGCTATTACTAATTCTATAGTTTACCAGGTTTTCTGCTTACCTAATTCCTAGTGTATTAGATTATATCAAATGTTGGATTAACAGATTTTTTTTTTTAGCAGATTCTTGAGAGGCTTAGACATGCCACTCTGATGTGTTGACACGAAGTTAAGGAGTTAATTAAGTCCACGGGTGCAATGTGCTTCCCCAGTTCCTCGTGTGGAGAAGCGAAATACTAAAAAAAATCCTTGGGTGTGGATTAATGGTGCAACTTTATCCTCACCTCGTCTGTATGGACCACCAATGCCAACTTCAACCTGGATAAGTATCAGACGTTACAGGTCTCTTGCTACTCCAGTATGATAATAAATTTGGAAGTCATTAGGCTTGAAGTATGAGGCCTCATACGTATTTAGTGTTAATGGTTATGTTTCCCCCTTTTTAATAATTTTTTTTCAGAGAATAAGAAAATTGGTTAACTTCACTATAACCTTTTCTCTACAGTATCTTAATCCTGACATTGACAGGATTCCCTTCATCCTACACGTAATTAAGTCTGTCAGCCTCATCTGGCAAACTTCACTGTGGTCCACACAACCTACCTAGGGCACATGTATACTCAAATATAAAATATGTCGATCATGTATTAATATTTACTATGTTCGTGTAATCGTTAATATATACGTAGTGAAATAATCTGTATAATAGGTTGGTTACTGGTAGTTTAGGATAAAATAACCATTGTAGCAATAATAGCCTAACAATCCTAAAACTAAAACACTAACAATGGCAGCCATAATAATTTTAACCATAGTGCAAGTGCCTCATCCAGCCAGCGATGCCTTGTTTCTTACCAGCGATGCCTCGTTCCGTTTCCTACCAGCGATGCCTCGTTTCATTTCTTACCAGCGATGCCTCGTTTTGTTTCTTATCAGCGATGCCTCGTTTTGTTTCTTATCAGCGATGCCTCGTTTTGTTTCTTATCAGCGATGCCTCGTTTTGTTTCTTACCAACGATGCCTCGTTTCGTTTCTTACCAGCGATGCCTTGTTTAGTTTCTTATCAGCAATGCCTCATTTAGTTTCTCACCAGCGATGCCTCGTTTAGTTTCTTACCAGCGATGCCTCGTTTCTAGGCACTGATGACACCGAAGACATGTATGACATAATGAAAATTAAGACACATGTGCAACATCTGGGTATCTTTATAGTAAACGTTTCGCCAACCAGTGGCTTTATCAATTTTGTATTGATAAAGCCACTGGTTGGCGAACCGTTTACTATAAAGATACCCAGATGTTGCACATGTGTCTTAATTTTCATTATGTCGGTATTGTATACCACTTTTGTACAATGTATGACATAGGATGGTTTTCCTCTTAAACTCCATCACAGACGATGGTTTTTATGGTATATGCCATCACAAGATGGTTTTCTATATTTTTTTTCCACAATGTTTTTCGTATTCTGTCATTCAAGATAATTTTCCTGGATGGTTTTCTTGTTATATTGTATCACACAGGATGGTTTTGCTCAATACTCCAACCAACAGGTTGGAGTATTGAGCAAAAGAAGTGTGTCGGAATCGACTGGGAGACGTGAGTATGAACAACGTATCATACCTGGATCACTTATATTTAATGTATATCAGCTAACATTCATTATTTAATAAAAAATTACTATATTGTTGTGTCTCATTGTAAGTAGTTCATTATCAGTAATCTATAATAATCATAATAGTAATAACTATAGCAAGATTGACAGTAATAACAAAAATCATAATTCATGTACTAAGAAATGCAACGAAGGTTTCAGATATGCAAAGTGTGTTCCTGAAAACGATGCCTCTTCCAGACAGCGATCCCTCCCAGCCAGCGATGCCTCTTTCAGCCAGCGATGCCGCTTCCAGCCAGCGATGCCGCTTCCAGCCAGCGATGGCTGGGAGACGTGAATATAGACCACGGATCCTACCTGGATAACTTATATGTAATGCATATCAGCTAACATTCATTATTTAAGTTTTTTTAATATATTGTGTCTCAATGTAACTGGTTCATTATCAATAATCTATAATAATCATAATAGTAATAACTATAGCAAAATTGACAGTAACAACAATAATCATAATTCATGTACTAAGAAATGCACAATAATAATAATATTATATCTACTAAGAAATGTAGCGAAGAGTTTCAGATATGCAAAGTGTGTTCCTGAAAACAATGCCTCTTCCAACCAGAAATGCCTCTTCCAGCCAGCGATGCCTCTTTCAGCCAGTGATGCCACTTCCAGCCAGAGATGCCTCTTCCAGCCAGCAATACCTCTTCCAGCCAGGGATGCCTCTTCCAGCCAGGGATGCCGCTTCCAGCCAGCGATGCCTCTTCCAGCTAGTGATGCTGCTTCTGGCCAGCGATGCCTCTTCCAGCCAGCGATGCCTTTTCCAGGTGTTCATAGTTTCTTTCATTATCACAAATGTCAAATATAGTGGCTATGTATTGATATATATTATATAGGTATAATGATTAATATTAGTGACATAATCTATTTAATAGGCTACCTCTTCTGACCAATGATGCCTCTTTTAGCCAGCAATGCCTGTTCCTGTCTGTGCTTATAATTTCATTATCATGAATGTCAATACTGATTATGTATTGAATTATGTAGGTATAATCATTAATATATATGTAATCTATTTAATAGGTTAGTCATCTATAGTTAGAAATAAATATAACCTTAAGATAAGATATGATTTCTTCGGATTTTTAACCCTGGAGGGTTAGCCACCCAGGATAGCCCAAGAAAGTCAGTGCGTCATCGAGAACTGTCTGTCTTATTTCCATTGGGGTCCTTAACCTTGTCCCCCAGGATGCGACCCACACCAGTTGAATAACAACCCAGGTACCTATTTGCTGCTAGGTGAACATGACAACAGGTGTAAGGAGCCACCAGACCACCCTTATGTCTTTTTTTCCAGCCATCAGTGCCTTTTCTCCTGCCAGCAATTCCTTGCAGCCAGATATGCCCTTTTTCCTGTAATGATGTCATTTCTCCATTTTTTTTCCAGGCAGTAACACCCAGCCAGCAACACCTTCCAGATATCAATGTGTTTCTCAGCCAATAATGCCTTTTTTCCCAGTTTCCAATAAACAGCATGGGTTCCAATTTGGGGCATAGTCCAGGAAGATGGTTTTCCCTGTTATTTTCCATCAAAGAATGGTTTTCCTGTCATTGCATTTTTTTTTTTTGTAATGCAAAATAGTTTTCCCTTGAATGTTTTATCACACAGGATGGTTTTGCTCAATACTCCAACCAACAGTGAAGTGTGTCAGACTCAACTGGGAGACGTATGCACCACGTATCCTACCTGGATATGTGGTCTGTGGACCAGGTATCACTGCTGTATCCTGGTCTCTCTTCTGAGCGACTTCAGAGATTAACCACTGCTGTATCCTGGTCTCTCTTCTGAGCGACTTCAGATATTAATCACTGCCTTATCCTGGACTCTCTTCTAAGCGACTTCAGAGATTTACCACTGCTGTATCCTGGTCTCTCTTCTGAGCGACCCATGATAACCCAAGAAAGTCAGTGGGTCATCGAGGACTCTTTCACTGTGGTCCTTTAATCACCCCCTCCCCCGGCAGGATGCGACAGGAAAAATATTTAAAAATATATATGAAGTATATAAGTTCTAGCCCGAGCTTCCTAGACTTAGCTGATATCAATGACATACTACTATATAGAAAGTCCCTTGTTATGCTGAGTATTTCCCGCAAATTAGGTCAGTTTTGTCCCCAGGATGCGACCCACACCAGTCAGCTAACACCTAGGTATCTATTTTACTGATAAGTGTAGAACTCTTGCCCTAAGAAATTGGAGTTACCCTTCCCTTCCTTGGATCAAACACGATTACATCCAATTACCAAAACTGCTGCATGATCTATATACTTTTACTAGTTTCGCTAAATATATAATAATAATAATAATAATAATAATGTCACAGAAGAGGTATGGTATTGTAAATGCTTTTCACACAGTTGTTACTTAGCTGTTTCAGCTTTTAAGGTTTAAATAATAAGATATTACAAGGACCCCAGTGGAAAAGTGACTAACTTTCTTGGGTTATGGTTAGGTAAGGTTTGTCAGGAAACAGGACAAGTATTTCCTGACGCGGGTCTTAGTTATATGATGACCCGCCGTTGGAGCTTTTGGTCATCTGACCGAGGCCTTCCACTGGCTTACCGTTCCACCCCTTTAAAAATTATGGTCAGTTATAACCAGTTTTCTTGGGTTATCCTGGGTAATTTACACATATGCTGCTATGTATGATCATTTATGTAAGTGTATTTGTATACCTGTACATAAATAAACTTGTTATGGCAACAGTTCACCTTAAGGGAGGTTCCTTGATGCAAGTGAGGGACTCTTGATTCAAGGAATCGGAACTCCTTTAAAGTGCAGACATTGTACTTCCCACCTCCAGGACGGGTTTCCCAGAATTCCTTCCCAAAATATTACCCTGCCTTTTCTTTACTTGCCAGTGCATATAAAAGCCTTAAAACATGTTTACACTGTCAGTAATTAAGTGCAAAGTAGCGCTAGGACTAAGAACGATGCAAGAGTAAAAAATACAGTACTTCATTGATAACGTTAAAATATTTTCATACTCTGATAATGGTGACTGACGACTGAACATTTACGAAGAAGTAATGGAAATAAGTACGAGGTATAACCAGAGCTTTGGTAAGATGGGAAAGGAAGAAGGATGGATAAGGATGGAAATATGGGAAAGGGTTGAGAGGGTGGACGGGGAGGTGGGGGTAATAAAAGTGGCCTAACCACTTTGGCGCATTTTATACGTGTGTTGTATTATTCATGAATACATTAAATTCATAAGATAGGTATACCTCTTGCTTATCAGCTGCACACAGTTATACCAGCTGTATACCAGCATGCCGCTGAGATGGAAGGATGCATCCGCTTAAGGGACGTTCCTTGACGCTGGTGAGGGGCTCTTGATCTAGGGAATTGGATCTGTGTTCCGGTTCCCTGAATTGAGCCTGAATACCTTCCATCCCCCCCCATGCGCTGTATAATCCTACGGGTTTAGCGCTCCCCCATGAATATAATAATAATGGAAGGATTCATTCTATTTGCAACTGCCTTTTTTTGTCCTGTAAATAAGTCAGTGAGTCTGAATTTGTTTGGGTTATCTTAGGTAATTTACATTGTATGATAACTGTACTCACCTAATTGTGGTTGCAGGGGTCGAGACTCAGCTCTTGGCCCCGCGCTTATATGTGCCTGTACCTAAATTAACTTACTTGCTAAATGAAGGTTGAAGAGGATAGTGGAGCTGGTTTGATCTACCTGTCTTTCTATCTGGGCGTTCCATATGGCTTTCTCACTAAGACTGATCATTTCTAGCTTTTGATTTAAAGTTAGAGGCTTGTCACTCTCTCCTTTCACTAGCATTACATTTGTGTGCCATTGTACTGTAATTAATAATTACAGTAATAACAATAACACTAGTAAAAAGTTTAAAAATTGCCAAATACAACAGTGGGACACGTAGTGTGCAGATGTAAACAGTGAGCAGCAGGTCAGCTGATGTGCGGGGTCAGCTGAAGCCAGCGCCTAAGAGTTTAGCGCTCCCCATGATTACAATAACTTCAGGGAAGCAATGATGTGGATGATGGTGCACAATTAACACGAGAGATGATCAGGTGTCTAACATTATTATTATTATTTTTACATTTTATTGCAAACTTCATATAGACAAGAAACTAACACAGGTCATTCAAACTTACATATATCTGAAAAGACTATAACTACATAATACAATGATAATGTCTATTCCTCTAATTTATGCATGCAGTTCATACGGGACTAGTTATAAAGACCATGATTATATAGAGAATAATACACTTTACCTCCCCCCCCCCCTGCCCATGAAAGAAAACTATCTAGAAGTGACTAAGTTATATATGACGCTCGACTTCTTAAGCAAATACCTTTCTGTGAGATTTAGTTTACTATATCACCATTATTTCCCATACCCCTATTATCTGGTTCCCATACCCCCATTATTTTCTTCTCATACCTCCATATGATACCAACAAGTTAATAAGACACGTTCAACATAAGGAATCCTCATTGAGGAAATATTTCAACTGTATTGCACGATGAATTACATCTTTGGAGAACTCAGCTTAATAATAACAATAATCTTTATTTCTATAAGTACATAGTTCAACTTATACAGACCATAGCTGACATCAATGACATACTATATAGAAAGGCCCTTGCTATGCAGCGCATTTCGGGTAAATTAGGTCAATTTTGTCCCCAGGTGGGGACAGGTGAAATTGCTGAACTAGAAAATGTGCAGAGAACCTTCACGGCACGCATAACTGCAATAAACCACCTCAATTACTGGAAACGCTTGAAGTTCCTAAACCTGTACTCCCTAGAACGCAGGCGGGAGATACATTATTATATACCCTTGGAAAATCCTAGAGGGATTAGTACCAAACTTGCACACGAGTCACTCCCTACGAAAGCAAAAGACTCGGCAGGCGATGTAACATCCACCCAATGAAAAGCAGGGGTGTCACTAGCACGTTCAGAGAACACAATAAGTGTCAGGGGCCCAAGACTGTTCAACTGCCTCCCAGCATACATAAAGGGGATTACCAATAGACCCCTGGCTGTCTTCAAGCAGGCACTGGACAGGCACTTAAAGTCGGTGCCTGACCAGCCAGGCTGTGGTTCGTACACTGGACTGCGTGCGGCCAGCAGTAACAGCCTGGTTGATCAGGCTCTGATCTAACATGAGACCTGGTCACAGACCGGGCCGCAGGGGCGTTGACCCCTGGAACTCTCCAGGTAAACTCCAAGATGCGACAAACACCAGTCGGCTAACACCCAGATACCTATTTTACTGGCTTCCTAATGTTTCCACCCGTACCGGGGATCGACCCCCGGACTTCAGTGTGAGATGAGTGCGCTACCAATCGAGCTACGGGACACGTAGGTAACATAATATGCTGACCCAGTGGTAGTTTACTTATATTAATGAAGAGCTATATTCAGTGTGGGAGTTTATACATCTTTCACCCACAGTGAGGGAGTTTTATTATACGTTTCACCCACAATGTGGCTGTGTTGTACGGCGTTCCACCCACAGCATGACTGTTGTACGGCGTTCCACCCACAGCATGACTGTTGTACGGCGTTCCACCCACAGCATGACTGTTGTACGGCGTTCCACCCACAGCATGACTGTTGTACGGCGTTCCACCCACAGCATGACTGTTGTACGGCGTTCCACCCACAGCATGACTGTTGTACGGCGTTCCACCCACAGCATGACTGTTGTACGGCGTTCCACCCACAGCATGACTGTTGTACGGCGTTCCACCCACAGCATGACTGTTGTACGGCGTTCCACCCACAGCATGACTGTTGTACGGCGTTCCACCCACAGCATGACTGTTGTACGGAGTTCCACCCACAGCATGACTGTTGTACGGGTTCCACCCACAGCATGACTGTTGTACGGAGTTCCACCCACAGCATGACTGTTGTACGGAGTTCCACCCACAGCATGACTGTTGTACGGAGTTCCACCCACAGCATGACTGTTGTACGGAGTTCCACCCACAGCATGACTGTTGTACGGAGTTCCACCCACAGCATGACTGTTGTACGGAGTTCCACCCACAGCATGACTGTTGTACGGAGTTCCACCCACAGCATGACTGTTGTACGGGTTCCACCCACAGCATGACTGTTGTACGGCGTTCCACCCACAGCATGACTGTTGTACGGCGTTCCACCCATAGCATGACTGTTTTACTGCGTTCCACCCACAGCATGACTGTTGTACGGCGTTCCACCCACAGCATGACTTGTACGGCGTTCCACAAACAGCATGACTGTTGTAAGAATTTCCACCCACAGCATGACTTTGTTATACGAATTTCCACCCACAGCATGACTATTAAGCCCTACTTCCAGTCTCTGGACCCTATATATACCTCTGTAATCTGCAAATACCTTTGTAACTTGTCATGATTGTGACCATCTGAGTTCATTACCTTTGTAACTTGCTCAGCTATCAAACTTTGGGGTCCAGTCCCTGGACCCATTATGTACCTCTGTAATCTTTTGACTACCACCCACAGGATGGGTATGGGGTGCATAATAAAGATATCAAACTAAACTTCCAGGATGGGCACGAGGTGTACAATAAAGATATTAAACAACACTGTGTGTGAAACGTTGTTCAAATCTTTCCGTGCTAAAAGCGCTTGAACTGATATAAAAAAGTTAAACTACGAGAGGATTGGAGAGTCTGACCTTTCATCCCAACCTTCACCTTGAACGGCCAAACACACTTCTTGCTGACCTTCACGACAAAAACTCAAGGTAAAGGTTATATTTAAGTTATGACCTTTATATATATATATATATATATATATATATATATATATATATATATATATATATATATATATATATATATATATATATTCATAGTTCTGATAATGTTAGTAGTCACAGCGCTTGGAATTCTTCTATTTTTCATAGTGGTTTTCTTGCATATTTTGATATCACCTGTTTACTGTGATCTTTTTGCATATATATATATATATATATATATATATATATATATATATATATATATATAGGAAATGCTGGGGGTGATGCATATTCCAGTTTCCTCAGATGGAGCATTCAATGGAGAATTTTTTATTGGGGACGCCATTGTAAGTATGACAAGTGTTCATTTTCACAAGAGCTTGTTTGTGTAACATTACTTCAAGGTAGCACCGGAAATTTTGGATTATCTCTAATGCACACCACTTCTCTCTGCACTGCCTCAACTTTACAGCCTTGGTGGACCTATGTGTCAAGTTTAACTTCTTTGAAAACAAGTTTTTCAAACAATGATCTGCTTGGGCAGCTTGGCCATGGGCAGTCCCTTAGGGGCAGTCCTGGAAAACCTGAAAACCGAAGGCTTTTACTCCATAGTTCCAAACGGCATTACTTGGCTTCGGCATGTGAACAATATCCTAGTCCTCACATCTCTGAAAATACAAGAGCTGTTACATTAAATCAACAATACATTATTAATGAGCAAGTTTACACTTTAAGCGGATGGAAAGCTTCCCTGCCTTGACACACTCCTATACAGAACACCAGAGAAAGCTAAATTGTCCTTAAATAGTTATACGAAGCCTACCAACAAGGTCGCCTCATACTTCACACCACGATTTTTGTACCAAACTCAATGATGCAAGACTTTTTCTTATGCAATCTAACGGTTGCCAGGAGTTCTTGGAAGAAAAATCCACTTACATTTCACAAAAGTTTGTCTTCACCTCTTCTCATTTTATCTAGGATTGCAGATGCAGAGCTCAGGACATTCTATACAATCTAATGACAGATAGGCAAAAATTTGTTCCCTTGCAGTGAAGAGACTACACACTATACAGGCCCAGTGGCTAGAGCTCTCGCTTCACACACGGAGGGCCCGGGTTCGATTCCCGGCGGGTGGAAACATTTCGACGTGTTTCCTTACACCTGTTGTCATGTTCACCTAGCAGCAAATAGGTACCTGGGTGTTAGTCGACTGGTGTGGGTCGCATCTTGGGGAACAAGATTAAGGACCCCAATGGAAATAAGACAGACAGTCCTCGATGACGCACTGACTTTCTTGGGTTATCATGGGTGGCTAACCCTCCGGGGTTAAAAATCCAAAGAAAATCTTATCTAGCCAAACATATACGAGTAGCCACTATTGCCACCTTGAAGGTGGCAATAAGTGACGTCAAGATTGTACCCAACTTATGTTCTAAGGAAATGGTAGTGTACACCAGCCCGTGGGTATTGCAACAAACACAAGGGACCTACCTCTTGCAATGGCAATTATTATTATTATTATAATCAAAAGAAGCGCTAAACCACAAGGGTTATACAGCTTGCAATGGCAAAATGCTAAATTGATCTACTGGGAACCACTTAAAATAATGAGGGGTGAGTGAATGAAATTTTTTTTTACTAAGATTTTATTGAAATTTTTATAGCATGTTAGGAATCCTGTGACATTTATACTGGAAGTTCTATGAAGTTTGCCTGAAAAGAAATAGAGAATATATATATATATATATATATATATATATATATATATATATATATATATATATATATATATATATATATATATATATATATATATATATATATATATATATATATAGGGTCCACCTCTGGTGTCAATTGTGGGACCCATTGCCTCGGAGAAGTGGATAAAAAGACTTCAAGGAAGAATATTTAGATTTCTTTCTAAAGCCATTTGAATATTCCACTTCCCCTACCACCCCATCTTTTTTTTACAAACTTTATTTCAAGACAAAATACAATATATAATTTCATGTTTTATATGGCATCACTCTGTCATTTGTTGCAATATGGGTATGATATGAAAGGACATACGTAGTTGACTTTACATGAATAATGAAAGGCTAAATAATCCAATCCCCACGTAATTTTTTCAAAATGTCCAAATCTTCTATCTGGGAAAAATTCTGAAATTAGGTGTTTTTTGTTTTGTTTTTAATAAATAAAACAAAAACGGTAAAGACTATTGCAAATCCCCCCAGGGTGTTTGTAAAACGATTTCTGCTGAATAATTTGTGCAAAAATCATGTCATTATATGCACAAATAAGTGAAGAAAACGTATTTGAAGGAGAATAACTTACTTTTGAGAAAAATGAGATAAACCCAAAATTTTGATTTATGTCCAAGGAACATCATTATTTGGCCATGAACAATGTTGAAAACATCATACAGGATTCTCTAGAACATAGAGATGGCAACCTGAAAAGAAAATAGAAAAATAACATACTTAGAATAATGTGTAAGTAACCTAGGATAACCCAAAAAACATCAAAGTGACTTATTGGAAATTATGCATTACAAGAATGTCACACAATGGATATTACATATTTTTGGCTTCATTATATTATATTATCACACTATATATATTTATTTATTTCATGCACATTACAAAATAATTACTTACCATTTACAAAGGTGGTGAAAGTGTGTATAATGTGCCTAATAACCACCAGGCACATATGAACTGTCCTTCACAATTCTTTTCCTTAGATGTTGTCCTTGTGGCAATTCCATTTTCGCGTCCATTCGTTGCAGTTTCTCTTGCGTTATTTGAGAGCGTTTTAGGCCAAATGAGGTGTCTAGGCACGAATTCTCATACCCAGCATTATATTCACTAACAGCAACTGCCGATTCAAAGTCTAAATCACGTTTCACTTTGTATTTTGTCTTAGGACAGTAAGTCCAGATGCGTTGATGTAAGCTTTCATTTGGATTCTGGGTGCGTCCTTCCATACACCATTTCTTCACTGGTTAGCTCCTCATATATTTTCTTGACAGCTTCGTTCTCAGGTTCTAGACGAAGTCTGACTTTCATTGTATTGTGTGATGGTGGTGTCTGGTTATTTGCGATTGCTCTCTGATTGAAGCACCACGAGTCAGCTCCTGCAGGACATAAGTGCAGTGATATAAGCTTGCTAGTACACCATTTCTCATTCTTTTTACATCAGTATTCATACGTGCCCTGATATTATTACCAAAGTAATATGCAAGCTTGTCTATTGTTGCATCTGTTAGCGTGTCTTTGCCTCTCAATGAAAACTGTTTCCTTTTTTTCCCAGCCTTTAGCAGTTTCTCACTATAAACATTTTTTACAAGTTGTTCCAAACGATGTTTCAGCCTTTTTGATTATTATTATTATTATAATCAAAAGAAGCGCTAACCCACAAGGGTTATACAGCGCGGCTCAGCCTTTTTTAAGTAATGATTTATACACTCTTCGTTCATAACTTCAACACCAGAGTAAGGTCCTTCCCCATTGTTCCTATTTTGTAGATTTGTGAAAGTTGGTCACCATCAGTGTCTTTGCGGCCTCCACTTTCATATTGGCGGAAGTGCCACTGTAATTTTTCACACATTTGGGCCTGTGCTTGACCATTTCAGTATCATAATTTGAGTTATTTTTTGTTTCTAATAGTTTTTTCAATACACTAAGAGAACAAAATTTAGATAACACAAAATAATCAAGCACAAGTCTGGTTTCTGCATGAATGGCAACTCCTAACCCAAGATTGGAATGAGAGCCTCGGGGTCTGCAAAGTGCCATCGTATGTCACATCCACTGGTAGAATGCCAACCTCATTTGGCACTTAGTCCTAATTTTCCATATTCATCACATACAATATTACGAGATTCTTCAAAGGGTTTTTCTCACATTTTTTTTTTTTTACTGCCATCTTCGTAATGTTTTCTGCATATCGTTTGTAGAGGTGACAGTTCAGTACCGGAAATGTCTTGAGTGCATTAGCTCTAGAGATGGATTGTGAAGGACCTGCCTAGTATGGGCCAACAGACCTGCTGCAGTGTTCCTCGTCTTATGTTCTTAAGGAAGCGTAACCACCTGACCTGACCTGCTGGGTCGGGGCATTGGCTTAAGCCGGTGGGAGACTTGGATCTGCCTCGCATGGGCCAGTAGGCCTGCTGCAGTGTTCCTTCTTTCTTATGTTCTTATAAACACTCAGGCATGTACAACCATTTAATTCAAGAGTTGTAGGAGGTTCTTCACCACACTTTACTCCACATTCTTCACATTCTCCTGTCACAAATGTTTCAAGGTGACGTTTTGGAAACTCAACTTTTATAATTCCACTCAAACAATCTGGACAATTCTTTATTACAACCTTTTTTTAAAGATTTCTTTTTAATTACCACATATTCATCATCACAAACTTCCACTGCTGGACTCTGATGATACGACACACGTTTTTTGGTACTAACAGGTGTTACCACAGGTGTTTCACTGGCACCTGTTGCTTTTGTAACTTGGCTCTCGTCTTTACTGTCTATGTTGGTGAAAGTCACAGAAAGAATGTCATGCCTTGACAGTCCTGATGTAGAAGGCAAGGGTGCTTGTTCAGTCACTGGCAAGGTATCACGTTCAAGGTCTGGCAAGGTATCAAGTTCAAGGTCAGATAAACATGTATCTACAGAGGAAGCATCAATGTCTTCAACATTTGAGAAGCGTTGTCTCTGCCTACGTTTATGCTTCCTTACGTCTGTTTTTAAGAGATATTCAGTGAAGGCCTTCTCATAAGTGTGAGGCTGAGACAGCACAGGAACAAAGGTAGTAACGATAGGGACGCCACACGTAATGGCGGCAGTGCTTCCCTCCTTGTTCCTCTCTCCAGCCACGTAAAACTTTCCTTGAGCAATTCTCAGCTTCGACCTTGCAACACGCAACTGTAATTTCCATTTCCTGCTCATACCCTTGGCTTTCGGCATGATTCAAGCTTGAAGTAACAAATCCTGGCAGTATAGAGGTACAGCTCTGAGTGACAAACCACCCTCTCCAAAGGTTCAAGGGTAACTGAGCATGTTATTGGCGTCTTACCCCAGCGCAGGGTTGCCAGATGAACACAACAGCTTATGGCCAAAATTTAAAGAAAATATGGCCAAAAATGGCCACTTTGGAAAAGTGTTAGGCCAACAATATGGCCAAAGATATAAAATTATTGAATTAATTGGAGTTTACCTGGAGAGGGTTTCGGGGGTCAACGCCCTCGCGGCTCTGTCTGAGACCAGGCCTCATGGTACATCAGGGTCTGATCAACCAGGCTGTTACTGTTGGCCGCACGCAAATTGACGTACGAACCCTAGCCCGGCTGGTCAGGTACTGACTAAGTACCTGTCCAGACAGCCAGGGGTCTATTGGTAATCCCCCTTATGTACGCTGGAAGGCATAAGAACATACCAACAATTGTGTATAAATTATACCTATTTATTCGATTACATATCAAAAATACTTTAATTGAACTTAAAATACTTAGTGAAACGCAGCTGTTAACCAAGATATTGAATATCTTTTTCTTTTTCTGCAGTCGAGTCAAAAAGGGTTTTGCTGTTGTACCTTTGTAGCATTTCGGAAGAACATTTAAATTTTTGGTAGCATATATTGTTATCACTTAAGAATGAACGGATTCTTATAATTGAATCCATCAGTTTAATTTGCATCCTGTTTCTGAGTTTAGTTTTGATAATTGTTACATAAGAAAAAAATCGTTCAAGTATTGCGTTACTTGCTGGCATGATAAGACATGTTAGGGCATAATTCAATAGTTCTTAAAAACTGTTTGGATACGGCTGCCAAAATTCCATTTTGTTTGAGGCTTCATTCCAGGCAACAAGGCTAATTTTTCTGTCTTGGTCTTCGGCTTCATCAACATCGTCTTATCAGATGGAAAAATGGCAGATCAGAAAATTTTCCCTTTTTCTGTTTGGCTTAGAACAACAGTAGGATTTAAAAGTGACAGACCTTTAAATATATGAGGTGAGTAAGAGCCGCTAGGTTCACTTAATAGTGATTCTTGAAGCTTGGTTTGGCACCTAAATTTCACAGACTATTTTATTATTTTCTTGTTCCATATTAGGAGTTAGTTTAATATCTTTATTATGCACCCCATACCCATCCTGTGGGTGGTAGTCAAAAGATTACAGAGGTACATAAAACAACTAAAGTATATAAAACAACTTAAATTAAATCAAGTTTATAAAATTGCTCACAGTGTCCAGAATATCTTGCTGTCAATTTTGTCAAGGTTGGGAACCAAAGCAGTCATAGTACTAGGGGGAGAGAGCACAACTTTGTAGTTCCCACAGTCAGTGGCCAGGCTTCAAACACCTTTTATTGTACAGCAATAAAATAATGGAACAGACTGCCTGCACATGTCAAAGCCAGTCATAGCATAAGCCAGTTCAAGAAGAGAACCAAAAGGTACCTAATGAATGTAGCGACAGAAAGGGAGGAGAATGATTTTTTTTATTTTTTAGCTAACACATGTATATGTAAATAACTCTTTTTACCTTATTCCTAGTATACATATATCCTTTATAATATAATAACATATATATCCTAAAATGTATAATATTAAGGTATAAAAAGGACCCCAATGGAAATAAGTCGCTCTGTCTGACTTTTTGGGTTATCCTGGGTTCTCTACACATATGCTGCTATGTATGATAATCTATGTAACTGTATTTGTGTATACCTGAATAAACTTTCTTAAAGGGACTGTACCCCAAAGGTATGATAGCTGAACTAGTTACAAAGGTAATGAACTCCAGGTAGATCTGGTCACAATCATGACCAAGTTACAAAGGTAATGAACCATCTACACTCCTATACATGGTTACAATCATGAACAAATTACAAAGTAATGAGCCACTGACAAGTCTACACCCGGTCACAATTGTAATGAGTTATAAGTACAAATATTAAGTGGGTCATACACCCACACGAGCGAGCGCACACGAGGGTACAGAAGTGCTAAAGCTGATCAAGTACGTCATAATTTATTGATCAAATTTAATTCCAAAATCTAAATTTTCTATTTTGTATGTTGCATCTTCGTTGTACAGCCTGTGATAAAGACTGTGTGCAGTTCTTTGGCAAGATCGTAAGGATCAACACAGGTTTGCTGGAATAAAACATTAAACCTTTCGAACTATAACAATGGGAGTAGCAAATACAAAGCAAAAATAATTCAGGCTATCTTGTAACATGTGTTTGATCAACGTTGCCTTATACCTTGTATCTTGACCTCCAGCAGCCAGACTTACAATGCGATACCTGATGTATACCTGGAGAGAGTTCCGGGGGTCAACGCCCCCGTGGCCTGGTCTGTGACCAGTAAATAATGCATGATTTGAAATATTTGTAAAAATGGCCAAATTAGTGGCCACATTTGCATAAATGGCCAAACTGATTTTTCCATGGCCACAGTTTAAAAAATGGCCAATTTTCACAAAATTGGCCATGAAATGGCCAATCTGGCAACCTGCCCCAGCGAGAGGCGGCGAAGATGCCATTTTACACACGTAAAAATAATAAAATGTAAATACATGTAATAAGTGCTAAACCGGTACTCATACAGGTGTGGTGTGGGAGGCAATCTGGTTCCATCTAAGGGAAGGTAAAGTCGAATTCCTTGGAGCAATTTTTCCACTTTTGGGAAAGGAGAAAACTGCTGACTATGTAAATCGTGTCAAGGTTGTAAAGAACACAATTACAATATACAAATTCTGTACACAACTTTTTACAAAAGTGTACAAATTCTGTACACAATAGTGTACGAATTCTACACATTTTTCTTAAGTAATAATTGATCAGGCCCTGATCCACCATGAGGCCTGGTCACAGACCAGGCCGCGGGGGCGTTGACCCCCAGAACACTCCAGGTAAACGCCAGGAGCAAAATATTTTTAAGAAAATTAACTGAGCTCACTATTTGGGTATTATAAAGGTTTCATTAAAAAAGCAAAGTAAAAATTTATGTATTTATTAATAGCACAAAATATTCTATATAACAAAATAAATAACTTACATTTATTTAGGTAGTTCATTATGGAGAGGATGCTAGTGTTTCTACTTAATTATCCGAGTACTTGAAACTTGCTAATAAATCTGAATTTCTGAAGCAGCAGCAGAGTGCACTGTTAATTTATAAGAATTGAAGCCATGTCCCGTATCAAGGGGTGATATGCCATGAAGCCTGGTAGTGTAACTTGGCTTGTGAATCTAAGCTCCGTTTATCTGAGAATTCAGAGTTATTCCTAACCGTTAGTTATATATTTATATATTTTCGTATTACAGTACATATATATGTATTACATATATACGTACACTGAAAGTTTTTATATTAACCGAGAATATAATCAATGTGGGGAATTTACTTCCGAATAAATAATATTGTCTCGCTGGTGTGTCTGAAGAGAACATTAATCTGAGAACCAAGTGCAACATCTTCTATTCTCTGCACAACTGCCACACGTCCACGGCGTACGACCACAGCCGTTCCTGCAATACAAATGAGTATATTACATAGGTACTTTTTTTCTACATCTTAAATTACAGGTCACCCTGTCATCCCACTGGGGCAGGGTGACCTGAAAAACACTCAGAATTTTTTCTTTTTACATTTAGTAATTTATACAGAAGGGGTTACTAGCCCCTTGCTCCCAGCATTTTAGTCACCTCTTAAGACAAATAGATTACAAAGGAAGGATTCTTCACCACAGATTTGCAAATGCAGTGTATTAATAGTTTTTAATACAGTTCAAGGTGTAAGATTTAATCATACTATTAAAATATTTAACATATGAATGTCTAAATAATTAATGCACAAATAGGAATTCAAAAAGTAAACTAATGCTTGTAAAAATCTCAAAACTAATTCCTCTTAAAAATATTCAATAGAAACTTTTAAGACAATATACAGAATTTGTGTAAAATATTTCATGTCGGCTAAATCTAGTTTTAAGAGTTTATAAATGCAAAACTGACACTGCATTTGTAAAATTGATTTTATTGTAAATAATGCTGGAAAAGCTTATCAAAAGTACAAATGTATATACGTGGTTAAAATGTAGAAAAAGTGTTTATGAGAGTACTGTCTAGTATTGGAAAATAATGTTTGGGAAAATGTGTATCCTGCCTGCTGAACCAACTTTTAAGACAGACCGAATATCAACGTAATACTGTATGTGCATGTAAAGATACTTCCACAAGACTAAAGGAAACTTTTCTGTATTTGTTAACACACTGGCTGTCTCCCACCAAAGCAGGGTGACCCAAAAAAAGAAATAATGTACTTTCAACACATACCAGTAACAATTAAAGTATGATCCTCCTCGCCGTGGAAATTGGTATCACAAGTGACAGTGACTCTCACTCTCTTGGTTACCACACCTTCCGGAGACGCACTGCTGCTCTCCTCCAGCTGAGGTGCATCTGCTCGGAACACCTGTGCATGTCCTAGCTCCTTTCCAGAGGAACTCATGATTCTGGAGGAAAAATTGTTGTTACAAGAAATGTTTTAAACAAAATATTCTGGAAGGAATTTTTAAATTTGTTTCACTACATTTAAATCACAAACAGGCAATAAATTAAGCATTAGTGAATTTATTGCCAATGAGCACTAGTCTCGCATTCTTGAGCTAGATTAGGGAAGAATTACATCGAACGCTAAATTACTAAAATTAATGTACCATAAGCAAAATGGTTATCTACAAATGCACTTCAGAGTGAAGGACATGGTTAAGGATGCTTAATTTATTGGATATAGTAGCATCATTTAAAACTTGTAGTTTAGGAGAGTTAACAATTGCATAAAAGCTAAATTTGAATGAACTTTTAAAGACATACCTGAAGCCATCTCCAGGACTGACAGCTTGAATGGAGAAGCCATAACCTTCAGGATTAGAGTCACTCCAGAAGTAGTTATTGTTGTTATTTAAATTATTACTGGCAAATGTTAGTCGTTTACCATATCCACGGCCTATAGCTTGCAAAACAAGAGCATCACCATTAAACAAAGGTCTTCTTGAATCTGATGCACGCACACGATATTTGAACCCTGTGAGAATACGTGGATCCACATAGGTTCCAACCACAGGCATCTCATGTGGGAGAAGACCTGAAAAATGTCAGAAATAAGTGTTGATAGATAGGAGTGAATGGAGACGATGGTTTTTGGGACCTGACAAGCTGTTGGAGTGTGAGCAGGGTAACATTTTGTGAAGGGATTCAGGGAAACCAGTTGGCCAGACTTGAGTTCTGGAAATGGGAAGTACGATGCCTATACTGAGGGGTTTTGGGATATTGGCAGTTTGGAGGGACGTGTAAGCTGTTGTATCTGAGCACCTCTGCAAAGAAAGTGATTATGAATGAGTGATGGTGAAAGTGTTGAATGATGAGTTTTTTTTTCTTTCTTTTTGGGTCACCCTGCTTCGGTGGGAAATGGCTGACATGTTAAAAAGAAATTATTATACAGATTGCTATTGCTTCAGTTCTGCATTAATATAACAAAGTATAACAATTTACAAGACAGTCCTAAGATGAATAATATTAGATACAACTTATTTACCTTTAACACAGTATTTTGTTGGGATATCACCAATTTTTTCTCCGCTGACGACTGAAATAATGGACGATGTATCTGCTCCAGCCACTAGGGTATATCCTCGTTCTCCACCCACACTGCACTCCTTAACTATGGAAATACAGAATGTACATAAATTATACAATTCAACAATACTCTGAAGAAAAGGTTAACATTTGCATTCGCATAAATTTGGTATGCTGAAGTTCGCAATGAATCCTATATAATACAAACTGAACCAGAAAGGAACGTTATTAATAAATGCAGATGCAGAAAAAATTATTAACTGTAAAACATATTGAACTATATTTTACCCAATTGCAATCTATTGCTATCTGAAAGCTTGATGAACAGACAAGACAACTTCAATACTGTACTTATTACATAGCATAACTTACCTTCACTCAGGACAGCCCCAGCTCTGGAGTCTTTGGCCTTGATGGCTACAGCCACACCCTTTACCACCAACACCTGTTCCTTGCTATCTTCACCAAAGAAAACCTTGCATTGTAGGGACACCTTCGCTTGCTTCTCAATTTTACCATTCTGAAGGATGCGATGAGAAACCTCCACTTGGGGTCCCTAAGAATGAAACAATACTTGCAGTTACAATTACTTTCCTAGTGAAGTAAATTAAGATTTTCCATGTCTTTAACATCCAAATTAATACATATATGTATGTATAATCTTTAAAGATTTGATATCCTAATGCAATTAACATCTTAAGAATTATGCTGCTTAACACCATACAAGAGTTACTAATCACGGAACAGGTGGGGTTTAAACCTATGGCAAGCAAGTCCTAAAACTTACTTGCCTTGGGTACAAATTGCACCCATTCCATGATCTGTCAAAGATATTTGTCGAAGATATTTACTATTCATAATTGTTAAATAATAAATCAGATATCTTGTGTAACTAATACAAATTTCCTCACCCTAAGTTTGAGGACTTCTGCTGTAGCTACTGGCAAGTTATTAGCATCCCTCAGAGTAAACTTGTCACCCTGCTGGACAAGGCACAGGGCAAACCCATATCCTTCAGGGTGAGTGTCTGACCAGAAGTAGTTGTTGTTTATGTTGTGGGAATCACTGGCAAAGGTGATCCTCTTGCCATAGCCCATTCCCACTGATAGTAGCCTCAAGTTACGCCCCTGAAAAGACAAAAGTAATATCAATTACAAATTGAGAACACAAAGGCACAATACCATGACTGGAACAATACACAAATAACCAGCACATTAAAGAAAAACTTCATAACATTTCCGTCGGATCGAAATGTCAAAATTTCTTTCTATGTGTAGGTTTTATGTGTAAATTACAAATTGCAATGTTTTCTTAATCTGTACAGTCCTGTACTTGAGAAAAATAATTACTGTCAATATAGAAGCATTAGCAAGACTAAATGCAACCAACAGTTGCATTTAATTATATGGCAATATTATATTTTCAATAGTGAGATAAGTACTGCATTATAATCAACAGATCATAATTTATTAGCCACAATTATTGAAAGAACTCGACATGTTTCACACTTGTCAAATACACATGTGGCTTGGTTGATAGTGCACTCAGCTCACATACCAAGTGTCTGTGGTTCGATCCCTGGCACAAGTGGAAATGCTTATCATGTTTCTTTACACCTGCTTGACTGTTGTGGGCTGCATCCTGGGGACAAGATTAAAAGATCCCAATGGAAATAAAGACACTGACTTTCTAAGGTTACCTGGGATGGCTAACCTTACATGTTAAAAATCCAATCAAAATCTTATCTTACCTTGAAGAGCAGCTTGGTCGAATCTGCATGTCGAACTTGGTAGCAGAAGCCAGGAGTAATAGCTGGGTCAACATAGGTACCAATCACAGGTCTCTCGTGCGCCTGCACGCCTCTAACAGTATACCTTGCCGGCACATCCTGCACCAGGCCCCCATCCACCACACTTACACCTTGCCACCTAATATCACAACCCTCAAGCTGAAAGAGCGAGTACAGTAAGTCATGTGTTCGTGACTATATTTTGTGTTGGTGGGTCGGCACTAAACTTGCTAATGGCTTACCAAGTTTGATGTCAACCCAACCAGTGAGTTTTCTTACTCTCAATGTTACTTCTACTTTACGTTTTGTCATATAGTGAATTTAAATATTTAATAAAATGTGAAACTGTGATGAAAAATAAAATGCACATTGGTGAAGTTAAAACCAAAATGAATACAGGCTATTTTTTCATCAAAAAATAATGCAAACAAGTGAATGAGTGAACTGCAAATTCAGGTGCCGTGCAAAATGAAATTTAAGTTACATATGGTACAGTATTTCATTTTCCAAATGACAATTTTTTCAAAAAACTTTGATTAAGTAATATATAATGGCACGCAATGTGTTTAGTGCATTAGCTACTGATCTGGAATCGCCTTTAGGATTAAGTTCTTTTTGGAAATGCAGAATAGACTTTTTTAGTAGGCAAATGGAACTTGATAATTTGCAAATAATAAAGAGCTATTCCACTTTGGAATGTTAAATCTGATTTGAGCAATATAGTTTGCGTTTTTTTTTAAATAAGGGTGAGCAAGTCAGGTCTGACAGACAGGAGTACAACCAGACAGTCATGGTGGGCAGTCTTCCTCGCAGCAGGATGATCCATTTCTTCTACCAGCGTTCCTCTTGCATCCTGTCTTCACATGGACTCCCAGGTGCCTTGCCAGACCCGAATAATGGATGGCTACTGCAAGTTTTAATAGTAATGGTCTTTAACTTTACTTCTAAAAACAGAGGAAAAACGCAAGACGCATTTATTGGACAGTTTCCAGACCAATGAGCTTGTGGCACAGTTAACAAATGCAAGCATTCACGTTACTTAGAGGGGCTCATTCGAGATTAACTCAGTTGAGATAGTCTCGGTGTGCCGGGAAGTGTCCAGGGGTCTGTAAAGGAGAAGGTGCACGAGCGCCAACGTACCAACAGCCCCATCCCACCACCCAACCCTGCCTTAACTTATTCCTATATACTCTTACTAATATAGCTACCAGAAACTACTTTCTAATCAACTCCCATGAACTGCAAACTCACTCTGGCTCTTAATTTATTTCTCTTAGTACAACATTCAAGCCTGATCAATAAACTCTTTTCCATATTGCTTAACTCTGTGGTAAATTTGAATTAAAACTATTCAGGTATAAATTAAAATAAACTTATTATAACCTGAGCCTTTAAAATGCAAAATTATAATTACTGAACTTATAAAATACAAAAAATATAAAAGGTTTAAATG
Source organism: Cherax destructor (assembly GCA_009830355.1). Lineage (NCBI taxonomy): Eukaryota > Metazoa > Arthropoda > Malacostraca > Decapoda > Parastacidae > Cherax > Cherax destructor. The sequence continues at coordinate 265,637 of WNWK01000767.1, forward strand.
GATTGCCAATGAACACAATTTTTGGAATGTCTAGTGGAATCCTGGACACATCTGGCCATATTCATGTATTTAACGTGTATACTGTCAAAAACAGGTAAGCAGCTGCTGTTAGTTCTAAACACTCCAGATGATTCCTATGTTCCAACTTGACAAACCATGAACCATACATAGAGGTTCCAAATTTAAAATTTAATTTTCTTTAAAGTTTAAACTAAAACAAAAAGTACTTAAAGAAAATACCAACAGAGTCCTATCTAATGTACGATAATTTTATTAGACAGTGTAGTGGAATGCTTACCGTGGTAGAATGACGGTGTACAGCTGCTGATTCTAGGCTGCTCACCTCCCCAGCCTCCTCTAACTCTCTTAAGCCTTCCTGCAACAAACAGTTTATTTAATCAGTTTGGTAAAAGTAACAATCATTCAATAAACTGTTAGCAGACACTAAACAAACCCTCCAATACCCAATTTTTATGTTAAAAGAATATGCAAAAACTAAGCAGAATATTTATTAAAATTAGATCAAATATTCTAAAAACTACAAATTATTAAAAAAAATCCTAGCTTGACTTATAAAAGTTGAATGGGTGGGTCAAGTGGTAGCCTCCATATTTCATTACCATTTTATAAGTTGTCAAGTACCAAGAATGCCACTACCATTATTATTATTATTATTATAATCAAAAGAAGCGCTAAACCACAAGGGTTATACAGCATGCCACTAGCATGCCTAAGCATTTTGGGCAGTAAATTTAATATGAAGCAGCAAGCCCATGTGAATCATTTAACGCAAGTACCAGTTATAAGATTATTTTATTTGATGGGGGTGTGTAGGGTTGACTTCCCTCAGGTCAGTGAGGTCACCACCACAGCAGGCAGAAGTGCTCACTGAATTACAGCTAAAACTTTCTACAGCAGTTTTGTTACTGTATATGTATAAACGAGATAATACATGGATTATGGCATTATTTATAAAAACATTTCGTTCACCAGGACTTCGTTAATTCATGAAATGAATTCCATTGAACAAAACATGCTCAAAAATAAAAAGTCCTAACTCGCATTGTCATTGACTCAATGTTGGTATATTGTATCATTATATTATCAGCTCTGCTACTCACTTATATCCACTTTCAACTAGGACTTGCACCCTCCTAGTAGCTGCTTATTCTGTGTATAGCTCTTAGATTAGGCTAGAAGTTAGCCTTCCAATAGTGATGGGAGGATACCAATTTTTTGCAGATACTGACAGCATAAAAATTACAATCACCACCACTACCAGATGAATGGAAACATTGGGCAAGTTTCCTTACACCTGCTACCTCTGTTCACCTAGCAGTAAATAGGTACTTGGGTGTTAGTCAACTGACTCACGAAATTGTAATGACAATTGGAAACAAACCATACCACGGGCGGGGTTTGAACCCGTGATCAGTCTAATTTTATGACTCTGATCGAGAGTTCTAACCCCGCCAGTGGTATGGTTTGTTAGTCAACTGTTGTGGGTTGCATCATGGTAGAGGATTAAAGAACCCCGATGGAAATTATCAAGTCTGATGGCATTGCTCTATTTGGTTATCCTGGGCTACCAAGCATACAGGTTAATAATCTGAACAAAATTATTATCTCCCTGGATTTTGTCTCCTTTATCTAATTTATGTGTCGGTTCCCTATTTCAAATTGACCGGTCCTTCGAAGAAATAAGGTTGCCAGTCAAATCACAGAATGGGTGTGGCTTGAACCCATGGCAGAAGTCCTGAAACTCACGCCACTGATTAACCACCGGTCCAGCCTTGGACCAGTGGTTAATCACAGTGGCGTGCACATTTTAGGCCTCACCTGCTACAGATTCAATTATTATAATCAAGAGGAAAGCGCTAAACCCGTAGGATTATACAGCGCCTGTGGGGGGGGATGGAAGATATTCAAGCTTAACTCAGGGAACTGGAGCACAGATCCAGTTCCCTAGATGAAGAGCCCCTCACCAGCATTAAGGAACCTTCCTTGAGGGGCTACAGGTTCAAGCCATTTTGTGATTTGCCTGCAATTGTGTTATTCCAATTTCTTTAATTACTATTACCAGTTTTAGGCACAGTCTAGAGCAGAGGTTCCGAACCTGCAGCCCACGGGCCACATCCATGTGGATGCGGCCCTCACATGAAATTATGAATTCACTTTCATGTAGGTTCCACATTGCACAGTGCCAAAAAACTGTGCGGCCTTTATTTGACCATCAAATGTGGCGCACTTGTGTAGGAAGGTTGAGGACCACTGGTGTAGAGCAACAATAATGTAGTAGCTTTGGCAAGTATAAGAAGCTAGTCTCGGAGCTGCAGTTGAAAGAATATGTGGAGACATCTTTGGGTGGACCAAGATCAGAGGCTCCAAATCACCCATTGAGTATTCATAGATTATATTTAAGGGAGTGTTAAACTCCTAACCTAGGCATATTATTGGCCATCTTGTAATATCTACTCCATAAAATGTATTAATACTATAAGTATACCCCACTTTGGGGTATACTTATAGTAAATAGGCATTCAAATGAGGAGCACTGCAGTAGGCCCACTGCCCCATACTTTAAGCTCTTACTTATATCTGTCTTCCACTGTTATATCTCAATTATATCTCCCCTTATTCTACAAGTGTGCACATTAAGAGTTCTTGATATTTATAGGAAATATATCTTATACATTGCATTAACTTCATGATCCTCTGCATATTCTCAATGCATCTAAATTATTCTGTAATATGGACACCAGAACTGCATTGCATCTACTGGCATCTGTAGTACAAGTTTATCAGCTAGGCAGCCAACAAAGGTACCAGTAGTGGCTAGGCAGCCAACAAAGGTACCAGTAGTGGCTAGGCAGCCAACAAAGGTACCAGTAGTGGCTAGGCAGCCAACAAAGGTACCAGTAGTGGCTAGGCAGCCAACAAAGGTACCAGTAGTGGCTAGGCAGCCAACAAAGGTACCAGTAGTGGCTAGGCAGCCAACAAAGGTACCAGTAGTGGCTAGGCAGCCAACAAAGGTACCAGTAGTGGCTAGGCAGCCAACAAAGGTACCAGTAGTGGCTAGGCAGCCAACAAAGGTACCAGTAGTGGCTAGGCAGCCAACAAAGGTACCAGTAGTGGCTAGGCAGCCAACAAAGGTACCAGTAGTGGCTAGGCAGCCAACAAAGGTACCAGTAGTGGCTAGGCAGCCAACAAAGGTACCAGTAGTGGCTAGGCAGCCAACAAAGGTACCAGTAGTGGCTAGGGAGCCAACAAAGGTACCAGTAGTGGTACTGTGTTGCCCTTCCAACTCTGACACCTCTACTTAATATTCAAGTGGGCAGTGAAAGCAGCCTTGGCCTGCTTTTTTTTTTTTTTAAGTACACATTTTACAAAACACTAATATTTCTAGCAAGTAAGATTATTCAGGTATACACAAATACATTTACATAGATTATCATACATAGCAGCATATGTGTAGAGAACCCAGGATAACCAAAAAAGTCAGACAACCCAATGCAACCCACAAGTCAGTGGTCACGAGTGGTCGCATGCCCTGAGCTGCTTTGGGAATTAGTGTGAAGGGGTGCAATTATGGCTAGCAGCTGCAGTGTTTTAAAGCGTGAGGTTGGGGTGTTGAGGAGGGAGCTCCTGCTTCTCCAGGAGGAATTTAGGAGGCTGAAGGTTCACCTCTATGGCGTTGGAAGTGAGAATGAAGTGGCTGGAGTGGTGGAGGGGAAAAGGGATACCAGTAGTGAGGTGCAGTCTGCCACTCCCTGCGAGGAGGGTGAAGGGGGGGAGGAAGAAAAGGCTACCAGGAGTGAGGTGCAGTCCAGCACCTGCTACAAGTGGCGAGTGGTTCCCAGTAATGGCAGGAACATCAAAATAAGGAAAGTTAAGAGAGAAGATTTGAAGGTAGGAAATCGCTTCTCTGTTCTTCAGGATGAGTGTACTCCAGAGGCCAGTGAAGGTAAAGGTACTACTTCCCCTGCTAATAGAGGTAAGCAAATTCTTGTGGTAGGTGACTCGCAGGTAAGATATATGGACCGTGCTTTCTGTAATAGGAATAAGAGGGCGAGAGAGAGGGTGTGCTTCCCTGGAGCTGGTGTTGGAGACATAGTCAACAGGTTAGATAATATCATGTCAGGTAATGGGAACAAGCCCATTATCTGTCTCAGTGCTGGTGGAAATGATATTGGGAAGGGTAGGAGAGAAGAGTTGCTAGATAAGTACAGGTCAGCTATAGATCTAATTAAGTCCAAGGGAGGGGTCCCAATCATATGTAGCATCTTGCCTAGAAGGGAGTGGAAATGAATGGTTGTCTAGGGCAATTGGTGCAAATTGCTGGCTAGACAGATACTGCAAGGAACTTGCAATCCCATTCATTGATAACTGGGACAACGTTTATGGCAAACATGATATGTATGCAAGGGATGGGGTACATCTCTCTGGGACAGGGTGGAAGCACTTGCCAACTCGATTGAGAGGGCCATTGCTGACATGCCTAGTATTTTAAACTGATAGATGATAGAGGTATGGGTGTGTGTGGGAAACAGTCAGTTTGCAACACTAGGGCTGAAAACAGTAAGTGTATAAAGACATTCATCATAAAGTTACAAATAAGGGCAATGGATCAGGACAGCAAACAAAGGGAGACAGCAGGGAAAACAAGAGACTAGCTCCCTTAAGGTTTACTATACTAATAGCAGGAGTGTAAGAAATAAGATAGATGAGCTAAGATTAATTGCAAGTGCAGGAAACATAGATATTATTGCTATAACAGAGACCTGGCTCAATCTGAAAGATAGAGAGTTGCCTTCTGAATGTCACATACAAGGCTATAAATTATTCCACACTGATAGGGTCAACAGGAAGGGTGGTGGAGTAGCGATGTACGTCAGAGACAATTTAAAGTGTTGTGTTAGACAAGATATAAAATTAGAAGCGTCAGCCACTGAATCTCTTTGGTTACAGCTTCTTGAGGGCCGTGTAAAACTTATTTTGGGTGTGATTTACAGGCCCCCAAATCTTGATAGGAGTGCAGTAAACTTCTATGGGATGAAATTGTAAGGCATCTACACATGAAAATGTTGTGCTAATGGGAGATTTCAACTTTAGACAAATTGACTGGAGCAATTTGACAGGAAATTTAGAGTCAAGTGACTTTCTTGATACGATTCAGGATTGTTTTTGAAACAGTTGGTGACAGAACCAACTAGAGGAAATAACCTGCTAGACTTGGTTCTTGCCAGCAGGGAAACGCTAGTTAATAATCTTGAGGTTAATGATGAGCTTGGGGAAAGTGATCACAAATCACTCAGTTTTAATATATCATGGAATTACCCTACTAATGGAAATCAAGTCTCTGTCCCTGACTTCCGCCTGGCTGATTTCATAGGACTGAAAAATTACCTGGGTAGGCTGAACTGGAATGACCTGACAGTGGGTCAGGTAGGTGGTGATTGCCAATATGACGTTTTCCAGAGAATAGTTCTAGCTGCTCAGACAGCTTATGTTCCTAATAGGAAATCAGATCAAACAAAATGATCCTAAATGGATGAACAATAGATTAAAACATCTCATTGGTCAAAGAGAGGCATATATAGGCGAATCAAAAGAGGAGAGGGCAATTAGGTAATCAATATATTCAGTTAAAGAGAGAAATAAAAAGGGAATAAGAAAAGCAAAAAGAGACTATGAGGTTAAAGTTGCGAGAGAATCGAAGACTAACCCAAAAGGATTTTTCAGGTATACAGAAGTAAGATTAGGGACAAGATAGGCCCACTCAAAAGTCACTCAGGTCAGCTCACCGACAGTGATAAGGAAATGTGTAGAATGTTTAACACTTACTTCCTCTCAGTTTTTACACAGGAAGATACTAGCGATATTCCAGAAATAATTAATTATGTAGAACAGGATGATAGTAAACTATGCACGATTAGGGTCACAAGTGACATGGTCCTTAGACAAATAGATAAATTGAAACCTAACAAATCCCCAGGCCCTGATGAACTGTATGCAAGGGTTCTAAAGGAATGTAAAGAGGAGCTTAGCAACCCGTTGGCTAATCTTTCAACATATCACTGCAAACTGGCATGGTGCCAAATAAGTGGAAAATGGCAAATGTAATACCTATTTTCAAAGCAGGTGACAGGTCCTTAGCTTCGAACTATAGACCAATAAGCCTAACCTCCATAGTGGGAAAATTTATGGAATCAATAATTGCCGAGGCAATTCGCAGCCATCTTGAAAAGCATAAATTAATCAAAGAATCTCAGCACGGTTTTACAAAAGGGCGTTCCTGCCTTACAAATTTAATAACTTTTTTCACTAAGGTGTTTGAGGAGGTAGATCATGGTAATGAATATGATATTGTGTATATGGACTTCAGTAAGGCTTTGATAGAGTCCCACATCAGAGACTATTGAGGAAAATTAAGGCACACGGAATAGGAGGAGAAATTTTTCCTGGGTAGAGGCATGGTTGACAAATAGGCAGCAGAGAGTTTGCATAAATGGGGAGAAATCAGAGTGGGAAGTGTCACAAGCGGTGTTCCACAGGGTCAGTATTGGGCCCTTGTTGTTCACAATCTACATAAACGACATAGATGAGGGAATAAATAGCGACATAAGCAAGTTTGCCGATGACACCAAAATAGGCCGTCCAATTCATTCAAATGAGGACATTAGAGCACTCCAGGAAGATTTGAATAGACTGATGCAGTGGTCGGAGAAGTGGCAGATGCAGTTTAATATAGATAAATGCAAAGTTCTAAATATTGGACAGGACAATAACCATGCCACATATAAACTAAATAATATAGATCTTAATACTACTGATTGCGAAAAGGATTTAGGAGTTCTGGTTAGCAGTAATCTAAAACCAAGACAGCAGTGCATAAGTGTTCGCAATAAAGCGAACAGAATCCTTGGCTTCATATCAAGAAGCATAAATAATAGGAGTCCTCAGGTTGTTCTTCAACTCTATATATCCTTGGTGAGGCCTCATCTAGATTATGCTGCACAGTTTTGGTCACCGTATTACAGAATGGATATAAATGCTCTGGAAAACGTACAAAGGAGGATGACTAAGTTGATTCCATGTATCAGAAATCTTCCCTATGAGGATAGACTGAGGGCCCTGAATCTGCACTCTCAGAAAGGCGTAGAATTAGGGGGATATGATTGAGGTGTATAAATGGAAAACAGGAATAAATAAAGGTGATGTAAATAGCGTGCTAAAAATATCTAGTATTGACAGGACTCGCAGCAATGGCTTTAAGTTGGATAAATTCAGATTCAGGAAGGATATAGGAAAGCATTGGTTTGGTAATAGAGTTGTCGATGAGTGGAACAAACTCCCGAGTACAGTTATAGAGGCTAAAACGTTGTGTAGTTTTAAAAATAGGCTGGATAAATATATGAGTGGGTGCGGGTGGGTGTGAGTTGGACCTGACTAGTTTGTGCTACTAGGTCAGATGCCGTGCTCCTTCCTTAAGTGAATGTAACCTGACCTGGATGGGTCGGGGCATTGGCTTAAGTCGGTGGGAGATTTGGACCTGCCTCGCATGGGCCAGTAGGCCTGCTGCAGTGTTCCTTCTTTCTTATGTTCTTATGTTCTTAAGTCTGCTAACACCAGTCATTTTTTGCTGCTAGGACATAAGGAAACATATGAGGAGCAACGCACTGCAGCAGGTCTTTAGGACCATGCTAGGTGGGAAGGCAGGCGTGCAGTAGTGATGGGGACGGTGGGAAGGCAGGCGTGCAGTAGTGATGGGGACGGTGGGAAGGCAGGCGTGCAGTAGTGATGGGGACGGTGGGAAGGCAGGCGTGCAGTAGTGATGGGGACGGTGGGAAGGCAGGCGTGCAGTAGTGATGGGGACGGTGGAAGGCAGGCGTGAGTAGTGATGGGGACGGTGGGAAGGCAGGCGTGAGTAGTGATGGGGACGGTGGGAAGGCAGGCGTGTAGTAGTGATGGGGACGGTGGGAAGGCAGGCGTGCAGTAGTGATGGGGACGGTGGGAAGGCAGGCGTGTAGTAGTGATGGGGACGGTGGGAAGGCAGGCGTGTAGTGATGGGGACGGTGGGAAGGTAGGCGTGTAGTAGTGATGGGGACGGTGGGAAGGCAGGCGTGTAGTAGTGATGGGGACGGTGCGAAGGCAGGCGTGTAGTAGTGATGGGGACGGTGCGAAGGCAGGCGTGTAGTAGTGATGGGGACGGTGCGAAGGCAGGCGTGTAGTAGTGATGGGGACGGTGTGTGGTGGTGCAAAATGTGGTGGGTGATACAGGTGGTAGTGGGACGGGTAGGAGTAATGATGGTGGGGCAGGTAGGAGTAATGGTGGAGGTGGGGCAAGAGCAGGTGTAATGGGTGGTGGTGGTGGAGGAGCAGGTGTAATGGTGGTGATACTTACCTTAGCTTGTTGTTGGAGCAAGTTGTCCCAGGTGTGTAACTGTGGCAGGTTTGGAGTAAGACCACCATGGGATGAACCTCTCTCAAGTTTCCTGCCCACACTCCACCAGAACCTGGTCAGTTCCTCAGACATGGCGGCCTCACGGGCAGCAGCAGACACAGGTAGCGACGCCATCACAAACTCTTGAAAAAAATATTATTGAAGACGCAACAGCAGAGAAACTTCGCAGTGGATCAGCTCTGTAGACGAGTCTTGCAACACTGCAGGATCTTGCGGTGATGTAATTGCAATACAAAGACTCCTTCACAGGACGTTAGTGATGTAGGTGGTCGCTGGATGAGAGCTGAGAGATCAATAGTCCCGGTGGCTGGGGGTGGAGGTATATATAGCCTGCGCCATAACTCTCCTGAGGCCACAAAAGTCACCTACTGCGCCGGGGCTTGCCACATTACCACTACCTCTCTTATTATATATCTCATGGCAGTAATTACACTTAGCTGTAAATACACTACATCACATTCAAGGAAAGTTGATAATGTAGTATGTTCACACATAATTATTACGGAAAAAATATAAGGTAATTGAAGGTCAGGTTACCTGTTATGATGCCTGACACTTAGTTATTTCACTCTTTTTTTATCTATATAAGTCATAAATAACATAATAATGATGAAGTACCTTTTATTCAGGTCAGTAACGAATATTATTTTGCAAATTTCCCCATAAGGCTAAAATTATAGGAAAATTATGGAGTCAAGTCATTGTTGGTCCACGTGATGATCATGTGACCTTCACGTGACCTGTGTGAACAACACAAGGCACTTAACATGACTCCTCGTGTCCTACACATACCCATTAACTGATAAAATACGTAATGCAACTTTCTACGCATTTCACATGGAAGCCTGACACATAGGCTCCAGGAGTGCGCATGTCACTACTTATCTCTGAGGTTTCCGCAACCCCATAGCAACATCCTCTTTGTATAGTAATAATATATTTAGATTTTTTGTTATATACTAAAAGTTAACAAAGAATCAAGACTGGTATATGGTGTGAGGTGTGTATAAGAGTGTAATATGGTGGTTGTGTACGGCTGGTGTTGGGTTTATCTATGGAGGTTGATGCCAGTGGAATTCTCCACTACACTGGTGTTGGGGGGAGTGAAAGCCATAATACCCCCCCATCCCTACGATCCCAAACCCACTTTCTCAAAAGTATTTCACACACTCATTTACGGTCAAAGTCCTCTGGAAATACCACAGCTCTTACTTGCACATACTCAAGTGTGGAAATAGCCTTCATACAGAGTTTTATGATCAAGTACGATAGAGCCCATGAGGCTAGGAAGGAGTCAATCTGGAAGGCTGAAGTTTGAGAGGCCAGGAGCTAATACTCTACCCCTTCAGAAACATAAGAACATAAGAATGGAGGAACACTGCAGAAGGCCTACTGGCCCATACAAGGCAAGTCCTTATCAAAACTACCACTACCTAAGAATTTACTCCCGTACTCACGACACTTAATCAAACCCAGCCCCTCCCACTCATATATTTGTCCAATCTCTTTTTAAAGCCACCCAAGGTCCTAGCCTCTATCACCCTAATCGGAAGATTGTTCCACGCATCTACAACTCTGTTCGAAAACCAGTACTTGCCTATGTCCTTTCTAAATCTAAATTTATCCAATTTAAATCCGTTATTTCTGGTTCTTACTTGGTTCGATATCCTCAGTATTTTATTAATATCTCCTTTGTTTATGCCCATCATCCACTTGTACACCTCGATGATATCTCCCCTCATTCTACGTCTCTCCAGAGAGTGGAGATTCAACGCTCTAAGTCTATCTTCATACGGGAGATTTCTTATACTTGGAGAGGGTTCCGGGGGTCAACGCCCCCGCGGCCAGGTCACAGACCAGGATCAGGGCCTGAACCTGTACCTAAATAAACTTATTTTACTTATTAATGTTGAAAACAAAAACATCCATCAGCCTTGTACTTGGAAGAAAATATAGTAAAGGGACACTATTTGCAGAATAAACCCTTATTTAAAGACCACGTCTCGCCCTCACATGCAACTCGACACAAACACAAAATGTCTAAGAGAATATTTATTCTGTAAAGAAAACGAAAAGTAAATCATTTATGTTGCAAAGAGACTTGATGCTTACCCTCCCTAGGCTTGATAAACTTCCCTCTTCTATATGCAGGTTATCTGTGTAATGCCCGCCTCAAGGAAGGTTCTTTGACGCCATTGAGGGGCTCTTGATCAACAGCCTCCCTCCTTTGGATAGAACTTAATTTCATCCCATTTTCCCAGGTGATGTATGACCCCTACAGGTTTAGCACCCCTATAAACGTAGTATCATGAATAAGAAGGCACACTACCATGACTGGGCTATTTGTGTAGTATGCACACCATAGGAAAATCCCACATCTAAAGTCAGTACCTGACCAACCAGGCTGTGGTTCGTACGTCAGTTTGCGTGCGGCCAGCAGTAACAGCCTGGTTGATCAGACCCTGATGCACCATGAGGCCTGGTCTCAGACCGAGCCGCGGGGGCGTTGACCCCCGAAACCCTCTCCAGGTAAACAGGTCCTGCCCAGCTTCCTGTCACACTTCCTATAGTAGTATAGAAGTGCAATAAAGTGTCATGTAGTGTCTTTGAAGTGACTACTACAGGGTAGTTTGAAAAGTGTGGGGTGGGTACATTAGTGGAAGTGGTTGGGTGTAAGACATACCCAATCTGGATTCGTAGGTCTATTACTCTTGTTCCACAAGTCTGGAGAATAGGCACCGCTATTGTAATACCGACAAAGTGGACACAGTTATGCACATTTCAAGACAGACTGAAAAAAACATTTGACCTATTTGGACTCCTTTCCCGACTTCATTTACATAGCTTGTTTTAGATATTCAGTATTAGGACTAAAGAAGTCACTCATGGCAAAAGCTTTCCCTAAACATCTTAACTATGCATAAGTATCTTTATTTACACCTATGGATGTTTGAAAGCAATAAACATTTTGATCTGATTCTCAGGTCTTATCGTCTGCCCTACGATTTGCTCTCGCGACATCTCACAAATTTTTTTTTTAGAGTGGAGGGGTAAGCCAGTGGAAGGTCTCGGTCAGATGACCAAAAGCTCCAGCTGTGGATCATCATATAACTAAGACCCGCGTCAGGAAACACTTCTGTTTCCTGACAAACCTTACCTATCACACATCCGTACTTATAATTATGCCTTATCATTTAAACTTATCTCAGTTTCATAAATTTGTGATATTATTTAGGAATTTCCATATTTCTCATCAGAAATGGTACGGTTTTCATCTTTTAGGAAAGCAGCGCCGAAGTTACATACACATAATTTTACAAACTTTCTTTTTGGTTATAGAAAAAAAAGGTATTGTAGGGGAGAATCACTAACGCGCAAATTTAGTGATATCACACAAGATGAATATTTAAAAAGGCATATAACACCGACAGGTTGGTAGGTAAGACACACAGGCAACAGTTACATCACAGAGGCGGGGCCAGGAGCTATGTATCGACCCCTGCAACCACAACTAGGTGAGTACCTCTACTGCTTCTGCCTACTTTCTGTACTCGACTGAAGAAGCCTACTGTGTAGACGAAACGTTTCGGAATAAAGTTGCCTATGTGTCGTACCTACCATCACACAAGAGGAAGAGTACTGACACATGTGTTTGGGAACTTGGATGAAGGAAAATGTTCAAGCATCAGGACCGACTGAGTCTCTGGTGGGCGAAACGTCTCCTGAATATAAATTCCTTTTACGTGGCACATTACACAAATAACCTGCACATGGGAGAGAGGAACTTACCACGACGTTTTGGTCCAACTTGAACCAAGTGGGACCGAAACGTCGTCATAAGCTCCTCTTATGTGCAGGTTATTTATTGTGCCTTTTTGCTCTTTACGTACTTAGGTTCTTTAGGTACATGTACACATAAGTACAATTATCATACCTAGTAACGTGTAAATTACCTAAGATAACCCAAAAAAAAGTCAGACAAGTGACTTATTTCCATTGGGGTCCTTGTCTGAAAAGCTGACTCTTAAACCATAACAGATTATCATGTATAAATGCTCTTATTTCCTTGAGTATAGTTACGCATGTCTTTTTTTTATTAATTTAATGATGTGACCATAACAGTTAATAATGGTATGTTGTTTATATGAGACCTTTGGTGTTGGGGAGGAAAGGATACAACTAAATGAGGGAACATTGAAAGGGATGCAGAGAGGAAGGAAGGTAAGAAAAATAGAGGGACAAAGAGATGGAATGGAGGGAGGAGAGATAGAGAGACAAAGGGATGGAGTGAAGGAGGGAGAAACGGAGGGAGGGAGAGGGAAAGGGAGGGAACAGCGTCACTGACATGCTCCTCTGTCACGGCGCTTTCCTCCCTGGAAAGTTCCAGTCACGCCCTGTGTGTGTAATCACTGATAGGTGTTACCGGGGTTGAGACTCAGCTCCTGGCTTTGTGCGTGCACATTATTTATATCTACACGGGTTTACCTTTGAGTGCATATATGTGTATAGACCTAAAGAATAAAAGGCACAATACGGTAACTGGAACAGTATACAAATAACTGGCACATAGGACTAGCTTGTGCTAATAGGTCTGATGCAGTGTATACACATACCTAGTTTGCAGGGGGTCAAAGCAAGATTGCAAATTGTTCTAAACACCACCTATATGTGAGCGTAAAAGTCTCATTAATAAAAAGGCTTTAATACTTCTTTTGTAGCCTACATAGAGGTTGAGACATAGCTCCTGCCCCCACCTCTTAACACCTGTGCAACTGGATTATTGATTCCTAGCCTCGTGTGCTCAATCTTATCTATACTCTACTTAGACTGTGGGTCACTGATATGATATACAACAAGGGCAGATTTCATTGAATCTGTTTGGGAAAAACTGTGGACTTGTGTTATTATTATTATAAATATAAGTAAGCACTAAACCCACAAGGGTGGACATAGGTTGAAACGTAGTACAACACAAACTCAAATCTCTCAATGGACTTAAGTAGAGATAATGTCAGGTTAGGTTAGGTAAAATTCGTCAGGAACCAGGACAAGTGTTTCCTGACGTGGGTCTTAGTCATATGATGACCCACAGCTGGAGCTTTTGGTCATCTGACCGAGGCCTTCCACTGGCTTACCAGTCCAACCCTTTAAAAATTAAAGATGTAATTATAACTATTATATATCAAGTCTATAATGTCACCTTCAAGGGTTATAACAATGTTATCATCACAATATCAAGGAAAATGATAGGCTGGCTAACTAGACCATCCAAAACAAGAGATGCCAAGCCATTGCGATACTCTTCGAATTACTTGTCTATCCAGTCTGTAATACTGCTAAGGGCCGCCCTTCAAGGAGGGCGAGAGCTGGAGAACTTAAAAGATCTTTCACTGGTCGTATCAATTCACTTAATCCCACTAATTACTGGCAATGTTTGAAGTTCATTCAAATGCACTCCTTAACACATTATCAAGTGATGTATCATAGTCACCTAGAAAATTCTGGAAGGATTGGTTCCAAGCTTGCGTACCGAAATCACTCCTTATGAAAGCAAGAGGCTTGGCAGACGGTGCAAAAAATACCTCCCATAAGAACTCCTTAAATACACACAGAGAATTACCAACACACCTCTGGTGTGAAGCTTTATAAGTTCCTCAAGTCAGTTCCTGATTAGTCAGGCTGTGGAGCGTACTTCACGAAATCGTAATGACACGATTGAAAACTACGGGTGGTCTGGAGTTTTAGGACTCTGATCGCGGGTTCTAACCCCACCCGTGGTATGGTTTGTGGAGCATACGTTGGAATTCGTGAAACTGGCACCACGAGCCTGGTCAACCAGACCAGGTCCCCAATGGAAATAAATCACTTTTGGGTTATCCTGGGTTCTCTACACATATGCTGCCATGTATGATAATCTATGTAACTGTATTTGTGTATACCTGAATAAACTTACTAACCAGGAGGCCTGGCCGGACAAGGTCGCGGTGACCCACGAGACTCAAGGTAGATCATACTGACCTGCACCACCTCTTCCATCTTGCGCAGTGGTTCCCAATATTATTAAACTATCACTATTATTAAACTATAATTTATTCATGACTATTATCATCAAAACTAAGCGCTAAACTTATTCATGATCAGGTATATATTAAAATTAAATCCCTCGAGGGGTCTAATTGAGGGGCTCTTGATATAAGAGACTGGACCTATTTTTTCTTTCCATGAAAGGAACCTGAATACCGCCCATTCCCCCAGGCACTATGTAACCCCCTACGGTTTTAGCAATTCTATGAAAATAAAATTTTAACATTAGAGAACTAAGGAAACTGTTGGTCGGAATACCCTCCAGGTAATAAGGTAGTGTTTTAGGCTGAGTTAATTAAGGCGTCAAAGTCTATGTATAATCGCTTATGAATATAGTGGTCGCTAAACCCATAGGAGTCATGTAATGTCTTGTTACTAGGAAAGAAACAAACAAAATCCAAGGAAAGGAAGAGTAGCACCAATATTTTTACTAAGAGCCAATCCATCACCGGCATCTCAGGGGTTGAACACTTGGATATTGCGTGGTGTTCCCGTGTTAACATTCTTCACCCTCCCCCGTTTTATGTAACCTTCCCAGGTACGTAGGTAGGTAGCTTGTTGCTACCCACCGCCTCGCTGCCACAAAATATGATCTCTCGTAGGAACATTGCGTCCAGACTAAGCCTAAGATAATGTTGATACTGTGAAAGCCGCCCCTGCATCACTAGAACTTGTGTGATCTTGGCCACTGTAATTTTGTTTATGTGAGAGAGAGATCCTGGGTGTAATCTTGATGAATGTATGATCTTGGTAACTGCATGATCTTGGCAAGTGTGATCTTCCTGAATGTGTGAATCTTTACGAGGGTGAAATGTTTGTGAGGGGGTGTGTGCTCCTGCTGATGGTGTAATCTTCCTAAATGTGATCATTAATGTGATCTTGCCTTGGTCTCTCCTGTCTGTGCCCCACTTTAGCAGTATAGCACCCGAAAGGGTCATAGAGCGTTGCAGTAGAATGTTCGAAGGTGAACAGGGAGTGAAGGTTACGTTAGGTAGGTTTGTGAGAAAACAGGAACAAGCGTTTCCTGACGGGGGTCTTAGTCATATGATGACTGGCATCTCGAGCTTTTGGTCATCTGACCAAGGCCTTCCGCTGGCTTACTGGTCCACCCCTTTAAATTTAATTTTTTTTGTGCTCTAGGGAGTGAAGGGAAGGCGTGTGTGAGGGTAGAGGCTATTGTGCATTTTTGTTCTTCATGAGGTATCCATGATTAAGGAAGGAAATCAGCATACAACACACAATTGATCCTATGCAGTACGATTTCATGATTAAGACGACGTATGTGGCTCATACACAGGCGAGAGAGAGCAGTTTCCCAAACACGTTAGTGGTAAGATGGCTAGAAACCCAAACATGTTTTGAAAGAAGTTTTTTTTTGTGGACTAACTTAAGAACATAAGAACATAAGAAAGAAGGAACACTGCAGCAGGCCTACTGGCCCATGCGAGGCAGGTCCAAATCTCCCACCGACTTAAGCCAATGCCCCGACCCATCCAGGTCAGGTTACATTCACTTAAGGAAGGAGCACGGCATCTGACCTAGTAGCACAAACTAGTCAGGTCCAACTCACACCCACCCGCACCCACTCATATATTTATCCAGCCTATTTTTAAAACTACACAACGTTTTAGCCTCTATAACTGTACTCGGGAGTTTGTTCCACTCATCGACAATTCTATTACCAAACCAATGCTTTCCTATATCCTTCCTGAATCTGAATTTATCCAACTTAAAGCCATTGCTGCGAGTCCTGTCAATACTAGATATTTTTAGCACGCTATTTACATCACCTTTATTTATTCCTGTTTTCCATTTATACACCTCAATCATATCCCCCCTAATTCTACGCCTTTCTAGAGAGTGCAGATTCAGGGCCCTCAGTCTATCCTCATAGGGAAGATTTCTGATACATGGAATCAACTTAGTCATCCTCCTTTGTACGTTTTCCAGAGCATTTATATCCATTCTGTAATACGGTGACCAAAACTGTGCAGCATAATCTAGATGAGGCCTCACCAAGGATATATAGAGTTGAAGAACAAGTTGTCGTGAGATAACTGACAGCATTTGGAAGCAATAGACAAAGACCTTTAAATTCAGATTTGTCTGCTAGTCTTATGGTTCACTGGGCAGATTCATTTAAAACTTAATCTCTGCTAAACCAAAATTGTCCTTTATTTTTATAAACAGTTTTGGACTTGATGGACAGTCTGTTACATACAACATACATAATGTCCATTGTTGTTGTCCTTTGGGTAAATTTATTTTCAGATTTATCGGACTAAGTTCATTAAATCCCCCAAAAATAGAAACATTTCATCTGGCTTTAACAGACACCCCCTCCCCTTATTAGTCCATTAAATCTAGGGCATTATTACATTTACGAGATAAATCCATAGGAGTCATACAGCGCCTGGGATATGTGAGGCAATTAGCTTTTGATCCAAAGGAGAGTAACTTCAGTTCTTTGGAGTATAAAATCACCTCAGTTACATCAAGCACCTCCCTAGGAGGGCCACCTAGCAGTAAATGGATACCTAAGAGCTTGTGAATCACATCATTGCATACAAGAAATGAACTTTCATTTAATGAATTATCAAGAAAAGAATTTTTCCTTCGTAAGCCATGCATGTCGTAAGAGGCGACTAAAATGCCGGGAGCAAGGGGCTGATAACCCCTTCTCTTGTATAAATTACTAAACATAAAAAGGATGAGGTTAACCATAGAATTGATGAAGAAAAAAAGGTGAGTGGTGCGTTGAGGTATCTGTGGAGACAAAAAACGTTATCCATGGAGGCAAAGAAGGGAATGTACGAAAGTATAGTGGTACCAACACTCTTATATGGGTGTGAAGCATGGGTTGCAAATGCTGCAGCGAGGAGGAGGCTGGAGGCAGTGGAGATGTCCTGTCTAAGGGCAATGTGTGGTGTAAATATTATGCAGAAAATTCGGAATGTGGAAATTAGGAGAAGGTGTGGAGTTACTAAAAGTATTTGTCAGAGGGCTGAAGAGGGGTTGTTGAGGTGGTTTGGTCATTTAGAGAGAATGGATCAAAGTAGAATGACTTGGAGAGCATATAAATCTGTGGGGAAAGGAAGGCGGGGTAGGGGTCATCCTAGAAAAAGGAGGGAAGGGGTAAAGGAGGTTTTGTGGGCGAGGGGCATGGACTTCCAGCAAGCATGTGTGAGCGTGTTAGATAGGAGTGAATGGAGACGAATGGTTTTTGGGACATGACGATCTTTTGGAGTGTGAGCACGGTAACATTTTGTGAAGGGATTCAGGGAAACCAGTTAATTGATTTAGTTGGACTTGAGTCCTGGAAATGGGAAGTACAATGCCTGCACTTTAAAGGAGGGGTCTGGGATAGTGACAGCTGGGAGGAACTATTCTCAGCTGTCGTATCTGAGCGCCTCTGCAAAGACAGTGATTATGTATGAGTGTGGTGAAAGTGTTGAATGATGATGAAAGTATTTTCTTTTTGGGGATTTTCTTTCTTTTTGGGTCACCCTGCCTCGGTGGGAGACGGCCGACTTGTTGAAAAAAAAAAAAAAAACTTCTCCTGCCTAGGTGGGATATGGCTGGTGTGTTGAGAAAAAAGAAAACCACATATTTGTAGAGTAGCCAATTTTAATCATGAGGCAGAGGGAAGCGCTTAACCCATAAGGATCATTCAGTACCTGGGGTAATGTGAAGAAATCATGTTAGATCCAAGGAAGGAAAGGATAAGTCCAATTCCTTGGGTCAAGAACTCCTCAGTATCATCAAAGTACCTTCTTTGTGGGTTAGAATAATAGCGACAGATAGTTACTTGACAGTGTTATACATTTTTGGCTCTTATAGATATACACATGGAAAACCCAGGATGTCAACACTTAAAGTTGTATCTGATTCCCCTTTTATATTCTAATACGTATTCCATTGCACAATTTATATGATTATTATTACAGCACAAAAACAAATGACTATCGATTAGGGTGTTTGGTAAAGTCAAAATGAGGAGGTTGCAGGGGTCAATTTTTAGTTTCTGACCCTGTCACTCCTCAGATTCACTTCCTCTTAAGATTTGTGGGCCCTATTGTACCTATTCTTAAAACTATGTATGGAGTCTAACTATATCACTTTCTCATTAAGATCATTCCACTTCCCAACCACTCTGAGACTGAAGAAATACAGTGGTATGTACTTCGATATTCGAACTTAATCCGTTTCAGGAGGCTGTTTGAATAGTGAGTTGTACGAATACTGAATCCATTTTTTCCCAAGAAATAATGTAAATTGGATTAATACGTTCCAGACTCCTAAAAATTACCAATTATAAAACATTTTACGTGAAAATATTGCTTATTTAAACCTGTATAATGTTTGTATGCATAAAAATCATACATGAAAACTATAAAAACAACAAATACATGAAATAAATGAAAATTTAACTACACTTTACCTTTACTGAGGAGTGCTGATGCTCCTATTCACAAGAGTAATGTTAGGATCCCATTTTTTCCACCAGGCTCTGTGTTTGAGCCCAATGGTAACAAAGTTCCTTAATTTCTGCAGTGGAAATGGTGCCATTATTGCTTCCCTCCTCCTCTGAAGAAGAAATTTCCTCAACCACTTCTTGCTGTTCCTTGTGCAGGTCTTAAGTTCTTTTGTGGTGAGCTCATTCTTGTGATCCTCCACCAACTCTACATCCTTACTGTCCATTTCCATGGACTGGCCCAGAGAAACATAAGAAAGAAGGAACACTGCAGCAGGCCTACTGGCCCATGCGAGGCAAGTCAAATTTTCCCACCGACTTAAGCCAATGCCTTGACCTGGTCAGGTCAGTCACATTCACTTAAGGGAGGAGCACGGCATCTGACCAGTAACACAAGCTAGTCAGGTCCAACTCACACCTACCCACTCAATGTATTTATCCAACCTATTTTTAAAAGTACACAACGTCTTAGCTTCTATGACGGTACTCGGGAGTTTGTTTCACTCATCCACAACTCTATTACCAAACCAGTGCTTTCCTATATCCTTCCTGAATCTGAAACAAGTGCTTTCCTATATCCTTCCTGAATCTGAAACAATATCCTTCACTACAGGCTCTGCCTCAAAGCCTTCAAAATCTCTAATACAGTCTGGCAGAGTTCACTGTCCTGAAAGAAACTTAACCCCAGGCTTTGTCTATTATCCTTTAAGAGTGGAGGATATTAAAATGGGTTTTCCAAAATTCCCTAAGGGTAAGTTCTGTTTCAGAGGTCACTTCAATGCAAGTTTTAAACAGTGCTTTTGTGTAAAGTTTCTTAAAATTGGAAATTACCTGCTGGTCCATGGGTTGAATAAGAGGAGTGTTGTTAAGGGGCAAGAACTTCATTTTAATGAAGCTGTATTCATCCAACAAATTTTCCTCCAAGCCTGGAGGGTGAGCAGGAACATTGTCCATTACCAAAAGTGCGCTTAATTTGAATTTTTTTTCGGAAGGGACTGCTTCACACTTGGGGCAAACACTTCATGTATCCACTCAGTGAAGACTGCCTTGTCACTCAAGCTTTACAATTAGCCCTCCACATTATACTGAGTTTACTTTTTATCACATTGTTTTTCTTAAACACCCTTGGATTTTCAGTGGTAGACTAGCAATGGTTTAATTTTGCAGTCCCCACTAGCATTACCACACAATAAGAGTGTCAGCCTGTCTTTCATGGGCTTGTGTACTGGTAATTCTTTTCCAAAAGAGGCTGGTTTCATCACAATTAAAAGCTTGAGGAATAAATCCCTCAATGTCTACATAGGTTTTAAATTCCTTAATAAACTTTTCAGCCCCATCTCTGTTAGTACTGACAGCCTTCCCATGCCTTACTGCACTATGAATCCCACTCCTCTTTTAAACCTATCAAACTAACCCCTACTTGCCTTAAATTCATCACTGTTTCCCTGGTGTCTCGCCTAAGATCACTATATAACTGTTTTGCTTTTTCACAAATTGTTTCAGAAACACTGTCACAAGCCAGTTGTTTTTCGTTAACCAAGACTAACAAAAGTTTTTCCATTTCTTCAATTATCTATGACCTTTTCACAGCAAGAATTTTCACTCCTTTCACCACATCAGACCCTTTTATTGCCTCTATTTTTCAATATGAATGACATGGTCTGACACACGAGTTCCACTTTCTCACTTCGCAATGAGTTCTTTTTTCACTTTTTTTCACTGCTTTCCTTTTAGGCTTGTTTGGACCACTACTATTTTTTTGGAACCATAGTTATTTTCAATGAAAATGTTTAAAAAACACCACAGAATAACAATGAAATACCAAAAAATGTCACAGAGCCTGTATGAATGATGTTTAACAAATGAAAGATGAGAGCCTGAGTGCGTGATGCTTTTGTTTTCGTCAGACTGTCCAGATGGACCATTTTGTTTAGGTCGAATATCAGGGAAATATTCAAATACAGAGTCAAATTTTTCTCCAAAAACTTGGGCGAATACCAAGTTGTATGAATATAGGGATGTATGAATACATATTGAGGTTTAACTGTACTTCCTCACATCCTTGCGACTCATTTATGCTTTTAACTTCCAATGGTGTCCCTTAGTTCCCATTTTTTACCTCTCAAACAGCCTATTCCTAACTGCCTGAGTATTTTGTTATGTACTCCCTGGTTCTTCTGTCCTCGAATGTCGTCAGGTCCAATTCTGTTAGATTCTCCTCGTACCTCATGCTCCTTAGCTCAGAGACGAGCATTTCTGCATACTTCTGGACCGACTTTCTCCAGTTCGATATTTCTCTTTTTGTTACTGCTAAAAGTTTGGATTTAGGTGGAGAGATGTGATATACAATACATACAAGGCAATGATGATCAAGAACATGTAGCTGGGTTAAGGCATTAGATATTGCATAATTATATTCGTGGGAAGAGCTAAACCTTTCAAGGAATGTTATCGTAATGTTGGTGTCAGTATCGTGTGGAAAGTTCGATACCTAAATCTTACCAAGGGTCCACAGCATTGTCCTTGTTTAAGATAAGGTTTGTCAAAAAAAAAAATTCTGGACCTATCTCTTAAGAGATATGCCACTGTATTTTCTATCATGCGAGGTTGAGGAAATGTATGGTCGTGTAGGTTGAGGGATGAGAGTAGAGTAGAAAGAGGTGGCACTGGTGATTTCTGAGCAGGTGTGTGAAGGACCAGTCCACTCTTGGTAGCAAGTGGCTTCTGAGGGGTGAGACTAACCTGTCACATCTGGGAAGGGCAAGAGACAAGAGCAGAGCACATGTAGATCCAATATATCCCATATCTTACTATTATTACTGAATTATCTTCATGGAAGCCTCTACTTTTATATTCATATGGAAGAGCTAAACCCATAAAGGCCATACAGCACCATGGGAATAGGAGTCAATCAGGATTGATCTAAGGAAAGAAAGAGTGGCCTTAGTTCCTTGACTCTAGTCCTTCACCAGTAGTGTCATCTTCCTGGCAGGGATGTGTGTATCTTCATAACCTCTTTAGTTAAGCTTAACACTTGAATTTTTTTATAGCTCATTCCTATATACAGTACTTGGAATATTTGTAGTTTGTTAAACATCAAAAATATAATACGTACAGTCTCTCCTCACTTAGCGACGTACATGTTTACTGACGACTCGGACTTACAACGGGCTCTGGCCAGTATGGTTTTTTTTTTATTAACACATCGGCCGATTCCCACCAAGGAAGGGTGGCCCGAAAAAGAAAAACTTTCATCATCATTCATTCCATTACTGTCTTGCCAGAGGGGTGCTTTACACTACAGTTATAAAACTGCAACATAACACCCCTCCTTCAGAGTGCAGACACTGTACTTCCCATCTCCAGGACTCAAGTCCGGCCTGCCGGTTTCCCTGAATCCTTTCATAAATGTTACTTTGCTCACACTCCAACAGCACGTCAAGTATTAAAAACCATTTGTCTCCATTCACTCCTATCAAATACGCTCACACATGCTTGCTGGAAGTCCAAGCCCCTTGCACACAAAACCTCCTTTACCCCCTCCCTCCAACCTTTCCTAGGCCGACCCCTACCCCGCCTTCCCTCCACTACAGATTTATACACTCTCGAAGTCATTCTGTCTCGTTCCATTCTCTCTACATGTCCGAACCACCTCAACAACCCCTCCTCAGCTCTCTGGATAATAGTTTTGGTAATCCCGCACCTCCTCCTAATTTCCAAACTCCGAATTCTCTGCATTATATTCACACCACACATTGACCTCAGACATGACATCTCCACTGCCTCCAGCCTTCTCCTCGTTCCAACATTCATCACCCATGCTTCACACCCATATAAGAGTGTTGGTATAACTATACTCTCATACATTCCCCTCTTTACTTCCATGGACAAAGTTCTTTGTCTCCACAGACTCCGAAGTGCTCCACTCACCCTTTTCCCCTCATCAATTCTATGATTTACCTCATCCTTCATAGACCCATCTGCTGACATGTCCACTCCCAAATATCTGAATACATTCACCTCCTCCATACTCTCTCCCTCCAATCTGATATCCAATCTTTCGTCACCTAATCTTTTTGTTATCCTCATCACCTTACTCTTTCCTATATTCACCTTCACTTTTCTTCTTTTACACACCCTACCAAATTCATCCACCAACCTCTGCAACTTCTCTTCAGAATCTCCCAAAAGCACAGTGTCATCAGCAAAAGCAACTGTGACAACTCCCACTTGTATTTGATTCTTTATCTTTTAACCCCACACCTCTTGCCAAGACCCTCGCATTCACTTCTCTTACAACCCCATCCATAAATATATTGAACAACCACGGCGACATCACACATCCTTGTCTAAGGCCCACCTTTACTAGGAAATAATCCCCCTCCTTCACACTCTAACCTGAGCCTCACTATCCTCTTAAAAACTCTTCACTGCTTTCAGTAACCTACCTCCTATTCCATACACCTGCAACATCTGCCACATTGCCCCCTATCCACCCTATCATATGCCTTTTCCAAATCCATAAATGCCACAAAACCTCTTTACCCTTATCCAAATACTGTTCACCTATATGTTTCACTGTAAACACTTGGTCTACACACCCCTACCTTTCCTAAAGCCCCTTGTTCATCTGCTATCCTGCTTTCTGTCTTACTCTTAATTCTTTCAATAATAACTCTACCATACACTTTACCAGGTACACTCAACAGACTTATTCCCCTATAATTTTTGCACTCTCTTTTGTCCCCTTTGCCTTTATACAAAGGAACAATACACACTCTCTGCCAATCCCAAGGTACCTTACCCTCTTCCATACATTTATTAAATAATAGCACCAACCACTCCAAAACTATATCCCCACCTGCTTTTAACATTTCTATCTTTATCCCATCAATCCCAGCTGCCTTACCCCCTTTCATTCTACCCACTGCCTCACGAACTTCCCCCACACTCACAACTGGCTCTTCCACACTCCTACAAGATGTTATTCCTCCTTGCCCTATACACGAAATCACAGCTTCCTTGTCCTCATCAACATTTAACAACTCCTCAAAATATTCCCTCCATCTTTCCGATACCTCTAACTCTCCATTTAATAACTCTCCTCTCCTATTTTTAACTGCCAAATCCATTTGTTCCCTAGGCTTCCTCAACTTATTAATCTCACTCCAAAACTTTTTCTTATTTTCAACAAAATTTGTTGATAACATCATACAGTACACTACTGTATAAACATTTAAAAATACAGTGGTACCTCGGTTAACGATGGTCCCCAAACTCGCCCTTTTATGTAAGTTTATTTTTTTAAATGTTTTGTAAGTGTATTTTTGGGGGTCTAAAAGGACTAGTCTATTTTACATTATTCCTTATGGGGATAAATTTGTTTGGTAATGGCACTTGAACAGCATTCTGGAACGAAAAAATATTGTTAACCGAGGTACCACTGTATACCAGAAATGTTATAAATGGTGCAAAGGTGAAAATAAAACAATATCAAAGATGATTGACACAAACCCACTATACCATTATAGTATGAATTTGTTTACCGACATGGTCTTAGGAACAGAACTCCGTCGTTAAGCGAGGAGAGGCTGTACTTTCATACACGTGTATGAAGGTCATCGAATGCTAATTATGTTCAATTTTTGCCGATGTTCAAGAGTAAACATATGACGTCACGCATCCAATACACGTCAGCTGGTGGGTCTAATGTGCGTTCACAAATGCGCTGATATTATTTATATAATTATTACAATATTGCATAGCAGTAAATCTTTTATTTTTTTGGTGCGAATAAAAAATAAAAATAGAATTAATTTGTAAAGCCTGGAAACGTAACTAATAAACAGAGGAAAAGTTATTTTAGTGCCAGGAATGCCTGCACTGTTTATTCTGGATCCTATTTTGAAATTGGAATATTTTAAACTTTGTGTGATATTGGCCAAAATACCAATTTCCAATCACTTTATTGGGTAGTTGAAATAGCTGATTGGGTGATTTCTTGTGTTCAATCGATAAAATAGAAGTAATATTAGCAAAATACAGTGGACCCCCGGATTTTGAACTGCTCCCAACTCGAACAAATATTTAAGTGTATTTTTGTAAGTGCTTTTGTAAGTGTATTTTTGGGGGTCTGAAACAGACTAATCTAATTTACATTCGTCCTTATGGGAACAAATTTGTTTGGTAATGGCACTCGAACAGCTTTCTGGAAAGAGTTATTGACGAAATCCGGGGTCCACTGTAGTTAAGAATTTGGTCGATTGGAATACATAATGTAATTGGCCTAAAATGGGAGTCAAAGTGGGCAAAATCACCGATGCGTAAATATTGCTGATGCAGGAAAATTCGCGAAAGTGTAATTTTGTCAATTTTCCATCAAATTTCGTACTTTTTGTTTTATTACCTTTAGAAAAAAATTCTCTACCATTTCATAAGAAAAAATAACAATTTTGTCTTTAAATTCTTGGACTCTGTAGACAAGTTTCAGAATGGGGGTCTGGACCCTGAAAGGGTTAAGCAAATCCAAATTTTGTTGAATGAACAGAAGTCATACATATTTAATAACAATTTTGAAGCACTTGACTCATGAAATCGTAATGACACGATCGCAAACAAACCATACCACGGGTGGGGTTCGAACCCCACCCATGGTATGGTTTGAAGCACTTTTTTTTTTTTTTTTTTTTAACACATCGGCCGATTCCACCAAGGCAGGGTGGCCCGAAAAGAAAAACTTTCATCATCATTCACTCCATCACTGTCTTGCCAGAAGGGTGCTTTACACTACAGTTATAAAACTGCAACATTAACACCCTCCTTCAGAGTGCCGGCACTGTACTTCCCATCTCCAGAACTCAAGCCCGGGCCTGCCGGTTTCCTGAATCCCTTCATAAATGTTACTTTGCTCACACTCCAACAGCACGTCAAGTATTAAAACCATATGCCTCCATTCACTCCTATCAAATACGCTCACACATGCTTGCTGGAAGTCCAAGCCCTCGCACACAAAACTTCCTTTACCCTCCTCCAACCTTTCCTAGGCCGACCCCTACCCCGCCTTCCTCCACTACATCAGATTTATACACTCCGAAGTCACTCTGTCTCGTTCCATTCTCTCTACATGTCCAAACCACCTCAACAACCCCTCCTCAGCTCTCTGGACAATCGTTTTGGTGATCCCGCACTCCTCCTAATTTCCAAACTCCGAATTCTCTGCATTATATTCACACCACACATTGACCTCAGACATGACATCTCCACTGCCTCCAGCCTTCTCCTCGTTGCAACATTCATCACCCATGCTTCACACCCATATAAGAGCGTTGGTATAACTATACTCTCATACATTCCCTTTTACTTCCATGGACAAGGTTCTTTGTCTCCACAGACTCCAAGTGCTCCACTCACCCTTTTCCCTCATCAATTCTATGATTCACCTCATCCTTCATAGACCCATCCGCCGACATGTCCACTCCCAAATATCTGAATACATTCACCTCCTCCATACTCTCTCCCTCCAATCTGATATCCAATCTTTCGTCACCTATTCTTTTTGTTATCCTCATCACCTTACTCTTTCCTATATTCACTTTCAATTTTCTTCTTTTACACACCCTACCAAATTCATCCACCAACCTCTGCAGCTTCTCTTCAGAATCTCCCAAAAGCACTTATGTGTAATAAAATGCATTAATAAAGCAAGGATAAAAAGCACAAAAAACTTTTTATGTAAAATTTATAAAAGCTCAATAAACACTTTCTGAAGAATCACCTCATGATTCACGTATCTTAGCACATAGTACACCATAAAACAAAAGTTGTACATTTCTGTATATTTATAAGGGTGCTAAACCCAATATAAAAGTTGCACAGTACAATATCCTTACACACTATTCTAGACAAACACAATTCTAACAGACACAAATCTACAAGTATTCCTAACATCAATTTCCAAGGATCTCCTTTAGCTTTTTATCGGTCATATCGGAAGGCGTGTGGATGACGGGTGGAGGAGAAGTGGCATCAGCCTGGTTAAGAATGTGCCGAAGTTGTGACTCGAGATCAGTGTTGTTGCCCTTTGTGCTGGCCTCCGTGCCATCGCTACCAGGCGGAGGCGGAGGAGGAGGAGTGGCCTCCTCCTGGGATGAGGTTCCCTCTATATCCACCTGAGGTATTAAAGTTCAAGCCCACTCTTAGTTTCACACCATCAAACTTCTATTACCAAAACTATAATTCAAAATGAAATGCAGCTTTCGTGAAAATAAGAAAAGGTACAAAGACATCAAACTAGAAACTTCTCCTTCCTCCTTGTCCACACGTCAGTTATGAGGATAGACAGGCTATCAGCAGCCCTCCTCTTGTCAACCTGTGCTCTTCTTGTGTGCTCACCACTCCAACTATCGACCACACAAGCTGCTGCCTAATTTCGTGACTGGTGGCAGCAGCTCAGTGCAGCCATAACCGTTATTTATACTTTCATGATGAATGTCTTTCAATGAAATATTTGTATGTGGAATCTATCATACCTCAATCTGCTCACTGGACTCGGAAGTGACTGGGTGCATGGTGATGCCCATGGCCCTGCGCACAATGGGCACTGGAGCTAGGGCCCCAGGGGTGGTTTGCTTAGCTACCATAGTCAAGCCGTCCGTTACTTTCTCCACTGCAAGACAAGCTTAAGTTATTATCAAAATACAGTATGACAAATATTTTATGCAGCACAATATTATTATTTTTTTTTTATTAACACATCGGCCGATTCCCACCAAGGCAGGGTGGCCCGAAAAAGAAAAACTTTCATCATCATTCACTCCATCACTGTCTTGCCAGAAGGGTGCTTTACACTACAGTTATAAAACTGCAACATTTACACCCTCCTTCAGAGTGCCGGCACTGTACTTCCCATCTCCAGAACTCAAGTCCGCCTGCCGGTTTCCTGAATCCTTCATAAATGTTACTTTGCTCACACTCCAACAGCACGTCAAGTATTAAAACCATATGCCTCCATTCACTCCTATCAAATACGCCACACATGCTTGCTGGAAATCCAAGCCCTCGCACACAAAACTTCCTTTACCCCTCCCTCCAACCTTTCCTAGGCCGACCCCTACCCCGCCTTCCTCCACTACAGATTTATACACTCTCGAAGTCACTCTGTCTCGTTCCATTCTCTCTACATGTCCAAACCACCTCAACAACCCCTCCTCAGCTCTCTGGGCAATCGTTTTGGTAATCCCGCACCTCCTCCTAATTTCCAAACTCCGAATTCTCTGCATTATATTCACACCACACATTGACCTCAGACATGACATCTCCACTGCCTCCAGCCTTCTCCTCGTTGCAACATTCATCACCCATGCTTCACACCCATATAAGAGCGTTGGTATAACTATACTCTCATACATTCCCTTTACTTCCATGGACAAGGTTCTTTGTCTCCACAGACTCCGAAGTGCTCCACTCACCTTTTTCCCCTCATCAATTCTATGATTCACCTCATCCTTCATAGACCCATCCGCCGACATGTCCACTCCCAAATATCTGAATACATTCACCTCCTCCATACTCTCTCCCTCCAATCTGATATCCAATCTTTCGTCACCTATTCTTTTTGTTATCCTCATCACCTTACTCTTTCCTATATTCACTTTCAATTTTCTTCTTTACACACCCTACCAAATTCATCCACCAACCTCTGCAGCTTCTCTTCAGAATCTCCCAAAGCACAGTGTCATCAGCAAAAAGCAACTGTGACAACTCCCACTTTGTATTTGCTTCTTTATCTTTTAGCCCAACACCTCTTGCCAAGACCCTCGCATTCACTTCTCTTACAACCCCATCTATAAATATATTGAACAACCACGGTGACATCACACATCCTTGTCTAAGGCCCACTTTTACTGGGAAATAGTCCCTTCCCTCCTACACACTCTAACCTGAGCCTCACTATCCTCATAAAAACTCTTCACTGCTTTCAGTAACCTTCCTCCTATTCCATACACCTGCAACATCTGCCACATTGCCCCCTATCTACCCTATCATACGCCTTTTCCAAATCCATAAATGCCACAAAACATCTTTACCCTTATCCAAATACTGTTCACCTATATGTTTCACTGTAAACACTTGGTCTACACACCCCTACCTTTCCTAAAGCCACCTTGTTCATCTGCTATCCTGCTTTCTGTTTTACTCTTAATTCTTTCAATAATAACTCTACCATACACTTTACCAGGTACACTCAACAGACTTATTCCCCTATAATTTTTGCACTCTCTTTTGTCCCCTTTGCCTTTATACAAAGGAACAATACACGCTCTCTGCCAATCCCTAGGTACCTTACCCTCTTCCATACATTTATTAAATAATAGCACCAACCACTCCAAAATTATATCCCCACCTGCTTTTAACATTTCTATCTTTATCCCATCAATCCCAGCTGCCTTACCCCTTTCATTCTACCCACTGCCTCACGAACTTCCCTACACCCACAACTGGCTCTTCCACACTCCTACAAGATGTTATTCCTCCTTGCCCTACACACGAAATCACAGCTTCCCTGTCTTCATCAACATTTAACAAATCCTCAAAATATTCTCTCCATCTTCCCGATACCTCTAACTCTCCATTTAATAACTCTCCTCTCCTATTTTTAACTGTCAAATCCATTTGTTCTCTAGGCTTCCTCAACTTATTAATCTCATTCCAAAACTTTTTCTTATTTTCAACAAAATTTGCTGATAACATCTCACCCACTCTCTCATCTGCTCTCTTTTTACATTGCTTCACCACTCTTTTAACCTCTCTTTTTCTCTCCATATACTCTTCCCTCCTTGCATCACTTCTACTTTGTAAAAACCTCTCATATGCTAACTTTTTCTCCCTTACTACTCTCTTTACATCATCATTCCACCAATCGCTCCTCTTCCCTCCCGCACCCACTCGCCTGTAACCACAATAATGGAGCTATTTTATCCCATAAGGTCTGAGCAAATGTAAAAAATAATAAAAACTACCGTACTTCCTCTATTAAGCAGATATGGAGCAAAAATAAGGAGATTATATTTAAGATATGGCTTTGCCTGTGAAGGCTTCTTTGAAAACTTAGTTATAAATGACTTATGAAATCATAACATGACTAACCAAACCATGGAACAGGTGAGGATTGAACCCACAGCAAGAAAGTCTACTCGAAAAGAGTTCAATCCCTGCCCATTCCATGGTTTACTTAGTTATAAAGCCTTTAGGCAAAATCACCTTAAGTCTTTGTTAATGTACCTACGTTGTTGTCAGCACTTGATACTCAACCTAAACCTACTGAAATAAATTAGGAGTGCAAAATAAAACAAAAAAGTGGGAACTTCTCTTCCATTTAACTGAAGAGAAAGAGCTAGAATTTATAAATAAAATAAGCTTGTCTACTTTGCAACATTTTTCACCGAAAGATATTTTTATCTGGGGAAGTTTTGTTATATCTTCCCTGCCATGAAACTTACTCTCCATGCCATAAAAATGACTTTTCATGCCATGAAAATGACTCCATGCCATGAAAATGATTCTCCATGCCATGAAAATGATTCTCCATGCCATGAAAATGACTGTTATGATAATGGCAAACCCTAGATAAATATATGGCAAATAAAACACTGAGAGAACAAATATATAAATATTTTCTTACCTAGTTTTAACTCCTGTGGTGATGGGTGTGGTAAATTATTGAGGCTGGTGGGACGCTGCCGTGACAAACGATCCTTCTGTTCCTTGGCCAGATTTTTCAGCAGAACTACATTTTCTTCCAGCTGTGTGCTGATCTGAGACTCACGTTTCTCCAGATCCTCTGTAAAGGAATGTGAAGTACTGTACAGTGTTGCAAATCTGGTCACACTGGGGGAGATGACCAAGATGTCTTTAATAACATTACAGATGCTCCTCGCTGTATGATGGTTTGACTCATGATATTTTGACTATGATGGTGTGATTGTGATGCACATTCAGTACTGTACATTTATTGATAAGATAAACTTGTATTCATTTACGTTTAAATACAGTGGTACCTCGACTTACGAGCTTAATTTGTTTCAGAAGGCTGTTTGAGTGCCGATACCAAATGAATTTGTTCCCATAAGGAATAATGTAAATTAGATTAATCTGTTTCAGACCCCCAAAATTACACTTACAAAAGCACTTACAGAAATACACTTACATAATTGTTCGAGTTGGGAGTTGCTCGTAAGTCGAAGTACCACTGTACTGGTACAGTGGTACCTCGAGTTACGATATTTTTTCGTTCGAGAATGCTGTTCAAGTGCCATTACCAAACGAATTTATCCCCATAAGGAATAATGTAAAATAGACTAGTCCTTTTACACCCCCAAAAATATACTTACAAAAGCATTTAAAAAAATAAACTTACATAAAAGGGCGATTTTGGGGACCATCGTAACTCGAGGTACCACTGTATTTAGTTACAGTAATTATTTGTTTGTTTACTTATTTAGCGACAGTAGTCATTTCCATATTTATGTCATAGTCATATTTGACTTATGATATTTTCAACTTACAATGGGTTCATTGGAATTTAACCCCATCATATGTCGAGGAGCACCTATACTTATGGCCTACTGAAGCCATAATAAAAGTATGTGCTGTGTTGACTTTGTTTATGGAGAAGCTGAAGATACAAAGCTATTTTAGAATAGTATACCTGTAGGGGTCATGCAGCACCTGGGGAATGGGAGACAAATGAGTTTAACTATTAGATTTGATCTCAGGAAAGGGAGGGTAACTCCAATTCCTTTGATCAAGAGCCCTTCACCAGCATCAAGGTACATTCCATGAAGGTCAAAAAAGCTACAAAGGCTTCAATATAAGCTATGTAAATGATAAGTACTAATAACATACCAGTTGTTAACACACATCAGGAAAATTTACTCTGTAGAAGCCACTGAAAATTTGAAGTGCCATATCAACCAGGCTGTGATGGGCCAGGGGCCAGCATGACCTTGTGATACATGTGGACCATCATGAGCAGACCTTGTGATACATGTGGACCATCATGAGCATAGGTAATCAACAGAAAAGGCTGGCCTAAGGCCAAGCTGCAAGGGTACAAAAACTTCTGACCAGGAAAGAATGTTGGACTTTGTACTTTGATACTGACAATGCTTTAGTAAAAATTAATCTAAATATTGTACAAAGTGTGAATAAGACACCTACTGTACATACCAGCAAATGTCTAAGACAGGGCAGCACTTTGTAGGATGGAATTCTAATCAGTCTAACAGCAGTAGATGCTTAGCACTGGGACTTGTTTATATTAGAATGGACATTGATGAGCTATAAAGACTCGTTTCCTTAAAGAAATAAAAACTATCAGTTTGAAATACACACAGCTATTAGTTCACTATATGAAAGTAAAATTAATAAGATGGGAGGAGACCAAGAAGATCAAAACAAATCCACTGCTGTTAGGCTAGGCCACTGCCATCACAACAATGCAGATGCCACTGGCACTTATTTATGAAATTTGTCATTTAGGAGGTAAAATTAATAGGTTGTGTTCCTAGTAGTTCACTAAGCCTTGCCCAGAAAGTAGCTCATCATTTTTCATAATCTTGTATTCTTTCCACAGACTCAACACTTGAAACTATCTTCTGTCTCAGCTATTCTGTGATTCACCTCATCTTTTGTAAGACCCACCTGTCAAAACCTTCACTCCTAAATATCTAAATACATATACTGTACTACCAATCATCTTACACTACCAGGATGACTTCTTACTCTCACCTTCCTAAACAATATTTTGTTTCATTTGTGTGTTCACATTCAATTTCGTCAACACACTCTTCTGTTTTCATTCATTAACACTGCATGTTTTTACAATTTACCTATTTCAATACAACAAGAAGAGACATACCAAAGTGATTCACAAATTGCGTGTCAATGCCAAGTTCGGAGAGGGATCGAAGGGAGTTGAAGTCTGTTGTTGCATGATCTCTCTGATCTGTTGGTGCAGGATATGCTCCAGACTCACTGAAAACACACAAACACTTGTTAGTTAAACATCTTTATTATGGACCCCATTCCCATCCTATGGGCGGTAGTCAAAAAATTACAGAGGTACATAATGGGTCCAGGGACTGGACCCCAAAGTTATGACAGCTGAACTAGTTACAAAGGTAATGAACTCCAGGTAGATCTGGTCACAATCATGGCAAGTTACAAAGGTAATGATCCATCTACACTCCTATACATGGTTACAATCATGAACAAAGTCAATAAAGTTCAATTGAAGTTCTTTTTGTATTGTTCTCAAACTACTAATTGACAACCCAAGACTGTAAGCTACTCCCTCTTTGAAAGCATACAGCTTAGCCAATTCATCAGTTCTATCATGCATCTGGAGACCAATGCAAGATGGAATCCACAGCATGTGCACTCTGACTCTACTGTCCACAATCTTACCATACCTGTGTCTGACTTCTGACACAAGCATGCCACAATTTATACTTAGAGTTGAGAGCATTTATGGATGAGAGAGAATCAGTTACAATTAAAGTATCAACCTTAGATACATGGATGCATTTGAGTGCAAGGAGTATGGCAAACAGTTCTGCTTGAAGGGTAGAGGCCCAGTTATTGATGCGTGCTCCAATTTCTTTATGAGAGCCATCACTCTGTATGACAACAGCAGCACCAGTGGACTGGTGTAAGGAACCATCAACATAAATAATTTGTGAAAGAGTGTTCTGTGTTGCCTTACTTGACATGGATCATGTAGCTGGTTCATGCGGAGGTCGGTTCCAGTGTTTTCGATCCATCTGGAGGGATGTTCACCAGTGCTGAGGAAAGTTTGGAGGGCTTCTCTGCAGGGGTTTGAATGGGCTTGCCTGAGCATATTGACCCCAATGAGGATATTTCTTTAGTAACACGATTTCTGATGCTTGAAATATCAAGTTCTTTCCGCATATTTAAAATTTTGGCAATACGAGGGCATCCTAGGATGATCCTCATTGCTTCGTTCTGCAGTTTTTCCAGCCCTCCAAGCTTCCAGTCAGACATGAGAGCAAGTAGTGGCGTAGCATAATCAACCCATGATCTAATATAAGCAAGATATATATCATTGAGGAAAACGATTACTGTACCATATTTTCAATTTTCAACACTGATGAACATTGGTATAATTCAATGAGCACAAAGGGGGTTTTTGAGATGGTTTAACCATACAGAATGAAACAAGATATAGCTGATAAAAGTGTATATAACTTGAGTAAATGAAAGGCAATACAGGAGATATTGAAGGAAGGTGGTTATAAGAGCTTTAACAGTGGGGTGCCCAAGGAAGGGTTGGAGGGAGTGGTTTAAAGGTAAGGACTTAATCAACTAGCTGGTACACATAAAGGGAGCACTTTAGTCGACTCTTACGACACGCATGGCTTACGGAGGAAGAATTCTGTTCCACTTCCCCATGGAGATAAGAGGAAAGAAAAAAAAAATAGAAGAAAACCCAGAGAGGTGTGTATATGCTTGTACATGCAAGTGTAGTGTAACCTAAGTGTAAGTAGAAGTAACAAGACGTACCTGAAATCTTGCATGTTTATGAGACAGAAAAAAAGACACCAGCAATCCTACCATCATGTAAACAGGCTTTCACTTTACACTCAATTGGCAGGACGGTAGTACCTCCCTGGGCGGATGCTGTCCACCAACCTACTACCTAGGCTTTTCTACATTTTTTTTTTTTTAAGACAGACATCCCAATTCACTGTTGACCCACAAAAGCCAGACTTCACCACCACACTTTCAAAGTGTAGGTCCCGTGCTTTCCAGCCTCCAAAGCTCAAGTTTGCCTGGTTAGTTTCTTCAGATCCTTCCCTCTATGGATCTCTACCCTGGCTCAACTTAATTCATAAACATGTAAACTTTTATAATGGTTTTACAATTGACTTTGTCAACCTTGTGGGAAAAGAGTACAGCTCAGGACATTTTTTTTTTTTTATTAACACATCGGCCGATTCCCACCAAGGCAGGGTGGCCCGAAAAAGAAAAACTTTCATCATCATTCACTCCATCACTGTCTTGCCAGAGGGGTGCTTTACACTACAGTTATAAAACTGCAACATTAACACCCCTCCTTCAGAGTGCCGGCACTGTACTTCCCATCTCCAGAACTCAAGTCCGGCCTGCCGGTTTCCCTGAATCCCTTCATAAATGTTACTTTGCTCACACTCCAACAGCACGTCAAGTATTAAAACCATTTGTCTCCATTCACTCCTATCAAATACGCTCACACATGCTTGCTGGAAGTCCAAGCCCTCGCACACAAAACTTCCTTTACCCCTCCCTCCAACCTTTCCTAGGCCGACCCCTACCCCGCCTTCCCTCCACTACAGATTTATACACTCTCGAAGTCACTCTGTCTCGTTCCATTCTCTCTACATGTCCAAACCACCTCAACAACCCCTCCTCAGCTCTCTGGACAATCGTTTTGGTAATCCCGCACCTCCTCCTAATTTCCAAACTCCGAATTCTCTGCATTATATTCACACCACACATTGACCTCAGACATGACATCTCCACTGCCTCCAGCCTTCTCCTCGTTGCAACATTCATCACCCATGCTTCACACCCATATAAGAGGGTTGGTATAACTATACTCTCATACATTCCCCTCTTTACTTCCATGGACAAGGTTCTTTGTCTCCACAGACTCCGAAGTGCTCCACTCACCCTTTTTCCCTCATCACTTCTATGATTCACCTCATCCTTCATAGACCCATCTGCTGACATGTCCACTCCCAAATATCTGAATACATTCACCTCCTCCATACTCTCTCCCTCCAATCTGATATCCAATCTTTCGTCACCTATTCTTTTTGTTATCCTCATCACCTTACTCTTTCCTATATTCACTTTCAATTTTCTTCATTTACACACCCTACCAAATTCATCCACCAACCTCTGCAACTTCTCTTCAGAATCTCCCAAAAGCACAGTGTCATCTGCAAAAAACAACTGTGACAACTCCCACTTTGTATTTGCTTCTTTATCTTTTAGCCCAACACCTCTTGCCAAGACCCTCGCATTCACTTCTCTTACAACCCCATCTATAAATATATTGAACAACCACGGTGACATCACACATCCTTGTCTAAGGCCCACTTTTACTGGGAAATAGTCCCCTTCCCTTCTACATACTCTAACCTGAGCCTCACTATCCTCATAAAAACTCTTCACTGCTTTCAGTAACCTTCCTCCTATTCCATACACCTGCAACATCTGCCACATTGCCCCCCTATCTACCTTATCATACGCCTTTTCCAAATCCATAAATGCCACAAAAACATCTTTACCCTTATCCAAATACTGTTCACCTACATGTTTCACTGTAAACACTTGGTCTACACACCCCCTACCTTTCCTAAAGCCCCCTTGTTCATCTGCTATCCTGCTTTCTGTCTTACTCTTAATTCTTTCAATAATAACTCTACCATACACTTTACCAGGTACACTCAACAGACTTATTCCCCTATTCACCAATATATAATAATATATATATATATATATATATATATATATATATGTTTATATATATATTTATGTATATATATATATATATTTATATATGTGTATATATATATATATTTATATATATATATATGTGTATATATATATATGTATATTTATATATATATATATGTATATATATATATATATGTATATATATATATATATATATGTATATATTTATGTATATATATATGTATATATTTATATATATATATATATATATATTTATATATATGTTTATATATATATATATATATATATATATATATATATATTTTTATATATATATATATATTTATATATATATGTGTATTTGTATATATATATATATTTATATATATATATATTTATATATATGTATATATTTATATATATGTGTGTGTATTTATATATATATATGTAAATATTTATATATGTATGTATATTTATGTATATATATATATATATATTTATATGTATATGTATATTTATATATATGTATATATGTATATTTATATATATATATATATTTATGTATATTTATATATATATCTTTCTTCTTTCAACACGTCGGCCGCCTCCCACCGAGGCGGGGTGGCCCAAAAGGAAAAACGAAAGTTTCTCCTTTTACATTTAGTAATATATACAGGAGAAGGGGTTACTAGCCCCTTGCTCCCGGCATTTTAGTCGCCTCTTACGACACGCATATATTTATATTTATATATATGTATTTATATTTATATATATATATTTATGTTTATATATATATATTTATATATAGATATATATATATTTATGTATATATATATATATATATATATATATATATTTATATTTATATATATATATTTATATATAGATATATATATATTTATATATATATATATATGTATTTATATATATATATATATGTATTTATGTGTATATATATATATTTATATATCTGTAGTGGAGGGAAGGCGGGGTAGGGGTCGGCCTAGGAAAGGTTGGAGGGAGGGGGTAAAGGAAGTTTTGTGTGCGAGGGGCTTGGATTTCCAGCAAGCATGTGTGAGCGTATTTGATAGGAGTGAATGGAGGCATATGGTTTTTAATACTTGACGTGCTGTTGGAGTGTGAGCAAAGTAACATTTATGAAGGGATTCAGGGAAACCGGCAGGCCGGACTTGAGTTCTGGAGATGGGAAGTACAGTGCCGGCACTCTGAAGGAGGGGTGTAAATGTTGCAGTTTTATAACTGTAGTGTAAAGCACCCTTCTGGCAAGACAGTGATGGAGTGAATGATGATGAAAGTTTTTCTTTTTCGGGCCACCCTGCCTTGGTGGGAATCGGCCGATGTGTTAATAAAAAAAAAAATAAATAAATAATTTTTGCACTCTCTTTTGTCCCCTTTGCCTTTATACAAAGGAACAATACACGCTCTCTGCCAATCCCTAGGAAATGTTTAACCACTAGGAACTTCTTCAGTCCTAATAGAGAAGAAGCCACTAGTGGTGAAGTATTTCCTATAATAAATGTCCTGAACTGTATGTGTTTTTTTCCACATCCTGTCAGTATCATCATACCATTTTTCAGTATAACAATTACATCTACATTAATTTGTGTGTATCAATGTATATCTATTAATGTTCATTAAAATACGCGAGGAAATCAATAACCCCCATAAAGCAATTTTTTTTTAAAGTAAGTCAGTGTATTTAGTTGGCATTGTTTTTATAATAGCAGCCAGTCTCTTAAGAACTACTGATCATACATTAGAGTAACAATAATGCACTGACACACAATGTCCCTTTGGTAGATTAACTTTCTAGTCTAACCCTAACATCTGTCTTTCTAATGGGCTAGAAACCCCTTCTCCTGTATAAACAACTAAATTTAAAAAGAAAAACTTTCGTTTTTCATTTTTGGGTCACCCTGCCTTGGTGGGATACAGCCCGTTTGTTGAAAAAAATTCTTTCTATCTAATCCTACATAACCCTAGTGTTTTCACAGTCTTTTTATTTGATAGTTCCGTAAAATGTATATATATAGGGTTGTCATTTGAGACAGGGGTGGCACCTATTTCCAGCTGGCTTCAGTCAAGCCAGTATGTCTGGCTTGAATGAAACTTCATTATTCATTGATGTCAACTGGTGACAACCCACATGACTAAATATCCATATTTAGTGCCTTCAGGTCACAACCAAAGGACCTGGCATCAATCTTAAGACAAGTGGAGACATGTGGACAAGTCTTACACCTGCTGCCCCTGTTCATCAAGCAGTAATTAGGTACCTGGGTGTTAGCTGACTGCTGTAGGTGGCATCCTGGGAGGTGGTATTATACATTAGATAGGGATGGGCTTTAAAATTATCAGAGGCATGAGAAAAGTTCTTAGCCTGTAAATTCAAAGGTGTAAAAAAAATTACTGTAGAACATGACAAAAATATTTTAAGAACCTTAATTCTCCACATTCTCCATGGGAAAGTGGAATGGAATTCATCCTCCGTAAGCCATGCATGTCGTAAGAGGCGACTAAAATGATGGGAGCAAGCGTCTAATAACCACTTCTCCTGTATACATTATGTACTAAATTTAAAGAGTTATTTTTTTTAGGTCACCTGCCTCAATGGGATATGGCCGGAAATCCACATGGAAAATTGCCCTTAGAAGCCCAAGATATTATACCAATATCATGAACATACCCAGGACAAAGGATGGAATTTATGCGTTCCTCTTCCTCCTGCATTCGGCGGCGCTCTTCAATGATGCTCTTTGTGCGTGAGTGTTGCTGGTGTGTCAACAAATTTAACAGCTGATCCACTAAGTGCATGGCCATATCGCAGTCTTGCGAAAAGTCACATATGCTGAAAAGAACAGTTCGAGTTAGAAGAACATACTTTTTATTACCTACATTATAAATTTAACTACAAAATTAAGTCATCAAACTTATCTGACACTAGTGAATGGTCTCAAGGGTGGTTTTAAATTTACAGCCTGGTCTGTTGAATGCCTGCTCAGCCAGGCTGTTAGTGCTAGTGGCCAGCAGGCCTGCACAGTCATGACAATACAAACTTCAAAAATAAAAATCCAAAACACAAATAATGCTGAAATAAGGGTGAAAGAAATCCAAAATAAAGATGAGAAAATTATGGTAGCCAATGTATATAATCCACAATTTGATGAAAACTTAAAAAGAGAAGAATTTAACAAGGTAAATGAGGAATTTCAACTATAAAAAATATATGGAACAATTTATGAGGCAGAAACTCTAAATAAATGGTCAGCAGAGTTTCTTAATGTAGTGACTTTTTTTTTTTATGCATCATCATATAAATGAAAAGATATGAGTGAGAGGTGACACACTGTCAATACATGACCCAGTCTTCACTTGAACAAACTGAGAAATTTTCAACATACACTATCTATCTAAACCCACTTGGAAAGATTGATCATGTTCCAATGAGAATAACATATGCTATACACAAATAGCCCGCACATAAGAGGGAGGACTTACGTTGACGTTTTGGTCCGACTTGGACAATTTACAAAGTCATACAGTGTGACTTTGTAAAATGGTTCAAGTCAGACCGAAACATTGTCATAAGCCTCTCTCTCCTATGCGTGAGTTGTGTGTGTAGTGCTCCAGTCACGGTATTGTGTCTTTTTGTTCTTTAACAATGAATGCTTCAAGGTAGTATTTTAAGAGAAATTAATGGGTATACAGTGGACCCCCGAGTATCGTAAGGCTCATATATAGTAAAAATCGTGTTTCGTAAGCTTTTTTCGATTTCGTGTATCGTAAACGGCCTCGTGTTTCGTAACGTATTAGACCTGTCCGCCTGCTCCGTGCCTGCGCAGGACGCCCGCCAGTGAAGCGTTGTTTACCATTGAGAGAACATTACCCAGTGCGTTCTTTCAAACATTCACAATACATTTGGTGTCTTTTTTGGTGGTTTAGTGATTGTCACTGTGAAATAAGTCACCATGGGTCCAAAGAAGCTTCCTAGTGGCACCCCAGTGGTAGCATTCATGCAGGGAGTGTAGCATTCATGCAGGGAGTGTAGCATTCATGCAGGGAGTGTAGCAGGCATGCAGGGAATGTAGCAGACATGCAGGGAGTGTAGCAGGCATGCAGGGAGTGTAGCATTCATGCAGGGAGTGTAGCAGGCATGCAGGGAGTGTAGCATTCATGCAGGGAGTGTAGCAGGCATGCAGGGAGTGTAACATTCATGCAGGGAGTGTAGCAGTCATGCAGGGAGTGTAGCAGGCATGCAGGGAGTGTAGCAGGCATGCAGGGAGTGTAGCAGACATGCAGGGAGTGTAGCAGGCATGCAGGGAGTGTAGCAGGCATGCAGGGAGTGTAGCATTCATGCAGGGAGTGTAGCAGGCATGCAGGGAGTGTAGCAGGAAGGCAGGGAGTGGGGATTCCCCTTCGTAGAGGCTGAAGAATTCCTCCCCCAACAAGTGTTTAATTGTGATGAAACAGGCCTGTTTTGGAAGAAAATGCCCAACAGGACCTTCATTACTCATTACCTCATTACCCTATCTTCCAGATGCCTGCAACTCTCTTCAATAAAGGTAAGTAAATGTTATTTATTAATCTGTTTTTATTATTTAGTATGTGAATATTTTTGGGTGGAACGGATTAATTGTATTTACATTATTTCTTATGGGAAAAAAGGTTTCGAATTTCGTAAATTTTGTGTTAAGTAATAGCTCCTGGAACGGATTAATTACAATAGTCGAGGGACCACTGCATAATATTACAAGAGACAGATTTACTGGTAAGTAATGTATGCAAAGAATTCTGTAACATTTGTGAAATTATTATTAAGAAGTTTGTTCCAAAAATAAGTAAGAGAAAAAAAATATTGAAAAATGGTTTAATGGAATGTGCTGGAGAGCTATGAAAAATTAAGAACTTGGAACCAATATAGGAAGTGCACCACTGAGACACGTTTGAGACTTCAAAAACCCAAAAATGAACACACAAAAGAAAAGAGAGAAAGAAAGGAACTTTGAAAAGGAAACAGTAGACAAGAGCAAGATGGAACCAAATCATTCATTTAAGTTTGTATAAAAACAAAATACCAAGAATTAGGGATGATAAGTTATTGAAGAGGAAGAACTGTGCAAGACACTAAATAGAAAGTTTCAGCGTGTGTTTACAGAAAAAAAATATATGCAGCTAACTGATATATGAAGCTGAGTTAGAGGATATTGAGATAACCAAAGAGGTAGTAAACATTGTAACAATGTTAAAAAAAAAAAAAGTGACAGTTTTGCAGACAAGTGTTGCTGTAAAAATATTGGAAAAAGCCAATAGAGAAGTGAATATAACAAGAAGAGAGAACTAACTTACTGACAAGCAAACAATTAAGCTTTCAGTCTGGAAATT
Organism: Cherax destructor; assembly: GCA_009830355.1. Taxonomy (NCBI): domain Eukaryota; kingdom Metazoa; phylum Arthropoda; class Malacostraca; order Decapoda; family Parastacidae; genus Cherax; species Cherax destructor. Next base: position 307,585 of record WNWK01000767.1, read on the forward strand.
TCTATATTTTTTTTTTCAACAAGTCGGCCGTCTCCCACCGAGGCAGGGTGACCCAAAAAGAAAGAAAATCCCCAAAAAGAAAATACTTTCATCATTCAACACTTTCACCTTACTCATACATAATCACTGTCTTTGCAGAGGCGCTCAGATACTAAAGTTTTAGAATAGTCCCTCCAAACTGTCACTACCCCAGACCCCCTCCTTTAAATTGCAGGAATTGTACTTCCCATTTCCAGGACTCAAGTCCAGCTATATCAATAACTGGTTTCCCTGAATCCCTTCACTAAATATTACCCTACTCACACTCCAACAGCTCATCAGGTCCCAAAAACCATTCGTCTCCATTCACTCCTATCTAACACGCTCACACACGCTTGCTGGAAGTCCAAGCCCCTCGCCCACAAATTTATTAAGTTATTAGGACAGTCACTGAAATTGTTCAAGAGGAAAATAGATGCCTACACTGGCTGTTAGGTGAGTAAAAGAGGATACATGGTTACTACATACAAGGTTATAAAAAGGCATGAAAGACTACGTAAAGAAGATTTCTTATTACCTGCAGCAGGGATAACAAGAGGCCACTGTTGTAAATTGAGGAAAAAGTGTAGCTGAAAGGATATTAGATATTTTTTCTTTCCAAACAGCAGTAAACCAATGGAATGAATTAAAGTGGAAACAGTATGTACTACAACTATTGTAAATTTAGATCAAGCATATGCAAGAGAGAGTTCAGTTACCATCTGAAAATTTCCAACTTCATTCTGACAATATTTCAGATATTTGCTGTGGTAGGTTGAAGAGCAAAGGACCACAAATATTAACAGGGTGCTTTCTAACTGTACTTTCCACAGGCTTTATCCTACACTTCCTTATGTATCTTTGACTCCATTAATTTATGGCAGTGTGCATTGATACCCAGACAAGTCTGGTCCATGGCTGGGCTCCAGGAGTAGAAAAAACTCTTGGAACTCCTCAAAGGTATATCAAAGGTATACCAAACCCTCAAGTTTTACACCCTTTAATTAGCGTTAAACAGAAGACGAGTAATTTAACAACTTAATTTGTACAAAACATGCACTTACCTATTTGCGTACTGGACAGCCGTTTCATTTCCATATGTAGCATACACCATCTCGCTCTCCTCTTTGGTCAAGTTAGCAAATGTTGAGTCATAGGAGGGGCAGAAAGACGAGTAGGAGCCATAGTACAGTGGTTTAACTGAAACAAATCATAATTATATAAATACCAAACACCAACCTAGCTCGGTTAAAAACAAGGAAGAGTAATATAGTTTACATACACATATTCAATGCATTATTGTTATACAAATCAAGTTTAATATATGATAGTAATCCACCTTGAGTATCACTGACAATAATACCAAGCAACACTGATTGGTACCATACTTGTATGATGTGTGATTATAACCACACATCATACAAGTAATAGTACTGGTCAGTGTTGCTTGGTGTTATTGTTATTGATAATTATCAAAGTAATCCACACTGAGTGCCACTGACAGTAACATCATTAACACTAACCGGTACCATACTTGTATGACATAAGATGTAATTACCATTACAGTAAGCCATGCTGAACGCCACTAACAATAACACCAAGCAACACTGACTAGTACCATACTTGTATGATGTAACCTGTAATTATCAATGAATAACTGTTTTATAATTTTGTACTTTTACAAGTTTCTGTGAAAAAAAAGAGGACAAGGTGATTTATATGATTACCTATTAGTAGCTATAGGAGCAGAGATATGCTCGTCGTGCCTGGTCTTCCGCCTTTACTTCATATACGTAATTTTGTTCAGGTTTCCAGCGATTATAGAATATACTGCCTCCCTTCAGGGGAGGGAGGGAAGGCCACTTGATGCCAATGAAGGGCTCTCGATCCAAGAAACTTGAGCTACTCTTCCCTTCTTGGAACAAACCTGAATACCTTCCATTCCCTGGGTGCTGTGAGACCTTAACAAGTTAACACTTACCAATAAAAATAAAGTAATAATAACCTTCTCCGGGATCTCATTTACAGTATTCCAAAAAACAATTTGTCATCATCCATTTGGAATCAAATTTTTTCTCAATTTAAAGCTCCATTCTCATCTCATAATTTAATTATATTCATGGGTTAATAGTTGACCCATAGGAGTCAGTGGATGGCATTCTCTCACTGCACTATACAGTGGACCCCCGGATTACATACAGCTCCAAACTCGAACAATTATGTAAGAGTATTTTTTTAAGTGCTTGTGTAAGTGTATTTTTGGGGGTCTGAAAGGACTAATCTAATTTACATTATTTCTTATGGGAACAAATTCGTTCGGTAACAGCACTCGAACAGCATTCTGGAACGAATTATGGCCGTTAACCGGGGGTCCACTGTACGTATATGATTGTGTATGAGGCATGCAGTGCACTTTTGGATTCTATTAAGGAGACAAGGTTCAACTCAACTTGCAACAATGTTGTATTAAAGTTGGTAGAATTAACAGCTGGACAAAGTTCCTGGAGAGTGAAATGTTGCCACAAGAAAATGTCACACGAGTTGCACTTGTGTCCTTTTACCAAACATAAATGTTTTCTTCCTTAAGATTACAAACAAATTGCTCGATAAGTGTTTTTTTAGGTTGGGTTTCATTAGCTTGCTGTCTATGGGAAGTACAGTGTCTGCACTCTGAAGGAGGGGTGTTAATGTTGCAGTTTTATAACTGTAGTGTAAAGCACCCCTCTGGCAAGACAGTGATGGAGTGAATGATGACGAAAGTTTTTCTTTTTCGGGCCACCCTGCCTTGGTGGGAATCGGCCGATGTGTTAATAAATAAAAAATATTGTAAGTGCTTGTGGAAGTGTATTTTTGGGGGCCTGAAATAGACTAACCTACGTGACATTATTCCTAAAGGGAGTAAATTCGTTCGGTAATGGTACTTGAGCAAGCTTCTGGGATGAAGTTTTTTTGTTACTCGGGGGACCACTGTACTACTAAAGTGTGAACAGAAAACAGAGACCCACCAACAGCACATTATATTAAAATCAAATAACCACATTTTCATTCAAGTATTAAAAACACATTTGATGTTCTTAGCTATTACAGTGGCACAGCAACACATTTGATGTTCTTAGCTATTACAGTGGCACAGAAACACATTTGATGTTCTTAGCTATTACAGTGGCACAGAAACACATTTGATGTTCTTAGCTATTACAGTGGCACAGCAACATATTTGATGTTCTTAGCTATTACAGTGGCACAGCAACATATTTGATGTTCTTAGCTATTACAGTGGCACAGCAACATATTTGATGTTCTTAGCTATTACAGTGGCACAGCAACACATTTGATGTTCTTAGCCATTACAGTGGCACAGCAACACATTTGATGTTCTAAGCCATTACAGTGGCACAGTAACACATTTGATGTTCTTAGCCATTACAGTGGCACAGTAACACATTGGACTTTCTTAGCCAAAGCAATATACTGATGACGGTTAGGAGGAAGGATGGACTGTCATCTTGTAAGTTAATAACAAATAATATTTATACTACTTAATGTTGGTTTCAAGTTCCTCCTCAAATGTAGTCTTCAAACATTAGCTTATATTTTTTGAACTACAGTACATATCATGGAGGTAAGAGGAAATAAATAAGGGCAAGAACTAATAAGAAAAATACAAGAAAACCCAGAGGGGTGTACTCACCTAATTGTGGTTGCAGGGATCGAGACTCAGCTCCTGGCCCCGCCTCTTCACTGGCCGCTACTAGGTGTGTATATATAATGGTACCTCGAGTTACGAGCTTAATTCGTTCCAGACGGCTATTCAAGTGCCGATACCGAAGGAATTTTTTCCCATAAGAAATAATGAAAATTAGATTAATCCATTTCAGACCCCCAAAAATACACTTACAAAAGCACCTTCAAAAATACACTTACATAACTGTTCAAGTTGGGAGCTGCTCGTAAGTAGAGGTACCACTGTACGTATATGCTTGTACATGCATGTGTAGTGTGACCTAAGTGTAAGTAGAAGTAGCAAGACATACCTGAAATCTTGCATGTTTATGAGACAGAAAAAAGACACCAGCAATCCTACCAAAATGTAAAACAATTACAGGCTTCCGTTTTACACTCACTTGGCAGGACGGTAGTACCTCCCTGGGCGGCTGCTGTCTACCAACCTACCACCTAGTAGCCACCTTAATACTTTGTCTTTAATTGTATACATACCTTTCCTTTATTTTTTTTTTTATTTTTTTTTTAACACATCGGCCGATTCCCACCAAGGCAGGGTGGCCCGAAAAAGAAAAACTTTCATCATCATTCACTCCATCACTGTCTTGCCAGAAGGGTGCTTTACACTACAGTTATAAAACTGCAACATTAACACCCCTCCTTCAGAGTGCCGGCACTGTACTTCCCATCTCCAGAACTCAAGTCCGGCCTGCCGGTTTCCCTGAATCCCTTCATAAATGTTACTTTGCTCACACTCCAACAGCACGTCAAGTATTAAAAACCATATGCCTCCATTCACTCCTATCAAATACGCTCACACATGCTTGCTGGAAGTCCAAGCCCCTCGCACACAAAACTTCCTTTACCCCCTCCCTCCAACCTTTCCTAGGCCGACCCCTTCCCCGCCTTCCCTCCACTACAGATTTATACACTCTCGAAGTCACTCTGTCTCGTTCCATTCTCTCTACATGTCCAAACCACCTCAACAACCCCTCCTCAGCTCTCTGGACAATCGTTTGGTGATCCCGCACCTCCTCCTAATTTCCAAACTCCGAATTCTCTGCATTATATTCACACCACACATTGACCTCAGACATGACATCTCCACTGCCTCCAGCCTTCTCCTCGTTGCAACATTCATCACCCATGCTTCACACCCATATAAGAGCGTTGGTATAACTATACTCTCATACATTCCCTCTTTACTTCCATGGACAAGGTTCTTTGTCTCCACAGACCCGAAGTGCTCCACTCACCCTTTTCCCCTCATCAATTCTATGATTCACCCCATCCTTCATAACCATCCGCCGACATGTCCACTCCCAAATATCTGAATCATTCACCTTCATACTTTCCTCCAACTGATATCATCTTTGTCACCTATTCTTTTGTATCTCATCACCTACTCTTCCTATATCATTCATTTTCTTCTTACTACCAAATTCATCCACCAACCTCTGCAGCTTCTCTTCAGAATCTCCCAAAAGCACAGTGTCATCAGCAAAAAGCAACTGTGACACTGTGCTTTGGGAGATTCTGAAGAGAAGCTGCAGAGGTTGGTGGATGAATTTGGTAGGGTGTGTAAAAGAAGAAAATTGAAAGTGAATATAGGAAAGAGTAAGGTGATGAGGATAACAAAAAGAATAGGTGACGAAAGATTGGATATCAGATTGGAGGGAGAGAGTATGGAGGAGGTGAATGTATTCAGATATTTGGGAGTGGACATGTCGGCGGATGGGTCTATGAAGGATGAGGTGAATCATAGTTTAGTCTTTAACTTAACCTCAATTTTTTTTTTTGTCTAATTTCCTTAAAACAACTTTTTTTAACACTGATAATTACACTTATTCATATTTCCTATTTCACTCACACACAGCCATACTCTGCATTATATGGCTCACACACACATATATGTATTGCTTTATTTAACATACACACAATTTCTTTTTGGGTCACCCTGCCTCGGTGGGAGACAGCCGACTTGTTGAAAAAAAAAAATTAAGCCTAAATACAACTACTACTTCTTTCTTTCTTTCAACACGTCGGCCGTTTCCCACCGAGGCAGGGTGGCCCAAAAGAAAAAACGAAAGTTTCTCCTCTTACATCTAGTAACATATACAGGAGAAGGGGTTACTAGCCCCTTGCTCCCGGCATTTCAGTCGCCTCTTACGACACGCATGGCTTACAGAGGAAGAATTCTGTTCCACTTCCCCATGGAGATATGAGGAAATAAGAATAAGAACTAGTAAGAAAATACGTAGAAGAAAACCCAGAGGGGTGTGTATAGATATGCTTGTACATGAGTGTGTAGTGTGACCTAAGTGTAAGTAGAAGTAGCAAGATGTACCTGAAATCTTGCATGTTTATGAGACAGAAGAAAGACACCAGAAATCCTACCATCATGTAAAACAATTACAGGACAACTACTTCCATTATTTGATAAATCTCAAAATTTGCCTGCCCAAGCAACCATGCTGAGATTCAGAATAGAAAATACTTTGCTAGTGTTACATACTTGGTTTGGCCATGCTTCTCTTGTCATCTCGGAAGTTGTGGAGCATGGCTGAACCTTGGGTAAGCTTCCCAGTGAGGAGCCCAAGACTGACAGGCTTCTCTTTCAAGCTTGGATCATTACCCTCACAACCAGTCAGAAAACTGAGGGTGGTGGTGCCATCTCCTCGCTGACGTAAGAACCCAAGCTGAGGAAAGTAACAAATATGCATTAATAAAGAATTCTGATTATTACAGTTATCCCTATTTGCAGTTGTCCTTATTTGCAGGTATCAATTATCTAACTTTTTACATGCTTGCTTAATCATCATAAAACTTAGTCGACACTTCCTTGCACTAGAAAAAAATTTGCAAACCCATACAAGAGGCCACAGATGAACTTGAAAAGAAGACAAGCAAGGAAAAACAAGTAAGAATTGGATAACAACATTTACTGTAATGATAGGTGGAGGAGGAACTGAAGCACACCTTCAATTAGCACTGCATGTGAGAACAACTGCCAGTGTTTACATGGGTAGATGTGACCAACTCACCCATTGCCTATTTTAGAAAGAAAACACCACTTCAGACCTTCGAAGTTACAAAGTAAATGTAAAATTCATCTTTGATCAAATTCACAGATTATCCCTTCACCCTGAAATTCCAACCACTATACACTGCTACTTTACCTTTGTGATAACCACACCATCATACATGATTCTTTAGCAACTGTTTTGAGTACTGGAAAAGATTCTGTATAAGGTCACCCAGCAAGTAAAAAAAGTTCTCAATCAAAACAAGATAGCAATGAGTCAAGTAATTATTACAGTCAAAATACATTTTTCAGCCATACAAACATAATTAAATATTAAAATGTCTACAGTCAATAAATATACACTAGATGATACATTATCATTATAATTTACACTTTCACTGTTGAGAATTTAGTCATAAAATTATCCTTCTTCCTAAAATTGAAGTACCTTAAGCAGAAAGAAGAGCAACCTTTGTCTATACAGATGGGCCCTGCTTATACAGCAGATTAAGTTCTAGGCTACTGTGTAAAGCAAAAATAGCTGTAAAATGAAACATAGCATTTTTTCACTTTCAAATGTATATACGTAAAAGCCTGATAACATGTTTGCACTATCATATATTAAATGAGCAACATATACAGTACATACATTGCTTACCTTAAAATATTTCCGACCTCAGTTTATAGTAAGTGGTGAATATATTTAAGGTAGGAAATCTGAATAAATGGAGAATGTGCATAACTGAAAACTGCTGCATTAGCAAAATGCTTTAAGCAGGGCTTGCCTGTATGTACTTATTATATCCACACACGATGATCTATTTAGAAGCACAAGTAACACTGGTGAGCTACAACCCTCTCATGCTTCATGAAAACACACCGTCCTGTCTTCAAGGATGTCACATTCTTATTTAGAATAAACATAAAACTAAAATCACCAAAGTTCTCAGGCATTCAGAATGAGCAACTACAACAATTCACGGTTAGTTTCTAATGATAAATATTAGTATTGTATTAATTCTGAGCACATAATAATGGAACTCACTGTACTAACTGGTTTCTTGAGGGTTAGTTTTTCTGCCGCTTCACAAGATGCAGTTTGAACTTGTTCCAGAATCTCTTCAGAGGTCATGTCATCTTGCACTGCCTCAAATTTACTGTAAAACAAAGTACAGTTATTATTTCCCCTCCCATTATTCACATACATTATTATTATAAAAATAATCATAACTAAGTGCTAAACCCATAAGGGTCATACAGCGCTGCTTATTCACATACAGAACAACATATCACCCGGATAACAGCAATTCACTAATGAATCCTCAGAGACACACAAGTGTGATACGTTTCTCACCTCTGAGGCTCCTTGCTGTCAGTATCTTCATCCATCGACTCTAAAGGTTCTGTATCCAAGGTGTCATCCATGTCTACACCAGAAGTCAGTGCTGGGTTGATATCAAAGCCAAGCTAAGAAAACAGAGCTGGCATGAACACAAACTTCTACAGACTCATAATATGTAACGTTAAAATTATCATATTACAAGATTTAAACTGCTGTATTTATTATAAACTAGCTATATCAAACAACTCAATTTATCACTGAAATCTTTTCTCAGGTAAATTCTATTTAGCAGACAATTTTTAGTAACTAATATAATTACAATACATATGAAAATGGGAGAAAACACTGCAGTACCTCATATGATGTTATACCAGTTTTCATCCTATTCCAAAACTTGAAATTGTCAGGAATGTCACCAAATAGTTTTCTATTTTAACATTTTTTTTTTTAACACAACGGCCATCTCCCACCAAGGTAGGATGACCCCAAAAAAAGAAACAGGGGTCGAGACCCTGCTCGCAAACTTGCTCCCTGGGTCATTTAAAAAAAAAGCATAAAATTTGATGAAAAACTTACAGAATTACGCTCTTATGAAGCTAGTGGTCTCAACGATATTTACGCAATGGTGAATTTGTCCAATTTGAGCCCTATTTTGGGCCAATTCCATTGTTCCAGTTGACCAAACTCTCAGCTGTTTAACTAGAACTCCTTTTATTCTATCGATTTAGTACAAGAAACTGCCCATTTACCTATTTCAACTACCCAATAAAGTGATCAGAAATTACTAATTTGTCCAATTTCACACAACATTCAAGATAGACCAATTTCAAAATAGGGTCCAGAATAAATAATGTAGACATACATGGCACTAAAATAACAGTTTCTCCGTTCATTAGTCAAGTCTCCAGGCCCCTCTTATATTACACTTGCTTTTTATTTTGAATTTTTATTTTTATTCGCATCTGCTAGAAAAATGACAGGATGGATAATGAGAACCTTCAAAACCAGGGATGCCAAGCCCATGTTGACACATTTCAGGTCGCTTGTTCTATTTAGGCTGGAATATTGTTGCACACTAACTGCACCTTTCAAGGCAGGTGAAATTGCTGACCTAGAAAATGTGCAGAGAACCTTCACGGTACGCATAACTGCGATAAACCACCTCAATTACTGGGAATGCTTGAAGTTCCTAAACCTGTACTCCCTAGAACGCAGGCGGGAGAGATACATTATTATAAACATATGGAACATTCTCGAGGGATTAGTACCAAACTTGCACACGAGAGTCACTTCCAACGAAAGCAAAAGACTCGGCAGACGATGCAACATCTCCCCAATGAAAAGCAGGGGTGCCACTAGCACGTTGAGAGACAACACAATAAGTATCAGGGGCCCAAGACTGTTCAACTGCCTCCCAGTGTACATAAGGGGGATTACCAATAGACCCCTGGCTGTCTTCAAGCAGGCACTGGACAGGCACCTAAAGTCGGTACCTGACCAGCCGAGCTGTGGTTCGTACGTCGGCAAGATTGGAAGCCGCTAAAATTTTGGCATAGTATTACAGGACCGACCCTGGCTTCAATGTCGTACTATTATGGGACCGACTAACCGATTTCCCTGAACCTTCACAAAATATTACCCTGTTCACACTCCAACAGCTCGTCAAGTCCCAAAAACCCTTCGTCTCCACTCACTCCTATCCTAGTTAATGCAGAGCACTATAATTGAAGTAAAGCCCTATTGAGTACCTTTAAGGTCTGTACATTACCTGTTCCTTGGTCAGGGTAGTCATGAGGGGAACGTCACGTCTTAGAGGCAACAGCTTCTCAGGAACCATGAACTTCTGACCAATATGCAGTAACTTCTTGGCTGCCTTATAATAAATTGTGTCTTGCTGATTATAGGTCATACAGTTGTTGCACATGAGCTCGAAATCTGACTACATAAAGAAAATTAAATGTTAGTGAACCTGAGAACTTGGCATGAAAATGGACTTTATAAAATTTCACTATAATGAATGTAAAAATATGATGAAGACTTGCATAGGTTGCAAACTGCTAACTCATGAAGGAAAGGTAAGTATGTTACCCATATGGCAGACACATTAAGAGCATTAAAACCAAGAGTGTATAATAAACCGACAGAAGAGTAATGACCCCTACTGTTGCTGCACATCACATTTCATGTAGAATCTGCAACTTGGGTGCCATGCAACATCTGTTCAAATGTCTCAACATTTCTGAAATTTCACATTATCATTCATGTAACAACGACAATATGCTCCATGACTCACAAAATCTTAATAACACAATTACAAGCAAACCACCCATTCCAGATTTTATTAACAGCATTATTGTTATTTATGAAAAGGCACAAAACCCATAAGGGTCATACAGCACCTGTGGAATAAGGAGGCGAAATTAGCCCCAATGCCTCAGATAAGAGCCCTTTATCAACATCAAGTTACTCTTCTTCAAAGGTCCACGGTGACATAGATCTACTAACCTCCACTACTATCTACGCTGAATAATCTACTACTTAGGTTTGGTGCTTCATGAAGTACAATCCAACAAACACTTTAAGAGTCTTGGGTCAGAACTGTTTCAATGCCCATACAACATGCGTAATGTGCCTGCCCCACATTAATGGGTTGGCAATTCTCTAACTGTACAATTCTTCCCACCTCATAATAAATTTAAAACATGTATTTACTGCTACAAATTCAATAACAAATAACCTGTACATAGGAGAGACAAGCTTACGACGAAGTTTTAGTTGACAAGTCGGACCAAAATGTTGTTGCAAGTCTCTCTTCTATATGTGGGTTATTTGTGTGTTGTTTCAGTCATGGTATTGTGACTTTTTGTTAGCCACTCGGCTAGCTGGCCGAGTGGCTAATGTGTTATGATTTCACGTGTCATGTAAGTGTTTATTACATTTTGATGCTCCTGTATAATACAGGAAATACAATACATGCCACACTGAAGAAGCCACTGGCTGGCGAGACATTTCCAGAATAAAGATACCCAAATATTGAACAAATGTCTCATTTATCAAGAACCATCTTGCCTTAATAGTCCCTCCCAATTCAAATTAACTTCACATTTCTGAGTTACTATGGGTGGTCTTCTCTCACTAATCAAATGAAGCAATCTCTCTTACCTGAAACTGCTTTAAATTTGTGTAGCCATTTTCTTGAATTTTCAGCTTCATGGTAGAGAAGTCCATGGGCTGGGAGATGATGGAGGAGTAGCCTGGGGCGATGGCATCTGTGACAGGCCAAGCAAAGAACTGCTGAGGGTCCTTCTTTTCCAGTAACATCAGCAGGTGGTCTAGAAGTTCCTGTCATTGGTTTAAAACATTTATATACAAGACTGAACTACAAAATCCATAAAATATTTTTATTATAGTCATAGGATGCACTAAACCCAGAGTGGTCCCAAAGCACCTGGGAAATAGGAGGTAATCAGTTTTGATCAAAGTGGAGAGTAGCCAATCAATAGATTTCCTATATTCCTTAACTTTCATTTTTTTTTCAATGAACTGGCCATATCCCACCAAGGCAGGGTGACTTAAAAAGAAAAACAAAAATTTCTCTTTTTAAATTTAGTAATGTATAGAGAAGGGGTTACTAGCCCCCTTGCTCCCGGCATTTTAGTCACCTCTTACGACACGCATGGCTTACGGAGGAAGAATTCTGTTCCACTTCCCCATGAAATTGTTAGGTACCTTGTGCAAATGTTTTTAAAAAGTGTTTGACATTTCCCTCCAACAAATAATATCTTGCTACATAAATCGCTCACTGATACAAAAAGCCCAAAGTAATTCTCACAAAGAAAAAAGAAAATAGTTGAAGACAATTGCACACACACCTGGCTAAGGCAGAAAAAGTTCACCACATGAAAACCAAAACTTGACAAGCACCTTGCATTGACCAGTAGGCCTGTTATTGCACTGATTTTTCTATTCTAATGTTTGCTCATTACAACACTAATATGCGTTCACGAATGTGCTGATTAACTCCTTCTCCTGCATACATTACTAACATTAAAAAGAGAAACTTTTGTTATTTCTTTTTGGGCCCCCCTGCTTTGGTGGGATACAGCTGATTTGTTGAAAGAAGAAGAATGTGCTGATATTATTTATACAATTATTACAACATTACATAACAGTAAATTGTCTATTTTTTGTGTGAATCAAAAATCAAAATGGAATTCACGTGTAAAGCCTGGAAACCTAACTAATGCACAGTGGAAATGTTATTTTAATGCCAGGATTGTTTATTCTAAATCCTATTTTGAAAATGGAATATTTTGAAATTTGTGTGAAATTGACCAAATTACCAATTTCTGATCACTTGACTGGGTACTTAAAATAGCTGAGTGGGAGATTTCTTGTTCTCAGTCAATAAAATGGAAGACATAATGGCAAAATAGCTAAGAATTTGGTCAATTGGAACAATGTAATTCCCTAAAATAAGACTCAATGTGGGCAAAATTGCTGATGCTTAACCCTTTGACTGTTTTGGTTGTATATATACGTCTTACGAGCCACTTTCGGACGTATATATACTCAAAAATTCTAGCGGCTTCAAATCAAGTGGGAGAAAGCTGGTAGGCCCACATATGAGAGAATGGGTCTGTGTGGTCAGTGTGCGCTGTATAAAAAAAATCCTGCAGCACGCAGTGCATAATGAGAAAAAAAAAACTCCGACCGTGTTTTTGGATTAAAACGCCGACTTTGAGGTGTATTTTCGTATAGTATTTATGGTTGTATTCTCTTTTTCGAGGTCTCATTTGATAGAATGGAAAACATACTACAGAAATAGAGAAGATTTTGATTAGTTTCATGATGAAAACGACCTTGAAATTCGATTTTTGCCAATGTTCAAGAGTAAACAAATCACGCCACACGTCCAATACACATCAACTGGCGAGTCTAATATTCTTTCACAAGTACACTGATATTATTTATACCATTTTTACAATAATGCAATAGTCTGCATAACAGTAAATCTTCTATTTTTTGTGTGAATAAAAAATAAAAATAAAAAGCAAGAGTAATATAAGAGGGGCCTAAAGACGTGACTAATGAACAGATAACATCTTATTTTAGTGCCAGGAATGTCTGCATTGTTTATTCTGGACCCTATTTTGAAATTGACAACTTTTTTATTTTGCATGAAATTGGCCAAATTGCCAATTTCTGACCACTTTATTGGGTAGCTGAAATCGGTAAATTGGTGGTTTCTTGTACTCAATCGATAGAACAAGTGGAGTTCTAAAGAAATAGCTGAGTTTGGTCGACTGGAACAATGGAATTGGCCGAAAATAGGGCTCAAAGTCGGCGAAATTGCCGATGCGTATATATCACTGAGATCACAAACTTCTCGAGAGCGTAATTCCGTTAGTTTTCCATCAAATTTCATACTTTTGGTGTCATTACCACCGGGAAACGATTCTCTATCAATTCATAAGAAAAAAATAATTTTTTTTTCAAAAATTTTGCGACAACAGGAGACACCTCAGGATTAGGGACTCAAGTTTGGCTAACCAGTTTCCCTGAATCCCTTCACTAAAAATTACCCTGATCACACTTCAACAGCTCATCATGTCCCAAAAACCATTCATCTCCATTCACTCCTATCTAACACGCTCACGCACGCTTGCTTGAAGTCCAAGCCCCTCGCCCACAAAACCTCCTTTACCCCCTCCCTCCAACCTTTTCGAGGACGACCCCTACCCTGCCTTCCTTCCACTACAGATTTATACGCTCTCCAAGTCATTCTACTTTGATCCATTCTCTCTAAATGACCAAACCACCTTAACAACCCCTCTTCAGCCCTCTGACTAATACCATAATTATAATTATATATTCATGGGAAAGTGCTCAACCCACAGTAATCATTGAGAGTCTAGGGAAAGGGCAATAGTCTGGTTTGATCAATGAAGGGAAGGGTAGCTACAATTTCTTGGATGAAGAGGCTTTTACCAACATTGAAGCATACCCCCATGAAAGAGCAAGCTCACCTTCAGCACTATTCTTGTACAGTGGACCCCCGGCTAACGAACACCCCGGAAATCGTACAATTATGTAAGTATAATATTGTAAGTGCTTGTGGAAGTGTATTTTTGGGGGTCTGAAATAGACTAACCTACGTAACATTATTTCTTAAGGAAGTAAATTCGTTCGGTAATGGCACTTGAGCAGGCTTCTGGAATGAATTTTATTCGTTAGCCAGGGGTCCACTGTACTTAAAATGCACAATGGGCAAGTAGTACCAAAAAATCAAAACGTTATAAGTAGTCACAAGTGTGGGACAAAAAACGAATGCAATTAAAATAATGCAGAGACAGAAGAACCATGAAGCACTATGAGGCACACTTCCCACAGACAACAGTAACACCACCATGCTCTGGGTCTTGTCTTAACTTCATATGTCATATGAAAATTATGTAAGATACAACTACAGTATATATTATTAATATTTAAACACTGATTACTAAATTTAAAAAAAAAAAAAACTTTCATTTTCCTGTTTAGGTCATGCTGCCTCGGTGGAATATGGGCGGTTCATTGAAAAAAAAAATAAACATTGCTATATAGTACAGTACAGTGGACCCCCGGATTACGTCATTATTTCGTTCCAGAATGCTGTTCAAGTGCCATTACCGAACGAATTTGTTCCCACAAGGAATAATGTAAATTAGATTAGTCCTTTTAGACCCCCAAAAATACACTTACAAAAGCACTTACAAAAATACACTTACATAATTGTTCGAGTTTGGAGCTGTACGTAATCCGGGGTGCACTGTATATAAAAACGTGTTTTAACTCAGGTGCTAGTCCTGGTCTTTGATTATGATGGTCACATTAAAGTACTGGCTCTCATCGTGATTTGTGAAAGATAAACTCTTGGTATGCCGGGAGCAAGGGGCTAGTAACCCCTTCTCCTGAATATATTACTAAATGTAAAAGGAGAAACTTTCGTTTTTCCTTTTGGGCCACCCTGCCTCGGTGGGAAACAGCCGACGTGTTGAAAGAAGAAGAAAGAAACTCTTGGTTCTTTTCCTTCCATGAGTGTGAATAAAGATACTAAGATTATACAGTATGTTAAGTGTTTAAAAGTTCTCAAGTCAGTATACTGAAGCATTCTTAAAACAGCCAGAAAAATAAACAGCAATAAAAAAGCATTCCTACAAGAATACCCAATAAGATAGCCAGGCCTTGAAATACTTTTCATAAACAGTAAATGTAATTTTGACTAACAGTGAGTGCAGACGAAGACTCATTGGACTTGGGCAGAGGAGAGCATGACTCCTTGGATGGTGAAGCTACTATGGCACTAGCCTCCAGATGCTGCTTCTTGATGGGTGGTTCATCTGTAGGTTCCTCACCCTAAAAATGAACAAATGTCAAAGATGTATCAAAAATATATTAGCTGGACATGAGTTCTGGAGGTGAGAGGTACAGTGCCAGCACTATGAAGGCTTGGAGGGGATGCTACACCTCAAAGAGGCAAAGGAAATGTGATGTCCATACACCTCTGGCAAAACAGTTAATTTACACAATGTTCCATTATCTTAAAAGAATATTTCTGAATTGTCACACCCAACTTATATAATTTTCCTTGTTGTTGGTGTACTTTAAAAACCATGCACTCTACCTCAATGAAAGGCTGCAGGTGTTGTAAAAAAAATCTAAAAAAAAAAAAAAAAAAAAAGCACTAAATACAGATCATTTATTATTTGGCAATCAGTTATTTGGCTTTCAACATTATCTGGCAATCTTGCTAGATCCAGCACCTAAACAAAGACTAAAATAAAGAATGTGAAATACAAAAGGACCACAAAAAAACATAAGCATTAGTTTCTGCTGAAAATTCAATGCACCTTTTTTTTTCCAAAAGAACCAGTTAATTGATGATCTACTGTACGTATTTCATAATTTTTGTGTAATACTAAATTTATGCAAAACTTCAAAAACTATCAGTAATTTACCTCTGCCTTTTCCCGATGATGACGATGCTTGTGCCTCTCTTTGTCCTTCTCACGCTCCTTCTTCTTCTTCTTCTTTTTAGATTTCTTATGTTTCTCTCTGAAAGTGGAGGAGATAATTTTAATGACTGAAATTTACTGCTCACAAAATTGATCTCCAAAACATGAAAAAACTGTCTCCCACCGAGGCAGGGTGACCCAAAAAAGAAAAACTTTCACCATTATTCATACTATCACTGTCTTGCCAAAGGTGCATTTATTCTACATTACTCGCAGGCTCTCAAACCTCAGAAAACATGAACAGGTTAACTCAATGACTGACTCAGCAAACATGAACAGGTGAACTCAATGACTGACTCAGCAAACATGAACAGGTCAACTCACTGACTGACTCAGCAAACATGAACAGGTTAACTCACTGACTGACTCAGCAAACATGAACAGGTTAACTCACTGACTGACTCAGCAAACATTAACAGGTTAACTCACTGACTGACTCAGCAAACATGAACAGGCTAACTCTTCAGAGCACTGAAGGCTCAACATCCAACACTGATAGACTGATTACATTATCTTTACTTTGGTACTCTGCTTTCTTCTCTGTATTTGACTGAAGAAGCCTACCATGTAGGTAAAATGATTCAAATCAATAATAAAGATTCCCAGACTGAAAAGTTTGTTTACCAATAGAAAGATTTCAGTCATGCGACTCCAGCTAGTTTATCTGCCATTTTGAAGGTCAAATGTGCTGTTTTCATTCAATAGTTATCTGTTGTGATAAAAGCTGTATAGCTTAAACTTATGAAAGTATTAAGCTATACAAATGTCTTAACAACCCCTCTTTAATCTTGGAATTACTATACAGATGATCCTTGACTTACGATGGTTCAACTTTATGATGGTGCAAAAGGAATTACTTTTTAAGATGAAACTTGAGATAATTACCCATCCTGAAGGCAGCAAGTCTGTAACTTGTATTCATTTATTTACTTATTTAGTGACAGTAGTTATTTATTTACTTATTTAGTTGGAGTGTGAGCAAAGTAACATTTATGAAGGGATTCAGGGAAACCGGCAGGCCGGACTTGAGTCCTGGAGATGGGAAGTACAGAATCTGCACTCTGAAGGAGGGGTGTTAATGTTGCAGTTTTATAACTGTAGTGTAAAGCACCCCTCTGGCAAGACAGTGATGGAGTGAATGATGACGAAAGGTTTTTCTTTTTCGGGCCACCCTGCCTTGGTGGGAATCGGCCGATGTGTTAATAAAAAATAAAAAAAATAAATAAATCATATTCACATTCGACTTGCAATATTTTTGACTTACAATGGGTTTGTCAGAACATAATCCCATCATAAGTCGAAGAGCACATTTGCTTTGAAACTATGTTTTATATTTTTACATTATTATATTCCAAGTCATCTTGGAGGGTGTATAAATTTGTAGTGGGGGAAGGCAGGGTAGAGGGGTTACCTTAGAAAAGGTTGGAGGGAGGAGGTAAAGGAGGTTATGTGTGCGAAGGGCTTGGACATCCAACAGGCATATATGAACATGTTAGATAGGAGTGGAGGCAAGTGGCTTTTATAACTTGATGCGCTGTTGGAGTGTGAGCAAGATAACATTTATGAAGGGATTCAGGAAACAAGTTAGCCAGACTCAAGTCCTGGAGGTGGTAAGCACAGTGCCTGCACTCTGAAGGAGTGGTGGGGATATTTGCAGTTTGGAAGGGCATCTGAACTGTTATACTGGCATGACTCTGGCAAGACAGTGATAGAGCAAGTGATGGTGAATGTTTCCTTTTTTTTGGGTCACCCTACCTCAGTGGGAGACACCAGTATGTAAAAAAAAACTATTATATTCATGAGGAAGTGCCAAACCCTGGAATTGATGGTACAGGTCATGATATGATTCCATAAACCAGTTTTATAATACAATTCTAATTAAGATCTAAGCACCACACAATATTTTTAAACTTAGCAGAAAGGCAGATGATATTAACTGATAACTCAAGTTCTGTGAACAATCCAATTTCAGACTGGGTTTGCATAATTTAACTTGCAATGACCCCTTGTAGGGAAATTTACATAACTACTGCATGTGTTATTACATAACTGTTTAACTTAGGAGACTTGATTCTCCTTTGGGAACTGAACTCTTTCCATCCCTAGTGAGAGCCACCAGTGTGACTCATCCCTACCCAAGAACAACGTCAGGTGGCACTCCTTGCAGGAGTGAAGCCTAACCTTGCTCCTTCATCATGATGAGAGTGACGAGAGCGTGATCGTCCCTCCTCCTCTGCAACTGGCTCCTCCTCCCCCTGTTAGATTATTACAAATAGGTTAGACAAGTACATGAGTGGGTGTGAGTGAGTGTGAGATGGACCTGCTTAGCTTGAGCCAGTAGGCCTACAGCAGTGCTCTTTCCTTCTTAAGTGGGTATGACTTGGACTTGCCTAGCATGGGCCAGTAGGCCTGCTGCCATGCTCCGTTCTTATGTTTTTATATCAGTGGGGAGGTTGTTCCTAGAGGCCACAAGAAACTATAAACTACATATAATAAAATCCTATCTGCACAACAAATTCTGTTTCAGATTTATACTTTGTTTCAGAGACCACATCTTTCGTGTATTACTCTACTCATGTTAATATTAACATTCATAAAATAATAATCACAAACAGAGATCCGGGCATGGAAAAAGTCCCTGAGCCATAAGAATGTTGGATGACTGAAACCCATAAATGAAGAAGCATGCAAATTTGTTTGGAGGAAATTGCACATTATGCAATATATTTATGTAGCATTTTTATTAGACTGTCTTCCTATCACATATTTGTGATAAGTTTTGGGAGTTGTTTTCTCCCACAGCCTGGTCTATAGTTACTTACATGCTGACTGCCCGATCTATCAGATTATTTCCCCTCCTATCTGTTGCTGTCTTGCAACACTGCATAGCTCCTGACGGCGCATGAGTGCGAAAGATGTAGAGCTAAAGATTTCTATCCCCATGTGGCTTGTTTTATATTGTTTAAACTGCCAGTTTGCAATTGTATTGCATACTATAATATATAAACTGCACCAGAGTAGCTCACCTGGGCATCCTCAGCACACTCCTCCTCCTCCACCTCCTCATCTGATGCAATCTGTCCCTGTTCATCATCAGCCATGTTGGAGATGATAGTTGGGTGTGCCGAAGAAGTCGCTTTCTGCTCTGGGGTAGAAGGGCCTCCACTACCCAGCTTCAGTTTCAACTTCAGCGGAGTCTTTTCCATTGTGAAGCCTGAGTGGGTTCGACTCTTTAATCATGCAATTATTTCTCGTCGACTATGAGTTGGGCAAATCGGAATTTGCCCAACTCATAAACTTATTCTATAGCTTCAGTCCATGCACTGTATCAGACAAGAAGTAATAATATTAATGCATGTGAGAATTCAAGCTGGGTTAATACACATGAATGATATTAAGCACATGTGATATTTAGCAGTATATTTCAAACTTCATGATACAAGCAGTGCTAGACACAGAAAACTCATACATACGTGTGACAATTCCACCAGGGTGCAGAAAAAATGAGAAAACATAAATCAAAATGAGCACAAACACGACACAATTTTTGACAAAACTCATGATGGTGATCCTTATGTGACCAATAAAACAATATCTAAAAGGCAAATAAATATCTACTGTACAAAAATACAAAAATAACAGAAATTAATGAAAATTACCACACTACAAATTTTCATCCTGCTAACTAAAGATATTAATCATGGCCCAAGTATACTAGAAATTTATCCTGCTGGTGCTATTAATTGTGGCTCTCATACTGCAAATTTATCCTGCTACCTAAAGATATTAATCTTAGCCCAAGTACTGTACATTATTATTATAATCAAAAGAAGCGCTAAACCACAAGGGTTATACAGCGCGGCCCAACTAACTTATTCTGCTAATTGGAACATATTGATTATGACCTCAAGTTCAGTATTGTAGCTGTATACTGTCAACATGAGTGGGTGTGGGTGGGTGTGAGTTGGACCTGACTAGCTTAGGCCAGTAGGTGACTTGGACTTGCCTAGCATGGACCAGTATGCCTGCTGCAGTGCTCCTTCTTTCTTATGTTCTTATTAATCCTGGTTCAAGTGCTACAAATGTATCGGGTATATGGTAAGTTGTTAATAAATGCCCAAATGCTACAAATCTGAGCCATGAGTGATGCCACAACAAAATATATAGTTAAGCTTTCGTAACAAGCAAGACCCAAACTTAGTTCCAGGACCTCTGGTAGTAGTGGTGTTGATGCATTATTAAGACAGTGTTATGTAGTGGTTCAGTGTCACACAATGAATTGGTAAGTGATATGACCTCTTCTGGTCCCAGACCAGTGACCTAGTTTGCAAAAGTGTCATACTGTTATACCTTAGCAGTGGCCTGGTCTGGAACAGTGACACTTATAACCTGGCAGTGGCCTGGTCTGGAACAGTGACACTTATAACCTGGCAGTGGCCTGGTCTGGAACAGAGACACTGTTATACCCTAGCAGTGGCCTGGTCTGGAACAGTGACACTGTTATACCCTAGCAGTGGCCTGGTCTGGAACTATCACACTAGTTTCCTTGCAAAATCACATTATAGTCCTGTACTAAGGCTGACTGATTCACTTGAAAGTTTTCAGCAGCATTACAACTCTGTGGTTACTCAGGACTTTGAAGATAATTGTAATCATTATCAATTTGCAGTGATTGTTGCCCATTTGTTGCTTTTGTTAACATTTTGCTACTATCATAAATCTACCAATTAGTTTCTATTATAATTAACTTGCTAATATACTGTGACCAATTTGCTGCCATATTTGTTATTACAGCAATATCAAAACTTAAAGCCCGTAAGTCGCATTACACAATTGTACGTAATTCTAAGGGCTAGGCCTCAATATTTTCTTGGCCAGTTATACAAGTGATAAGGAGTCATACATAAATAACCCGCACACAGGAGAAAGTAATCAGTTAATGGTTCAAGTTGGACTGAAACATCGTCATTCAGTTTCTTTCTCCTGTGTGTGTTATTTGTGTACAGTGGTACCTCAAGTTTCGGCCATAATTCGTTCCAGAAGGCTGTTTAAGTGCCGTTACCGAACGAATTTGTTCCCATAAGGAATAATGTAAATTAGTTCATTTCAGACCCCAAAAACAACACTTACAAAAGCACTTACAATAATACACTTACATAATTGTTCGAGTTGAGAGCTGTTCAAAACTCGAGGTACCACTGTATTGTTCCAGTCACAATATTGTACCTTGATGTTCTTTGTGGTAATAAATGTTTACCAATAAGTTGGGTCATTTAGTAATACATCATAATGGATGAAATATTTGGAAATTTCTTCATTATTAGTGAAGAAAGTGTCTGGGGTAGTATCATATGTGGTCCCCTAGTGAGGTAATCTGGTGTGGAAGTGTGACAATGCTACCTCCTTGTGAGGTGACCTGCTCTGCAACACTGCAGCCTTGCAATAATTAGCAATCAAGTAATGAAAAGGTGAGAGTCCAAGGTTGCTCTCCTGACCTATGTTCCAGCTAGCAGAATAATCCATAAGTTGCTAGTCTTCCCCCCATATCCTAAGCATCCCATAAAAGCTATAATGGATAAGTATTCTAAACACTTCAGTGATTGTTGCACAAACACATGCAGAAGTAATGCAACTACAGTACAACATATGTGTACACCAACATACTTAACCCTGACCATACCTTCAGCCTTGTTAATGCTGCATCTTAAATATAAAAATATTGCTATTTGTAATGATTTAAGGTACTGTATTATACTGTACTTCAAATCTTCATTATTATTATTATTATAATCAAAAGAAGCGATAAACCACAAGGGTCAAAATCTTCGTTAGAATCACATTTTCACAATATTTTGTACTGTATATACATACAGTGGACCCCCGGTGTTCGTCCATTTTTCGTAACAGAATGCTGTTCAAGTGCCATTACCAACCGAATTTATTCCCTTAAGAAATAATGTAAAGTAGACTAGTCCTTTTAGACCCCCAAAACTACACTTATAAAAGCATTTAAAAAAATACACTTACATAAAATGGAGTGTTTTGAGCAGGACGAACACCGGGGGTCCACTGTACAACATATAATAATACTGTACCTTATCTTCTACAAACTACAATGGAGTAAAAGTTCTCATATTCTTACTAATGCAAGTGCAAAACTGTCTCTATCATAGAAAATTCAGAATAGAAATTTATTTGAATGACTGAATTGGGTTTTTTCCAAAATATGTTCATTAATTTTACTCCTGTGTAAATTCAGAATTTACAAAAATATATATTTTAGGTTTGGGAGAATTATTTGAGCAAATAAGAGAAATTACTATACACAGTATTTATAAAGATTGGTAAATATAGTAGTCTTATACACAGGTCCAAGAAATATATCACCTGATATATTAGACACTTGTGCGACCCAAGCGTTATTCAAGTTTCTAATATACATATCACAAGATTTTGAGAGAGCAATCACATCAGCTATACAATAACAGAGTTGCATTGTATATCTGTTAATATGGTTTAAATTGCAGGGGTTCTTAACTGGGGGTATTCATACCCCTTGGGGGTATGAGAACCAAATAATGGGGGTATGGAACTCAATCTCTGAACAATTTAAAAAAACTGCTGTTGTTAGATTAAAATAAACTCTCATTTGTTCTGTTCCTAGCTATCTATATGTAAAGTAAAACCAAACTATTGATATCTTTTGAAGTCATACTGGTACCTAATAGGACTGGTGGTAGTGATGATTTTGACAGTCTGGAAAAGGGGGTATGGGGACATATTGGGCAATCCATTTGGGGGTCGGTAATCGTAAAGTAAAAAGGTAAAGAACCCCTGGTTTAAAGGATCATTTCTGTGGCCTAGTCTTGGATCACGTCTCCTAAATTGAAAAGGAAAAACGTATTACAGGACTAAGAATTATAGGTAAATATAGAGACCCATAAGAAAGCAAAGACAAGTGTGTAACGAATGTAAATAAATATTTGTAAGAGTTACCGTACCTGTCATATTACATGCTAAAAGTGACAATGAAAAGATCAGCAATCCTGCCAGTGCGAACTATTTAATTAACAATAATCAGTTTCACATTTGTATGATAAAGACACTTTTACTGTACCTCCCGGGATGGTAAATGTCCATTAACCTATTACACTTACTGTTACCAATCTATCATGATTATTATTATTATAATCAAATAGAAGCGCTAAACCACAAGGGTTCAATCTATCATGAAAGGGAGCTTTCATGGGACATTCTCCCATTAAAATGCTTAATGATGGATGCGTTTTAAACTTCTGTGGTGGACTAGCTTTTATTTAGTATAAACTGGTCAGGAATTTTTTTTTTCAAGATGCTAGTACAAGTATTGAATTATTTTTTTTTACTGTATTAGTTTTTTAATCAAATGTGGTGAATTTTGATACTGAATTATTTGCAAACATGTGTCATATTGATCATTAATATGAACAAATCTCTTATTTAGAACATTTCTTCATCAGCCTCCCTCCTTCGAGCCAAACAAGAGCATCTATTATATGCTACTCTTGTAAAAACAAACAAAAATTAATGCATTATAACATAGGCAGCAACTCCTCCTATTTATTATCATATTGTATTAGGTTCTAATGTCTGTTAGAATTTGCTTGATCTAAGTTGATCTTATACAATATATGCATTAATTTTATTTTATTCTTACTGGTGTAGATTTTTAATGTACAGTAGTCCCCTCCCCTGAATCCGTGGGGGATACATTCCAAGAACTACCATGGATACCCAAAACCATGGATAGTAGACTATCACAACCACCACCCTATATACAGTGGAACCTCGGTACTCGAACTTAATTCATTCCAGAAGGCTGTTCGAGTACCGAACAAATTTTTCCCATAAGGAATAATTAATAATAATTTTTCATCTCTATTGTGACTAACCAATTTTCTTTTTGGTTGGCTGTTATCACTAATCTTCTTAGGCCCCATGGTGACTTATTTAAACAACAAAGTTCAGCAGAGTTTCGCACTGAGCAACAGCTGCGGGGAGACTGATGAACATTGTTTGGTCAAGTGCCAAGCAAACGGTCGACTACCGAGCAATTTTTTTACTGAACAAAGCGTTTGAATACCAAATGGTTCTAGTTGGGAGCTGTTTGAGTACCGAGGTACTACTATACAAGTCCTTTTTCATTTACATACACAGCTATGATAAAATTTAATTGATAAATTACAAAGTTGAGAATTAGCATTTTTTCACTGATGGGAAGCACTTCACAGCTTCTCTTAGGCTTTGAAGAACTGCCACCATCGCTACATTTTTGCTTTGTGGTCAATATTCAGCAAGTTAAGGCTTATTTTAGGGCCATGGTAAACCGTGGATAACTGAAACTGTGGAAGCCAAATCTTCAGATAAGGGGGTTCTACTGTAATTTCTTTTCTAGAAGCTCTGATGAAACTCTGATATAAGGTATCCTAGATGTATTCTGATTGTTGTGCTTCCTGACCACTGATAAAGGCTAGGATTTATACATGTCTAGTAAATACTGAGAAGCAATGTATACCTTGTTCTATTACAAAAATCTAAGGAAAAGTGTTATTAGCATTGAAAAAATAGTAAATAATTTAACTTTACAGTGGACCCCCGAGTAACGTAAAAACTTCATTCCAGAAGCCTGCTCAAGTGCCATTACCGAACGAATTTACTCCCTTAAGAAATAATGTCAAGTAGGTTAGTCCATTTCAGACCCCCAAAAATACACTTACAATATTATACTTACATAATTGTACGATTTCCGGGGTGTTCGTAACTCGGGGGTCCACTGTACTTGCAACAGCAAGTAAAGTTTTTATATAGGCAGCCTCAGTGCCTACCTACTGACATAATACTATTTAGGACACTTCATCATGGTATAGTACTCTTCTCTTAGAAAAATAATCTGAAAAACAAACTCCAAGTTGTAATAATGTTGGCAGAATTACCGACTATGTTAGGTAAAAGGACACACGTGCAACTAATGCGATACTTTACTGTGGAGAGCAAAACGCTGCAACAATAAAATGTCGCTTCAGTTGAACTTGTGTCCTTTCACCTAACAAACTCCAAGTTACTTAAAATAGGATAAAGTTTATCCTGGATATCGGTGCAAGGAAACATGTTAGTCAAAAGAAAAAAATAAATATGCAGTGTTCACATAAATAGACACAATGCAAGTCAGATTACCATGGTACAATAATATGGAAAGTAATCATGTGTGTAATTCCCTCCACCATATGCAAAAAAAAAAAAAAAAAAAAAAAAAAAAAAAATTGAAGACTGGAAAACCTTTTTGTGTTTTATGATAGGAATAATTACTCAAGTGTTAGTCTTCTATAAAACCAGAAATACAAATTGATATCACTTTTATGTGCAACTTTGTCTTTCATTGGTAACTCCAAACATTAATCATTTCAGCATCAAACATCAATCACTCAGTATAAAATATTAATCCCTGCAGCATCAAACATCAATCACTCAGTATAAAATATTAATCCCTGCAGCATCAAACATCAATCACTCAGTATCAGACATTAATCCCTGCAGCATTAAATATCACTCAGTATCAAACATTAATCCCTGCAGCATCAAACATCAATCACTCAGTATTAGACATTAATCCCTGCAGCATCAAACATCAATCACTCAGTATCAGACATTAATCCCTGCAGCATTAAATATCAATCACTCAGTATCAAACATTAATCCCTGCAGCATCAACCATCAATCACTCAGTATCAGACATTAATCCCTGCAGCATTAAATATCAATCACTCAGTATCAAACATTAATCCCTGCAGCATCAAACATCAATCACTCAGTATCAGACATTAATCCCTGCAGCATTAAATATCAATCACTCAGTATCAAACATTAATCCCTGCAGCATCAAACATCAATCACTCAGTATCAGACATTAATCCCTGCAGCATCAAATATCACTCAGTATCAAACATTAATCCCTGCAGCATCAAACATCAATCACTCAGTATTAGACATTAATCCCTGCAGCATCAAACATCAGTCACTCAGTATCAGACATTAATCCCTGCAGCATTAAATATCAATCACTCAGTATCAAACATTAATCCCTGCAGCATCAAACATCAATCACTCAGTATCAGACATTAATCCCTGCAGCATCAAACATCAATCACTCAGTATTAGACATTAATCCCCAGCTTAGCCATATTATTATCATAATCACAATTAAATGCTAAACACACAAGGGTCATACAGCACTGCTGCTTAGCCATAATTTATTATGTAAATTCTTAACCATCAAGTGGTTTGTGCAATGGAGACAGTTATATGTATGGGGATTATTATTATAATCAAGGAGGAGTGCTAAACCCATAGGATTATGCAGCGCCTGTGTGGGGGATGTGGAAGGTATTCAGGCTCAATTCAGGAAACTGGAGCACAGATCCAGTTTCCTAGATCAAGAGCCCCTCCCCAGCATCAAGGAACCTTCCTTGAGGGGGTATGTATGGGGAAGACCCATCCATTAGCAACTGAAAAAAAAAAACAGCTGAACTTCACCTAGATTTAGAGGTGAACCTTAAGTTAGGTTAGGTTTAATAATAAAAATAATAACAATAATATCATTATTTACTACAAGTACATGTACAAGGCATACAGACCATAGCTGACATCAGTGACATACTACTATATATAGAAAGCTGCTTGTTATACAGAGCATTTCTCGCAAATTAGGTCAGTTTTGTCCCAGGATGCGACCCACACCAGGTACCCATTTTACTGGTGGGAACATTGACAACCGGTGTAAAGAAACATGCCTAATGTTTCTACCCTCGCTGGGAATCGAACCTGGACCCTTGCCATGTAAAGCGAGAGCTTTAGCCACCAGGCCACGGGACTTGTTAGGTTTATTTTTTGGGTTACAAAAAAAAAAAAAAGCTTCTCCTTATAAGCCTAAAGTATAATTGTTTCCACTGGATATTCCAAGTAATATTGGAGAATTTACTTAACAGAAACTCAAGGTCCTGAACTCAATATTAACCAATCCCTGTAGCATTAAGTTTATTCAGGTATAGATACACATAATTAGTCATATAAATTATCATACACAGCAGCACATATGTAGATTACCAAAGATAACCTTAAAAAAAGTCAAACAAGGTGACTTATTTCCATTATTATCATTAAAATCAAAACCAAGTGCTAAACCCACAAGGGTCATACAGCATTGCATTAAGCATCAATTACGGCAGGATCTCAAGTATTGATTAATGACAAGTAAACATCAACTCTCACTACAGCACTCTATTGATGACCTCTGTGGACTTGTGCTACATCAACTACCTTAATTATATAGCAATTTATACTCATTTATCTAATTATAGAGCATTTTAACTCTCAATGACTTAATTATAGAACATTTTAACTCAATGATCTAATTATAGAGCATTTTAACTCAACGACTTAATTATAGAGCATTTTAACTCTCAATGATCTAATTATAGAGCATTTTAACTCTCAATGATCTAATTATAGAGCATTTTAACTCTCATTGATCTAATTATAGAGCATTTTAACTCTCATTGATCTAATTATAGAGCATTTTAACTCTCAATGATCTAATTATAGAGCATTTTAACTCTCAATGATCTAATTATAGAGCATTTTAACTCTCAATGATCTAATTATAGAGCATTTTAACTCTCAATGATCTAATTATAGAGCATTTTAACTCTCAATGATCTAATTATAGAGCATTTTAACTCTCAATGATCTAATTATAGAGCATTTTAACTCTCAATGATCTAATTATAGAGCATTTTAACTCTCAATGATCTAATTATAGAGCATTTTAACTCTCAATGATCTAATTATAGAGCATTTTAACTCTCAATGATCTAATTATAGAGCATTTTAACTCTCAATGATCTAATTATAGAGCATTTTAACTCTCAATGATCTAATTATAGAGCATTTTAACTCTCAATGATCTAATTATAGAGCATTTTAACTATCAATGATCTAATTATAGAGCATTTTAACTCTCAATGATCTAATTATAGAGCATTTTAACTCTCAATGATCTAATTATAGAGCATTTTAACTCTCAATGATCTAATTATAGAGCATTTTAACTCTCAATGATCTAATTATAGAGCATTTTAACTCTCAATTATCTAATTATAGAGCATTTTAACTCTCAATGATCTAATTATAGAGCATTTTAACTCTCAATGATCTAATTATAGAGCATTTTAACTCAATGATCTAATTATAGAGCATTTTAACTCTCAATGATCTAATTATAGAGCATTTTAACTCTCAATGATCTAATTATAGAGCATTTTAACTCTCAATGATCTAATTATAGAGCATTTTAACTCTCAATGATCTAATTATAGAGCATTTTAACTCTCATTGATCTAATTATAGAGCATTTTAACTCATTGATCTAATTATAGAGCATTTTAACTCATTGATCTAATTATAGAGCATTTTAACTCATTGATCTAATTATAGAGCATTTTAACTCATTGATCTAATTATAGAGCATTTTAACTCATTGATCTAATTATAGAGCATTTTAACTCTCATTGATCTAATTATAGAGCATTTTAACTCTCAATGATCTAATTATAGAGCATTTTAACTCTCAATGATCTAATTATAGAGCATTTTAACTCTCAATGATCTAATTATAGAGCATTTTAACTCTGATCTAATTATAGAGCATTTTAACTCTCAATGATCTAATTATAGAGCATTTTAACTCTCAATGATCTAATATTAACAAGGCGATTTATTCTTATAATTGATATTCATGGGGAGACGCTAAACAGGTATGGGGTTCACAGCGTCTGAGAGATGGGTGGGGATGGGAAGGAGGTAATCGGATTTGATCCGAGGAAAGGGAAAATGGCTCCAGTTCCCTGGATCAAGTACATGTACTTGTAGAAATATTATTATTTTCTTGAAGGTTGTTTGCGACTTTGTGGTGGGGAGGAGACAAAGGTTCACCTGGAAGCATATAACACCTGCTTCTGGCTGCTCTAGGGACGCTCAGGTGAGTCAGGTGTGAGCAGGGACTCACCTGAACACAGCAGACAGCAGTGTGGGCAGCAGACAGGTAAAAAAACAGCGACAGTTGTGGAGTCAACGAGCTGACAGCTTCACTCTTGTTGGGGTTGTTAAGGGCTATTAAAGCTTCAGTCCTGCCTCCCGGGAAGCCAGGAAAAATGTTGCCCAAATCTGGATGGGAATTATATAGGAGACAACAAAGCTTCCTCCGGAAAGAGAAATTGGGGATAATAAGTTCTTAAATGAGTCAGGAGGACCACCTTGCATGAACCAAGACAGAGCTAGACACGCATGCACACTCCAGCCTGAGTCAACAATATCAGGGTTTTCTCTGGACTTATGAGTTAATACATGGCGCCCAGGAGGTGCAGACCGGGGCGGTGTATGATGAGAATAAACCTCCAAGGGAAATAAAATAAGGGAAATTCAGCATTGATGCTCAAGGCAGAGGTAGAGCAAGACATATAGACTCCACCATCGTCGACACAGAGGTCTTCACTGACCTCACATCATCGTTGACAGCCTTTGCTGCTGTCCTTTCCAATAATGACTGGCTTAAGAATTATCAACTCCAATAATTATGTTTTTTATCAAAATATTTCTACTTTTAATCATATAATACTCTATTATAGAGATAATATTTATTATTTCTAGCTGCAATGATTATTTGAACATAGCTACTAGCCACGACTTGCATCTTAAGCCAAAGTAAATGTTTGAAACACAAGAAGCGGCTTTGTGAGCGATTACATATGTAAAAAAATTAATATAAGTAAATACGCCATGTAAATAATTTTATTAAGTTACAGGTACACATATGTACACTTATCATACATAGTGTAAATTACATAGGATAATCCCAAAAAAAATCAGACTTATTTCCAGTGGGGTCCTTAGTTTCCCTGGATAACCCAATTTTAAGTCAGGAAGTCGAGGACTGTCTTATTTCCATTGTGGTCCTTTAATCTTGTCTCCTAGGATGCCACCCTCACCAATCTATTAACACCCAGGTACCTACTTACTGCTAGGTGAACAGGGACAGCAAGTGTAAGGAAACATGCCCAACGTTCCCATTCACCCGAGTATCGAACCCCGGTCCCTCAGTGTGTGAGCTGAGGCCGCTACTAAATGCGCCTTATAGTGGTTGCCTAAAGTTTTTTCTTTCTAAAAAGTTTTCATTTATAACTAGAGAACGCCTCACTCGATCGGCTTCAAATCTTCAACCCTTGTGTATGGTAACTTGACAAAACCTCTTCTGATCAGCTCCAAACTTTTAACACTGAAGTAATTGACCATAATTTTTAAAGGGGTGGACCGGTAAGCCAGCGGAAGGCCTCGGTCAGATGACCAAAAGCCCCAACGGCGGGTCATCTTCTAAGACCCGCGTCAGGAAACACTTGTCCTGTTTCCTGACAAACCTTACCTAACCTAACTGAAGTATCCTACATAAGAACATAAGAAAGGAGGAACACTGCAGCAGGCCTACTGGCCCACACTTAACACGTCCTTGTCAAACCCAAACCTACTAACACAAGAACATAAAAAAAGGAGGAAGACGTAGGATATTGTTATTGCAGGGCCAGTTTAATTTATTATGGACTCCATACCCATGGTGTGGGTGGTAATCAAAAGATTACAGAGGTACATAATGGGTCCAGGAACTTGGCCCCAAAGTTTCTTTTAGAAAGACACAAGCAGTAACTGGAAACTTAATTTATATGACGTTTCACCAGCTAAGGAGGTTTTATCAAGCCTGATAGATTGTCAGGTTTCATCGGTTAGGAGGTTTTATCAAGCCTGATAGATCATGTCTGGTTCCACCAGTCAGGGAGGTTTTATCAAGCCTGATAGATCATGTCTGGTTCTACCAGTTAGGGAGGCTTTATTAAGCCTGATAGATCATGTCTGGTTCCACCAGTCAGGGAGACTTTATCAAGCCTGATAGATCATGTCTGGTTCCACCAATCAGGGAGGCTTTATCAAGCCTGATAGATCATGTCTGGTTCCACCAGTCCGGGAGGTTTTATCAAGCCTGATAGATCATGTCTGGTTCCACCAGTTAGGGAGGCTTTATCAAGCCTGATAGATCATGTCTGGTTTCACCAGTTAGGGAGGCTTTATCAAGCCTGATAGATCATATCTGGTTCCACCAGTTAGGGAGGCTTTATCAAGCCTGATAGATCATGTCTGGTTTCACCAGTTAGGGAGGCTTTATAAGCCTGATAGATCATGTCTGGTTTCACCAGTTAGGGAGGCTTTATAAGCCTGATAGATCATGTCTGGTTCCACCAGTTAAGGAGGCTTTATCAAGCCTGATAGATCATGTCTGGTTTCACCAGTTAGGGAGGCTTTATAAGCCTGATAGATCATGTCTGGTTCCACCAGTTAGGGAGGCTTTATAAGCCTGATAGATCATATCTGGTTCCACCAGTTAGGGAGGCTTTATAAGCCTGATATATCATGTCTGGTTCTACCAGTTAAGGAGGCTTTATCAAGCCTGATAGATCATGTCTGGTTTCACCAGTTAGGGAGGCTTTATAAGCCTGATAGATCATGTCTGGTTCCACCAGTTAGGGAGGCTTTATCAAGCCTGATAGATCATATCTGGTTCCACCAGTTAGGGAGGCTTTATCAAGCCTGATAGATCATGTCTGGTTCCACCAGTTAGGGAGGCTTTATCAAGCCTGATAGATCATATCTGGTTTCACCAGTTAGGGAGGCTTTATAAGCCTGATAGATCATATCTGGTTCCACCAGTTAGGGAGGCTTTATCAAGCCTGATAGATCATGTCTGGTTCCACCAGTTAGGGAGGCTTTATCAAGCCTGATAGATCATGTCTGGTTCCACCAGTTAGGGAGGCTTTATCAAGCCTGATAGATCATGTCTGGTTCCACCAGTTAGGGAGGCTTTATCAAGCCTGATAGATCATATCTGGTTTCACCAGTTAGGGAGGCTTTATAAGCCTGATAGATCATATCTGGTTCCACCAGTTAGGGAGGCTTTATCAAGTCATAGATCACGTCTGGTGGTAATACAATTCTCAATAGATGATACATATGAGAAGGATTGCACCCACTAAGTTTAGACTGTGTAGCTACAAATTTGTCAGTGCAATAACAATTGACAAAATTAGAATAATTGGATTCTATGCAATAACTGGAAAATGCCTCTTCTGGTAGGCTTTAAATTATTTGCACTGGCGTGTCTTATTTAGAGGAATATTTAACATTTAAGGCTAAAGTTTGCAAATTTTATTTGTAATTTTTTTTAAATATCGTACTTTTCTGGAGTACTAAGAAATTTGGCTTTTAAGCTCAATAAACAGATTTATAATTATTCAAATTCATAATATATAACTTAGCGGTTTAGATGATGTTAAATTATATATATAAACCCCAAAGAAAACTCTTAAATGTTAAGCCTAATTAAAAAGTATCCAGTATATTTTTTTTACAATGCTATTGTTTATTAGTTTGTCACATATAAGATAATAGCTTATGTGAGTTTTAATAAGATCAGTTTGTTAATTTCTGTGACATAAACAGTCAGTAAGTCACCATGGTGGGCAATGTTGTTAGTAGGCAACACTCTTGCTTCACACACTGAGTGTCAGGGGTTCGATCACCGGCCGGGTGGAAACACTGGGTGTTTCCTTACACTTGCTGTCCCCGTTCACCTAGCAAGCAAGTAGGTACCTGGGTGTTAGTGGACTGGTGTGGGTGGCATCCTGGGGGACAAGATTGAAGGACCACAATGGAAATAAGACAGACAGTCCTCGATGACGCACTGACTTTCTTGGGTTATCCAGGGTGGCTAACCCTCCGGGGTTAAAAATTCGAACAAAATCTTCATCTTATCATCCTGGCTTAGTTGAGGAAGACTATACAAGAGTTGGTAATCAGTTCTGATCTAAGCTAGTCCAAATTCCTTGGATCAAGAACCCTTTCTGAGCATAATGTACTAGAACTCTGTGTATAAACCATTTTCACCATCTTTTGGTTCACCTCAGTGCCTCTCCATGTGATAACATGAGAACACCTCTTCCGTTTAGCTTCAAACTTTCAGTGTTGTTGTGTATTAATTAAAGGAAGAATCAAAGTGCCAGTGGGCTGTGTAAGTGCCAATTTTATGTAAGCAAAAAGGTCGGTGGTTTAAGTGTGATAGCGGGAGATACCTGGAGTTTACCTGGAGAGGGTTTCGGGGGTCAACGCCCCCTCGGCTCGGTCTGAGACCAGGCCTCGTGGTGGATCAGGGTCTGATCAACCAGGCTGTTACTGCTGGCCGGGAGAATGAAACACTTTATTGGCTTCAAACTTTCAACCCAAAGTATAGCCTGTTTATAATAAAAAATGAAGCGCTAAACCTACAAGGGTCATATAGCCGCCTGCTTATAAGAAAGCTACATTATTGGAGTGTGTGGGAGTCAATTTTACCATAAAATTATAAGCTATTTTTTTTCAGTGAGATCAACTGTTAATGTATTATCTGATTTGCGCAAAATCTGAGTGTTTTAAGGCGAACATAATTACCACGAGACCCATTAATTACATCTTCGGGATCTACTGGATTCATGGCTGACTAATATGCAACCTCGTTTGTGTACCTCATAAGTTACTCAACTTTGCCTTGATCTTAAAGGGACCTGTGTATCTTACCTTGACACTGGTTGCTGTATCACAGCCAAGTCACCCCATGGCGGAGTTTATCCCGAAGTTCAGGTATATGACACAAGGGATTAACATGCTCCCACTTCGAGAGCTACAGAGCCACTGACTGACTCGCTGTATGACCACTAATAAATATGCTTTTAGAAAGTCAAATGTGATTCTCTGCCTGATAAAAAGTTTTAAATAAATTCCAGGGAGGTAGCAGGGATATACAGCAAAGAGACTAGTGTTGAAAGATAATAAAAATGCAAAGATAATATTTTCTTACATTTTATTTTTGTTATTTCTAATGTTTTTACACAACTCAGGTTAGGACTTGTCGCTCCGTAAGAAGGTAGTTGACGCGCCGCCTCCATATATAACATATCTAAACAAACAACACTTTTATCCACCTCACTCTAAATCCAAACAACCAAGCAAACATCGGGAACTTGTTTGTTCATTTTGTTGATGTTTGGAGGAGAGCTCTAACTCTCACAACATTTATATATTACCATCATCTGCTGCTGTTGTATATGGTGTCCTGCCACGCCCCCAACATGGCGCCTGGGTCTCTGATCCTTAGTAATGCTTATGTGTGACAGATATCAGTCGGACCATATGTACAAGTTAACAACTAGTGGATTTAACAGCATGATTCTGGTGCAGAGTAGCTGTCAGCACCCAGGACGAGGTGTGAGACGTGCAGGACAGCCATTTAAGGTGTAGGTTCTGATGCATTCTCCACGTGAGCACATAATTTACAGACTTGTACATACAACCATCCACATAACACAGACACCCACACACTCCACTCCTGATCACATCTCACTTTGTGATTTTGTCTCTACGTGCTAGCTGAGTTAGTGACTCCTCACATGGTAAGATATATCTACATTAACATTATCTGGAGAGGACTAATGCCACGAAAGAGTTGTTTATATTGTGTCGAATATAAACAATAAGCTCTTAAATAAAGGCAAACAAAATCCTGAACTGAAATAAGATCACGGGTGGAGTTTGCATGGGAATGATATCTTTAATTAAGAGAGGGAGATTAGTGTAGGCCGAACCAGACGTAGGGAGGGAGGGAAGGGTCATATAAACCATTAAGTGACTAGTTCATTTTGACCCTAAAGTCCAGCTTCAATAAGGCTCTCATTCCACTGTCTGGCCAACTTATGCATTTGCTTTATTGACGACTTTTCCCTCAAGATCTAAAAATCTCTAATCACGTGACTTGTGTACAACTATTAAAAGTGGTAAAAACAAATGAAAGTGCCAACCCAACTATACTAGAGATTCGATACTATGAACACCATTCTGTCGCAAGAATCCCATATGAAGTGATTACAAAGTATCTAAATTTATCCCATCATGCATAGAGGATCCGATACAATAAAAATGTTATACCAGTAATGATTAAGACTTGATACTATGGAGTATAGGGTCTTAAATGTCGTCTGTCCGAAGATCAGCCTAGAGTATTGAACATCATTTTTCCACCTTTTTTCCTATAATGTACTCGTATGCCACAAACTGTACCAGAAAATAATATATTTCTAACGCAATGGATTCGTTTTTAAGGTTTTTGGCTTTGTTCTTGTATAGGATACATACATACACTTTTATACAGAATTATAGACATACAAAGCAATAACACTTAGGAAGGTTCTGAAATATACTTTTTCTCAAAATTTTGAATCTGCGACAATGTCATTTGAGAGGCAAACTTCGCAACGATTATGGTAGACAGACACTGTACAGGTCAGTAGTTGATAAAGACAAAAACAGATTTGGTAACTTTATTCAAAGTTTTGTTTGTACAATTACTCGCTGCACAGAACTTAATTTCAATAAAGTTTCCAATTAATCCCTCTTATAAAGCTACTCTATGTATGGTGATTTTTTTAAATGCAATTAAAAAAAGTGAAAGTTGAAAAGCCTATTCAATTCTGAATGCACTTTTTTTCAGTCGCATTAAAAAAATCGCACTTTATAGAGGAGCTTAACAAGAAAGCTAAGTGAAGTGCTTCTGTTTCTTCTTATATCATCTACCAGAACCTATATTTACTGACCATGTATACTCTAAATATTTGATGAAACTCTCTTTAGAAGTACAGGTCGTGTATATATGAAGGCTGGCTCTATACACCATCTTTCTACCATACATCATACCAGTTTACTAATGCCTTTGAGTTAAGTCTGAGGAAGCATGAACCTAGATTAGAAAATGTCAGTAAATATAGAAGTGATGAGGTGTGTAGGGCAGTACTGGGATGACGTGAGAGAAAGAAAGAGAGAGAGATCCTTATCAACTGGATTGAACTTGCAAATGGCCAACAATAAGGCTAAATGAGGCGATAGATGTGGACTTTTTTGTGAAGGACTCGATTCTGCGCCCCCATCTTATCCCCGACTCTCAGCACCTGAGCGGCAGAACACAGCCTCACACTCCACCAGTAGCACACTCCACCAGTAGCACACTCCACCAGTAGCACACTCCACCAGTAGCACACTCCACCAGTAGCACACTCCACCAGTAGCACACCCACCAGTAGCACACCCACCAGTAGCACACCAAGTAGCACACACCACCAGTAGCACACACCACCAGTAGCACACTCCACCAGTAGCACACTCCACCAGTAGCACACTCCACCAGTAGCACACTCCACCAGTAGCACACACCACCAGTAGCACACTCCACCAGTAGCACACTCCACCAGTAGCACACACCACCAGTAGCACACCCACCAGTCCACCGTGCACACTCACCAGTAGCATCCACCAGTAGCACACCCAGTAGCACACTCACCAGTAGCACACCCACCAGTAGCACACACCACCAGTAGCAACACCACCAGTAGCACACTCCACCAGTAGCACACACCACCAGTACACACACCAGTGCACACACCACCAGTAGCACACTCCACCAGTAGCACACCACCAGTAGCACACTCCACCAGTAGCACACACCACCAGTAGCACACACCACCAGTAGCACACTCCACCAGTAGCACACACCACCAGTAGCACACACCACCAGTAGCACACCCACCAGTAGCACACTCCACCAGTAGCACACCCACCAGTAGCACACCCACCAGTAGCACACACCACCAGTAGCACCCACCAGTAGCACACTCCACCAGTAGCACACACCACCAGTAGCACACACCACCAGTAGCACACTCCACCAGTAGCACACTCCACCAGTAGCACACACCACCAGTAGCACACACCACCAGTAGCACACTCCACCAGTAGCACACCACCAGTAGCACACTCCACCAGTAGCACACCCACCAGTAGCACACTCCACCAGTAGCACACTCCACCAGTAGCACACCCACCAGTAGCACACACCACCAGTAGCATACACCACCAGTAGCACACACCACCAGTAGCACACCCACCAGTAGCACACTCCACCAGTAGCACACGTCCACCAGTAGCACACTCCACCAGTAGCACACACCACCAGTAGCACACCCACCAGTAGCACACACCACCAGTAGCACACACCACCAGTAGCATACACCACCAGTAGCACACTCCACCAGTAGCACACACCACCAGTAGCACACACCACCAGTAGCACACACCACCAGTAGCATACACCACCAGTAGCACACTCCACCAGTAGCACACTCCACCAGTAGCACACACCACCAGTAGCACACACCACCAGTAGCACACACCACCAGTAGCACACACCACCAGTAGCACACTCCACCAGTAGCACACACCACCAGTAGCACACACCACCAGTAGCACTCCACCAGTAGCACTCCACCAGTAGCACTCCACCAGTAGCACACATCACAAGGACCACTGACAGACGTACACAGATACGAACGTCAGGTAACTTTGTCTAAGGCAGGTAACTTCTCTAACCCTTTCAAGGAGTGTCCTGGGCTCTCAAGGGGCTCTTGATCCGAGGAAACAGAACAACTATCCCCTTCCTCGCCTCAAACCTGAGACTAATGAGAGCCTCCGAAAACATAGTCACCACAAAGCTTAAACAAGCGAGAAACCACTCTATTTATAGAGGACATTTCGCTCTAAATAAAGTCATACTTAGAGCAAAACGACGTCTGTAAATATAGGCTTGATATGTAAATAGTCTTTTTAATACTTGTGATAAAGAGAGGATATTAAGATAGTGTCAGTACTGAGTGAAAAGAGTGTGAGGCGGCGCTTGACACCTCATACCAAGAAAGACACTTTTGCAGTGAAAACTTCATTACAACGTTTCGCCCACGACCGGAGTTTACTGTCGGTGAAACGTCGTAATAAAGGTTTCACTTGCAACACAGTCTTTCTCGCTATCTGTCGGCAAACGCCATCTTTCATTTATTTATTATACTTCTCCTCACCTGCATGAGACGACGTAGCTTCAAGCATGAACTGACACAAGCTGCAGAAAACATTTACTGGGATAACGTTTCGCCCTGTGTAGAGCTTTATCAGTTCAACAAGTCCTGTTGTGACTCACGAAATCGTAATGACACGATTGCAAACAAACCATACCACGAGTGGGGTTCGAACCCGCGGTCAAAGAGTCTCAAAACTCCAGACCGTCGCGTAAGCCACTGGTTCCACATGAGTCTACTTGTCAGGAATGTATACAATTATAAGTGGGGTAGTGACTGCGACAAGTGCATAAGATGTTGATTTTACGAGTTTCTGCCAATGGGACATCAATGAGTACTTAATTTAATCCCCACTGTCGCTATAAACGCTTTCCACCTTCACTAGGCTTGTTGATAGGCTAAAACCTGGACCCATTATGTAGCATCTGTAATCTTTTGACTACCTCCTACAGGATGGGTATGGCTTGTATAAAAATATTAAACTAAACTGATAGGATAAAATAAGTGATTTATGGCATATTATTGAGAGGCCATTACACGCACCAGTAATTTTCATCAATCCTTTCATCGTGAGAACTGGGAAAGTACCTGGCATCCGAAACGTCTTCTCATATGTCATGAGGTTCACATAGTCTTATTAATTAGGAGAAGACGAAGGACAGGATAACAATATTTGGTAAACAAAAAGGAATGTTTCACCCAAAATTAGGCTTTTCAGGTACTCCAAAAAGCCTTTTTTTTTTTTTGGAGCCCAAAATTGGGCTTTTTCAAATACTAAAAAAGCCTAATATTAGGATAAACGTTGTAGAAATAAAGCCTTCCACTGCTTTTCCACCACTAAAATTAATGACATGATAGAGTTCTACACATACCAAAAAGTGTCACTATCCCAATAAACGCATTAGACGACTTGATAAAGTTCTACATAGATCGAAACGCTGTACTAATAAACGTTTCTTCTGCAACTGGTACCTGTATTTATACTTCCGACCTGATCCAAGTTTTTACACGGTTACTAGCTATATTGTTTTTGGTTTGATAATTCTTATCCAAGGACTATTTAAAACGTCTCAACAGTAATAATAATGAATATTTCAACGAATCACAGGGGTAAAATATACAATGTGTAGGAGATTTAACAGTTAAAATATCAATTATACATGAATTTTATATGGCACCTAGAACCCACGGTTAACCTACACGAGGCAAGAAATACACATTAAAAACACGGAAAACCCGTCATGTGGTTTTTTTTGCTGTCATTCCTATTATGACTGGTGTACTGAGAAGTAGTTAAGATGTGAGTAGACAGACCTAATTATTCTACATTAATGTTTATAATACAACATTCTCAATGTTTATATATGTTTACGTATCCTTTAATATAAACATTTACTTTTCCCAAACATAGCAGACATGTAAAATGAATGAATGATAATTCTCGACTCAAAAAGTTGATGAAAAGCAAACCAAAAAACTACGGCATATGCTAACTTCTGAACTCAATGGAGATTTTTATTCTCATTGGCTAGCATGATTGATGAAATATGATTGATGAAGCATGAATGATGATGTACATTAATTATCCAAAACTTTAGTTATCCAGAACAACAGATTATGAGTCTTATATATATATATATATATATATATATATATATATATATATATATATATATATATATATATATATATATATATATATATATATATATATATATATATATATGGCTGTCGTGCACAAGAAATATTTTGAACAATTCTGCATTTGATAAGACAAATACATAATATATTAGTCAGTATACACATGCTTCATCCCAGATGTTTTTCTTGGAGGGGAAAATAAGGGGGTAAAAACCCCTTTACTCTTTATAAAGGACATTCCCGTCGAAATACCTTTATTTCTCCTAAGGCGAGTACAGACCAGAAACTATTTGATACATTTTTTAATATCCATTCTTTTTTTTTTTGGGGGGAAGGGGCAAAATCTGACTGGACCAGACAGAGTTTGCCCGGATATAATATTGTGTTAAACCAGCTAAGGTTAACCTCCATATAGTCTTACTTTTTAACCTTTGGTTAAAGCCAGGATGCGCACACCAGAGATGGCGTGACAAGATGTACACACAGAGACGACGTACAGTACATCATGGTGTACACGCAGATGACCTGTCAAGATGTACACACACAGAGACGACATATCAATATGCACACAGAGACGACGTATCAAGATGCACACAGAGACGACGTATCAAGATGCACACAGACACGACGTATCAAGATGCACACAGACACGACGTATCAAGATGTAGACACAGGCGACGTACATCACGGCGTACACATAGATGACGTGCATCAAGGAACACTACTAGTCAGATCCCCACTTATAACAAACAACATCTACTGCCTCCACTAGTCAACAAAACACTTCCACAAGAGGACTCTACAAACAGCGAGTTCTTTGTCTCGCTAGTTCTCAACCCCAACAGCCACCGCTAGTTATGTTCCACTAGT
Organism: Cherax destructor; assembly: GCA_009830355.1. Lineage (NCBI taxonomy): Eukaryota > Metazoa > Arthropoda > Malacostraca > Decapoda > Parastacidae > Cherax > Cherax destructor. The sequence goes on from WNWK01000767.1 coordinate 348,376, forward strand.
CAGTCTCTCCTTACTATTTTTTTTTTATGGTTTAAGCGCCGAGTCCATGTGTATGGGTCAGCCAGAGGAAGGAATGGTGAACACTCGACCCTCCGTCTCATAATAGCAGCCCGTGTTCTTGACCGGTGAGACTAGTCAGCCTGGTACAACTGGTTACTAGCTAGGTGAATTTTACAACTAGCTGGTTCACTAGTTATCCTGAGCTTACAACTAGCTGATTCATTTGCAATTTGGACTTTATAACTTGGTTCTCTAGTTAGTCTAGGCTTACTAGATGATTCATTAGTAATTTTGACCTTATAACTAGCTGGTTCACTAGTTAGCCTGGGCTTACAACAAGCCGAGTCATTAGCACTATAGATCGTATAACTAGGTGGATAGCTAGGCAGGTGGGTCTAGGAACTAGCCTCGTCCCCAGCTACACCATAGAGCGTCTTGGGAGTGAGAAAGGCGATAGATTGATATTGGTACACCAGAAAGATTGTAGAATTTTACGATATATGTTTTATAGAGAGACTCAAGTGTGAAAACCTCAGCAGAAGAAAAAGAGACGCAGCTCTACCTGACCACAGCCTCCCCAAGACTAATACTTCATAACACAAATTTTGTATATATACTTTTCAGATTTGGTCTCCTTGTAAAGGTCGAGTCAATCTATTTTAAATCTTTAACTAAAACACTTTCACAAGATTATTTCAATCTGTTAAAATATAAGTCTAGGTAAGTTTTCTTAAAAAGTACACATCAAGTTTCTGAAATGCTATATATATATACAGTATATGCCTAAGAATGATGCAACCAGAAGAGCCATGTCCAGAAATATTGTAGGAAAGACTTTGATTTTCTCTGAGGATTTTCTTGTGGCTGAAGTTCTGGTCATTTACACTGGAGTTATTCTGTACATCATAGCTGACCAGTCCTTTCACAGGAAATTAGTAATTTATTAGAAATTTAACGTCGTTTTTTTTCAGTCCTACAAACTTTTATCATCAACGTGCAAGATGGCGGCTGACCGAATTCCTATAAATCTCCTAAAATGGTTCACTTTAAAAGAAATGATCTCTGAACTGTATAACCCAAGAAATATATATCTTTATACAATATACTCAAGTTCAGTGTCAGCACTGAGCAAGATAGCTTTACCTTTCTCTTCATCTTAACTATATAAACAGCAGATAATCTTAACACACAAAATATTGTAGCAAATATCATTAAAGGGCTTTTATACAACAATAATCTGATCTAATAACAGGGGGAAATTGACCAAGGACCACAGTTCACTAAAAAAAAAAAGTGAGGAATTCGGTCCTGTTTTGTAGAACCCAGCAGTGTATCGTTATGTTTATGTCCGTATGTATGTGAAGCTTTGGCTCAGTCTTCTGGGCTTGGTAGCGGCCATCTTGCGTTCCTTCAGGCTTCCGCTGCCGACCAACTGCAACACAACGATAAATTTAGACCTAGTTTGCAGTATATCACAGTTGATAAGACGTCACATGTGCAACAGTTAGGTAACTATTCCAAAACGTTTCGCCTATACAGTAGGCTTCTTCAGTCGACTATAGAAGATGTAGTTCTGAGGTGGTCAGTGACCACCTCGAAACTACGTCTTCAAGGGTGATGGACTGACTCCCATGTTTACATTTCTATTGCCTCCTCTGTACTCGACTGAAGAAGCCTACTGTGCAGACGAAACGTTTCGGAATAAAGATACCTAACTGTTGCACCTGTCTTACTTATCAACCTGTCGGTACTGTATACCATTATCATATTCACAGCGTATCATAGCATAGCCTGTATCTCTTTCGTACATCACTAACGTTATTGGGAGAATGTTTCACTCTGAGGAAAAAAACCCAGGACGGATTTCGCTTGAACCCATGACAGGTAAGTCCTAGAACTCACCTACCTGCCACAGGTTCAAGCCCCACCCGTTCCGTGATTTTACAATCGTGTTATTACGATTTCATAAGTCACTCTGAGGAGAGCTGTTTCAAGTCTTAGAGAAACACTGTCCAAACAGAGGAATTTTTATAATTTTTAATTCAAAGAATGCCGGAGAACAGGGAAAAGAGAAGAGCCAGAAATGAATATTCATGGATAAGAAGAGAGGCTGAGCGACAATTTGAGAGAGTGATATAGTGTCAAAACCCAAATGTGAGCCTAAGTCTTCATTCCTATAACGAGAATAACATACCTTAATCTGAAAATTCAACGACGTAAAAATAAGGAAATTACTAAATATAAACAAGAGCTTTATAGTTGTTTAAACTGTAGTATATACATGCTTAACATCTAATGGTTATAACCATAACCATAATTTTTAAGGGGTGGAAGGGCAAGCCAGTGGAAGGCCTCGGTCACATGACCAAAAGCTCCAGCTACGGGTTACATAACTAAGACCCACGTCAGGAAACACTTGTCCTGTTTCCTGACACACTTTACGTAACCTAACATGAAATAAGCCGAAACTACGAAAAAATCAAATCAGCCTCTTATATGTCCCCCTTCGAGGATACCTATTTAACAATCTGGAAGAAGTTTAAGTAACAGTTAAGAAATTCTATTAATAATTAAATAAAAACTGGTCAAAAGTGATTTTTCCCACACATCCTTATTTTGAGAAGTTTAAACTCAATTCCCTATAATAAGGAGAAAAACAGTATTCAATCTTTCATATACCCTATTATATATGAATAGTTGGAGATGATATTTGTTAATTAAGGCGAGGCTAATAATGACTTGACTTGACCTACCTGTCTACCAGCGTGTTAGTTTGATATCTTTATTATGCAGCCCATACTCATCCTGTGGGCGGTAGTCAAAAGATTACAGAGGTACATAATGGGTCCAGGGACTGGACCCCAAAGTTTTGATACTTAGCAAGTTACAAAGGTAATGAATTCACAAGTTACAAAGGTAATGAACTCACAAGTTACAAAGGTCGAGGTAAAATAATTATATCAACATCTACCATTGTGCTAGGGCAAACAGCTAGCCAGGCCTACCTCCCTACTTCTGTGAGAGGATAACACAGCTAGCAAGGCCTACCTCTCTACTTCTGCGTGAGTATGGCATCTGCCTCCTCCGGGTCCTTGAGTGTGTGCCACTGAGCGATAGGTCGGCGTGGGGAGGCCAACATGTCCGACCAGTGACGGAGCTCAGTGCCAGAAGCATTCATACCAAGCACGCACCGACCAATCGGCTCAGAAGTGCCGATCCTGTCATAGTCCACCACAGTCACTTGCAAGTTTACTTTCTGCGGGAGGGAAAGTGCCAGGGAACTTTAGTTTGATAGTTTTATTAAACACTAAACACCCATCCAAAAACACCCTGTTCTAATGTCACTTTCACACAGGGTTAGGTTAGGTTACAACAGTGCCATTTTGGGAGGGGCCGGTTTCAAAAAAATTCAGGGGTTGGGACAGGGTCAGAGACCATATGTCTTGAAGAGTTATGATGAGAATTAAGACTATTGTGAATCACGGTGATGATATTGGTGAGGGTTAGGGGAGGACTCGGGGTTAGGATGAATATCAGTGGTTAAAACTAAGAATAACTAGGGTTAGCCGTAGGACATTTTATTCGGATTCTTGACCTGGAGGGTTAGCCGCCCAGGATAACCCAATGAAGCCATTCTGGCTTATTTCCATAGGTGACCTTCGATTCTTTTTCCCAGAACGACCCACAACAGTCGGCTAGAAACCTAGGTAACCACTTAACTGCTAGATAAACAGGTTCAACTGGTGTAAGGAAAAATCTCCAGAGTTTACACTCGTCCCGGGTTCAAATCCGGATCCTTCAGTAGTTAGCCGAAGGCTTCACCACTTAAGCCATACAGTCTAAGGCGTACAGCAAGAAGTTGTCGCTAACACACATTATTCACAATAACTAATAAAATTACTAACTCACATGACTAGGCAGCGTTTTGACCTTCAGGAAATAGGACTGTCTTCTGACACTATCCTATATCCTATTATGATCCATCAACTGGGCTATCCCACCTACCTCTCCAACTCAAGCGTATGTAGGAAATTGATTTCCTCTTATAAAATCTAAATATTTTTGATAAGTTGGTTGGTTTATGGGATTCAAAACCTATTGGTTAGTTGGTTAATGGGGTTCAAAGCCTAGCGATTATACTAGGTCATTAACATGTAAACTGTTCATTACGAAACAAAGAGTATTTTAATACCTAGAAGAAATTAAAGTATACTCAGTATACACAGGCTGGGATAAATACACTTCTGGGTGTATGTATCCAGTAAACCTTAGTTTAAAAAACTTTTATACGTAGTAAAAGTGCCTAATTTGACTAAATTTAATAAAGTATTTACATTTAACTTAAAAATTGTAAAATATTACCATATAGAGAATTATTTTTTTCATTGTTTACAAATAATTAGCACATAGCACACCTGAGCTAACACAAATGATAAACACACCTGGATTTGTTCGAAGGGAATTTCAAATGAGAAGGATTCGTTATAATAAGGGTTGAGGGTACACTTCTTGATGCTTGTTTTCTTTTTCTTAAGACGTTTCCCGTTCTGGATGAGACAGATCTTGACGTAGGGATCTGTGGGAGGGATAGCATGGTATAGAAGTGTATAGATGAAACAGATATACATGGAAATAAGTCACTTTGTCTGACTCTTGTTTGGGGGTTATCCTAAGTAATTTACACATGTTTTACTATGTGTGATACTTGTACTTATGTGTACCTGTGCCTAAATTAACTTATTTACCCATCATTACAGTGCTACGACCACCACTACAGTGCTACCACAACCACTACAGTGCTAAGACCACCACTATAGTGCTACGACCACCACTACAGTGCTACGACCACCACTACAGTGCTACCACAACCACTATAGTGCTACGACCACCACTATAGTGCTACGACCACCACTTCAGTGCTTCGACCACCACTACAGTGCTTCGACCACTACAGTGCTACGACCACCACTACAGTGCTACCACAACCACTACAGTGCTACGACCATCACTATAGTGCTACGACCACCACTACAGTGCTACGACCACCACTACAGTGCTACCACAACCACTATAGTGCTACGACCACTACATTGCTACGACCACCACTACAGTGCTACCACAACCACTATAGTGCTACGACCACCACTATAGTGCTACGACCACCACTACAGTGCTACGACCACCACTTCAGTGCTACGACCACCACTACAGTGCTACGACCACCACTACAGTGCTACGACCTCCGTTACAGTGCTACGACCACCACTACAGTGCTACGACCCCACCACTATAGTGCTACGACCACCACTACAGTGCTACGACCACCACTACAGTGCTACGACCACCACTACAGTGCTACAACCACCACTACAGTGCTACGACCTCCGCTACAGTGCTACGACCACCACTACAGTGCTACGACCAAAACTACAGTGCTACGACCACCACTACAGTGCTTCGACCACCACTACAGTGCTTCGACCACTACAGTGCTACGACCACCACTACAGTGCTACCACAACCACTACAGTGCTACCACAACCACTACAGTGCTACGACCACCGCTACAGTGCTACGATCATCACCACAGTGCTAGACTACCATGTCCTACAGATAATTTTTTTTTTATTAACACATCGGCCGTTTCCCACCGAGGCAGGGTGACTCAAAAGAGAAGAAACACTTTCAATCATCACTCATTCCATCACTGTTTCGCCAGAAGCTTGCTGACACTACAGTTAATAAGCTGCAACATATCCCAACTCCTTCAGAGCGCAGGCACTGTACTTTTCACCTACAGGACTAAAGTCCGGCTAACCGGTTTCCATGAATCCCTTCATGTTACTTTGCTCACACTCCAACAGCACGTCAAGTCATAAAAACCATTTGTCTCCACTCCTATCTAACACGCTCACGCACACTTGCTGGAAGTCCAACCCCTTTACCCCCTCCCTCCAACCTTTCCTAGGCCGACCTCTACCCCACCTTCCCTCCACTACAGATTTATACACTCTTCGTTCCATCCTCTCTACATGTCCAAACCACCTCAACAACCCCTCCTCAGTCCTCTGGATAATAGTTTTGGTAATCCCACACCTCCTCCTGATCTCCAAACTACGGATTCTCTGCATTATATTCACACTTCACACTGCCCTCAGAAACGACATTTCCTTTGCCTCTAGCCTTCTCCTTGTTGCAACATTCACCACCCATGCTTCACACCCATATAAGACCGTTGGTACCACTATACTCTCATACATTCTCCTCTTTGCCTCCATGGATAACGTGATTTGTCTCCACAGACTCCTCAGTGCACCACCCACCCTTTTCTCCTCATCTGCTGACAAGTCCACTCCCAAATATCTGAAAACATTCACTTCCTCCATACTCCCTCCCTCTAATCTGATATCCAATCTTTCATTCCCAGTTATTTTGTTATCCTCATCGCCTTGCTCTTTCCTATGCTCACCTTCAATTTCTTTCTCTACCAAATTGGTTCACCAACTTTTTCAACTTCTCTTCAGAATCTCCCAAAAGCACAGTATCATCAGCAAAAAGCATCTGTGACAACTCCCACTTGGGGTCGTATTCAATTAATAAATAAGATTATGTAAATATTTGCATGTAAAACTTGAGATATATCTGGCCAGTTAATTTATTTATATACAATGGTGGTGAGTAGGCTGTTAATTCTGAAAAAAAATGACTAGGTGTTGCAAATAAATTAACTGAAACATATGACATGATATACATGTGACATTACACAAATCACTCGCACAATACCAGTCCCGGTATTGTGCCTTTTTATTCTTTATATATATGACATGATATATATGTGACAGTTTGGTATGTGGAGACATTAAAATATGTACATGTTAATCTGATTAAATTTAGGATAGGAAACTTTTCGATTCAAGGTCTCTGAATTGAAAAGTTTCTCTAATATATCGTAGTTTGCTTACATGTCCCTTTAAAACCTTTATTTCGACGTTTCGTCCAGGACTGGAAGTCACAATAAAGATGTGTATGTGTGGGTACTCACCTATATGTGGCTGCAGGGGTCGAGTCACAGTTCCTGACGGCTCCGTGTATGTGTGTGTGTTTCTCACCAGTAAGGACAAACTCATAGATGGGGTTCTCACCTGATAATCCACCAACATCCATCTTCTTCAGGTTCTTGGCCTCGAGGATGACTACGGTGAGCTTGCCGGCCGTGGGTACGTAGCGTAGAGAGAAGCAGATGTCTCCCAGCTTGTTTTCCTGTACCCATGCACACACACACCTCTGTTAGAACCTGCTATACCCTGCCTCTATATCCTCGTCAATACACTTGATGTATGAGTATGAATGAGGGAGTATGATCTATGTAATGAGGATATATGTATACATTCGACACTTGAAATACATTATATATGATAGATGAATGAAGTATATACTAATTATTACACCTGTACAGCAACCAAAGTCACAGGTAACATAGCTCTCTATATTTCGGCTGAAATCAGAGACCGTCTTCAGAAGGTGAAGAGGCTACCTGACCGAGGCTAAGATATGCAGATCTCAGTTACCAGTCTTCCACATTACTCTGCCAGCACTTTCTCACTTCTCCATAGAGTAATGTTTCGGACGCATCAATCCAAGTATAGTTGTCTTATAATCTATGTTGTAAAATTAAGAGACAAAAATATATTGTAAATTACGTCTTATATAACGCATTATTTATTGCGTTATATATGAAGGTTTATTAGTAAATCCGTCTCACCCTTATGACTTACTGCTGCCCTGGATTTATTACAGTAATAATTTAAAGCTCGTTTACCATATATAATTTGAATTACAAAAAACTGGTTGATCTTAAACAGTTGCCTGGTTGATTTAACAGACGAATAGTTAATCTGACACAGACCGGTTAATGTAACAGGATAACTGATTTAACCGGCACTTGCTTTGTGACTGAGGAAAAGACTTGTCAACTAATAAAATAAAAAAAGACCACTGTACAGAACAAAGGTATAATATTTGTATATGTGGTTTTGCTCTAGTGTAAATAGATGTTGATGAGGTCAATACAAGGAGTGTTACCATGAGACGTTATATACAGGGAAGGTGAAGTAGGTAGGTATAAGGTCTTAGTTATATGATAACCCGCCAGTACATCTTTTGGTCATCTGACCGAGGCATTCCGCTGGCTTACCCCTCCACCCCCAATTAAAAATTGATAGTTATTATTATAACCATTTTTAATTGGTAGAAGATGAAGTGGCAGGAGGAGAGTTTATATATTATGTGTAGTGATGGAGTGTGTGGACACTGGTGTCACTGGCTTCATGATCTGACGTTGAAATATTAGTCCTGATACTAGTCTCCCTGATACTGATACTGGAAGTGTGTATCTGTGGTCTCCTGGTCCTCTTGTCTTTAGCATTAAGTGAGGTGTGTTCCCACTGCATGAGCTGTGATTTTTCTGTGTATAAACACCTCATCCAAGATGTAATTATGGCACTGCCACCATATTTATGTTCAGTAATTCCGGTATGTAGACTACGTCATGTTTCGTGGGATCTTATCCACCTGCTTCACTGTTATGATTTTTATCTTCACCCTGTTTTAGATTTACAAAAATATTGGTGCTGGTGTTGTATTTTTTATAAAAGAAACTATAGGCGAATACAACACCATCATATTTTTTTTGTGGCTAAAATGCCCCGTCAACTTCACCTCTGGACGAGAATACTGACTCAAGTGACCTACCCAGGGTATAATTTATACTTATATTTGGTTAAAATCATAACCATAATTTGTAAAGGGATGGAAGGGTAAGCCATTGAAAGTCCTCGGTCACATGACCCAAGCTCCAGCTGTGGGTCATCATATAACTAAGACCCGCGTCAGGAAAAACCTGTCCTGTTTCCTGACAAACCTTACCTAACCTAACCTACCCAGGGGGTAACACTGAAGTAGTTAGTATAAATATTACGACAATCAATTTAGTTATGAGGCTTGACAAGGTTCCAAGTCAGCGACATGAAGCCTAGAAAAAAAAAATCAGAACGTTGCCAATTTACCTAAAATAAAGCAACTATCACGCTAATTTTTTTTAATTAGACTACAACTTAAAATTTATTACAACAGTGAAGCAAAGGGTGTAGTAAACTCTACACACATGAAACATGACGTAGTCTACATACAAGAATTATTGAACACAAATATGGTGGTAATGTACGCCAAATTCACGATGTTGATGCTATACAGAGAAAAATTACTCACACCTCAAAGACTGTGAACACGCTTCACTTAATGCCAAAAAATAATAGGATAAGGAACCAATGCTTGGAGGCCACAGTCATGTAGATTTTCGACACTACAGAACAAAATCAAGGGGTCTTTAGTATCACCAGTCTACTTGCAAGACTAATCTTACAAGGTAAGAAAATAATCAGCCAGTATAAATGAGGTAAGCGTCCACACACCATTACTACACCTGACACCTAGTCTTGTCACCTCGCCTTTTCCCGTGTATAATGTCACGGGGCACTACTTCTTCCTTGTATTGACCTGATACTGATCTACGAAAAGCAAATTGTTGGGTGCCAACAATACTTTGTTCCTCTCACAGTGTCTTGCTACTGTTACTGTATCTTGTTACTGCTACTTGCAGTAATATCAGTGTTACCTGCTTCTTTTAAACAACGTAAGATTCGCTTATATAGCATCGCTATATCCTACATTATGTGACTTTCATCTCGCCAGGTTATTCAACCTTCATCGGTGTTCTGTGTGATAGTATTACCACTATTCTGAGGCAGTGATAACACTGTTCTTTGTAACAGCAACTGTTCTTCGCAGCAGTGACATTACTGTTCATTATAACAATAAAAGAAGATTGTTATCCAGTTATGGATGGTGTGCCTGTTTTGACTGTCAACAACTAAATTAAAAAAATCAATTAATCGATCAATAAATGCACAATGTCACTATTTTCTGAAAAGTCAACAAAAGCATAATATCTGCGGGTTAACAAAAGCACATCTGCATGTCATAGTTTATCAGAAAATATTATAGATCTGTCAGCAATGAACCTCACAGACTAGCTTGTTCCTTCCTGTCATATCATGGTGAGGGAGAGAATAGCAACGAGCCAAGAGCTGTAACCTGTCCGCTCTATCATGGTGAGGAAGAGACGAGCCCAGAACTCAAATAAAAACAGCAAGTAGAGTTTTAAAATGGCCTCTGTATCTTTAGGATCCATTCCAGCGGAGACGATTATGTATATGGTGAAATTTAGGTCCAGTATGAGAGCCAATGAGGTAATGTGAGGAATACACTTGTGACGTAACCACTAGTGTTGTGTACACTTGTGTTGCAGGTAGACATTGTGTTCTCTCATGTGAGGGAGCTTGTGTTTGTAGACCACTAGCGTAGAATATCACAAGTGTATTCGTCAAAGCAACGGGAAGGTGGAAGCCATGAGCTGTCTCGTTGGATGGTGATGGGAAAGTTTTCCAACCTAGTCTCTGCCACAGAGGTAGTGATACGTTCTCAGTAGACTGCAAAATGGAGATGTCAGTCTACAGAGGTAGTGATACGTTCTCAGCAGACTGGCAAAATTTAAAAAAAAAAAAAAATCTTTTAAACCTTAACCCTAGAAGTATGAGGGCGGGTGAGGCAATAATGTTAACATCATTTCTTGCACCATTTCTTGCACCATAACATGGTAGCAACATACGTACCACATACAGTGATGGGATGGAGGGAAGGGGGAAGGGGAGGGGAAAAGTGTTAGTCATGTTATTAATGTTTGTGAAACAATATCCTGAAACGTAACACATGTTAGGAAAAACATTAAACTTACACCTATACAATCTTTGCCATGGGATTTGTTTGGTGTTAGAATCTGTCTAGAATTCTGTGAAAGTATTCGCCTAGAACCTTGTTTTTAATAGAATTTCTCTAATAGTACAGTTTTTCAGAGGTGAGGTAGAAAACATAGAGTTAAATTCTATAAAGTGAAGAAAAAACAAGATGCAAGACCAACTCTTATTGACATCACGTTAAGCTCTGTATAGAGCTGTCATAACTTGATCAAGTTCTACATGGAGCGAAACGTTGTCTCAATAACAGTTTCTCCTGCAACTTAGTCTTTTTTTCTTAACCAGTGAGTGCAGTACATCAGTCGCATCAAACAACTTATACACCAGTTTAATAAGTCCATTTAAGTGACTGCTAACTTAATGTGGGAGAGAGAATCTGTAACTGAGGTAGGAGTTACTGTAAATACAGTAAGTGTAGCCGAGATACTAGGTGTTTTACTGTAAATACAGTAAGTGTAGCCGAGATACTAGGTGTTTTACTGTAAATACAGTAAGTGTAGCCGAGATACTAGGTGTTTTACTGTAAATACAGTAAGTGTAGCCGAGATACTAGGTGTTTTACTGTAAATACAGTAAGTGTAGCCGAGGTACTAGGTGTTTTACTGTAAATACAGTAAGTGTAGCCGAGATACTAGGTGTTTTACTGTAAATACAGTAAGTGTAGCCGAGATACTAGGTGTTTTACAGTGCGGCTTACACCGTATTCTGTATACTACATAATGTGTAATGTGTAATGTGACCGTGGTGATAACATCGTGTATAGTATGTGTATAACGGTGTTAAATGCACCATGTGTATTGGTGCTGGTATGAGTGGTGTTTTATCTCCATCATGTCTGAGAGTATTTTTTACGATTTGAGTCTAGCTCCTCTGCATCATATGATGCTAGATCTAGCACTCTTAAAGTATCTACCTATCCCAGCACTTCTAGAACCAACTACCTACCTATCCCAGCACTAGCTCTTCTAGAACCACCTACCTATCTATCCCCCGGAACCCTCTCCAGGTATACTCCAGGTATCCCAGCACTAGTACTTCTTGCACAGTGCTATAAGTACTAGTGCTAGCTAGCTGGGTTAAGCCCTGGTACTATTCCTTCCACTCCTAACCTTCCTCTCACCAACCTACTCTTCCACTATTCCCACTTCCCCGCACACCCCACAAGGGTCGTACCTATACTCTCTTGATCTTAAACTACCCATCCCACCTGTGGTAGTTCTAACACCACCTCTGTAACATCTCTGAGCGGGGGTAAGCCAGTGGAAGACCTCGCCCAGATGACCAAAAGCTCAAGCTGCGGGTCATCGTATGACTATGACCCGCGTCAGGAAACACTTGTCCTGTTTCCTGACAAACATACCTAAGTAGTGATATGAAGTCTGCTCCCTGCAGTGGTCTGTATGTTTCTCGGTTTAAATCTTCTAGGTTATTCTTATGTTTGCCTGTTTGTGCCTTAGGCGAAAGGTTGTGTGTTTTCTCTTGGGTCTTTTGTTCGTTAAACCAAAGGGAATGAACACCTATGAAGGGTAAGGGCCTGAACACCCTTGACTTGTGCTTAGAAGACCCGTGTCCTTTACTCAGAATATCCGTGTCCTGTGCTTAGAAGACCTGTGTCCTGTACTCAAAAGACCCGTCTATTGTGCCCAGAAAACCAGTGTCTAACCTTCCTGAAATCAGTATCTGGTTTCCACTCGTCAACACGTCCGTTTTCCTGTCAATTAACTAGTAACACCAAGTACGACTATAGCACAGAGGAGGTTACAGCAATGGTAAACACACAACATCTATGTGCCTCATCACCTCCGACGCCTTGATCCTGGTGTGTGGTTATATTGTAAGAGGCGGTGGTTTCTCCAGGCACCCGTGACACTTACCGACATAGGGGGAACAAGTGGAGTTAGCATCAAGAAGATTGTACCACTGGCTTGAGGCAGTGAGAGACACTCAACTCTCCTGCCACCTCAACCCTTTCAATCATAGTGTTGAGGAATAAAGTCTTTGATCATTGCAGTGTGACTCAATTACCAGTCACCAGACACCTTGAAAATGATTTTAAGAGAACTTATGACGATTACTTCCAATAATCTAGAATTTTTCCATTCAAATATACAAAATTTAATTTTTTTGAAAATTAGTATCACACAACTAGCACAAAAAAATATCAAGAGTAATAATAAAAGAAGAAAATATGTTTGTGTTTTCATTATAATGACGTGTTCTTTCCCTTGCAAGAAATTTTAAGATATATTACAGTCTTGAATTCCCCGGGTCACCATCTGGAGAAGACCCGGGCCGGGACATGTACCAGTGAATCATTCAAGGTTTTGAAATACAGCAACTTGCTATAAATAAAATGTTTTGTTATATTCTTAGTACTCCTACACTTAGCCTGGTGTATTATGTGTGTGGTGTGTATGTGTGTACTCACCTATATGTGCTTGCAGGGGTCAATTCAGAACTGTATATGAGATCGTGTGGGGAAGGAGTATTGGTGCATACGGAAGAAGAGCAAAATAGGCTGTATATATGTTTAGAAAAAACAAAACAAAACATAAACACGCATATATACACAAATAAAGGAACATAGGATGACAATCCACACAAGCTGTAAACGTCAATATATAAAAGAAATCCAACATAATCAGAGACTTTATTCCTCATACGAGTTAGGAGAGGCGAGTAAGGCTTATTCCCCTATAATTTTCACACACCTTTTGCATGCTGCCAATCCCTAGGTCCCTTCCCTTCTTTCATACATTAAACAAAAGCACCAACCATTCCCCAATAAAGGCATGAGAACAAACCAGGTAAAGATGGTTGTGCACAGTGGGAATACTTACGGAGAGAGGAGTGATGGCAGAAGTGTTGAAGTAAACATGCGCACCGAGTGATCAAGGGGGTTCGAGCGAGCATTCACAGACGACAAGCATGGCAAAGAAGAAACATTTTGAAAGAACTGTAATTGAAAGTCTCATCAAATCCAAGTCATCTTGTTGTTGTTGAATACTGACTTGGTTCATGACCTTGGCTTTGGTTAAAAGCTAATTGGGTAAGAATAATAATAATGATAATAATAATAATAATAATAACGAGGCTTGCGGGGGTAAATCATAACAAATTTGGTATTAAAGATATAATCAGAGGGTAGTAATAGCCAATAATAATACAAATAATAATAACATCAATAACAAATAATAATAATAATAATAAAAATAAAAATAATGAGGGATAACACTAATAATTTTAAGTAGTTTCAAAGTTGAAAATAGTAAAACAAAAGCTGATTATAACAATACAATTCATTCAAAAAGCAGCAACATAGCCAGGCAGAAGAGATAGTAAGAATTATCAATAATAATAATAATAATAATAATAATAATAATAATAATAATAATAATGTGAATGGTATTGTAATAGTAAATAATTTAAATATAATCTTAGATCCCAAAATTCTGAATAGCATAGAAGGTAAGGCAATGCATAAGCTCCAGGCCGCCAGGTGATGACCATCAAACAAACCCCGGAACGGGTGCGGGGTTTCAACCCATGGCGAGTGAGTGCTAAAAGTCATGGGCCGCTACGTTAACCACTGATTACGTTGACTTTCCCACGTGTTGAACTGAGATATATATTTTATTGTTGCCTTTCAGTCTAGGGTTAACTGGAGCGCATCACTGAGCGACCTGAAGCATTTTAAAAAAACTTGTATGCTTCCAGATTAGTTCAGTCTGGGAACATGTACACCGCAACTCTGTCTGGCATTGTTGTACAGTGTTCTGTACTCAGAGATGCTGCCAGTCGTAAGATGCACAATAGCAACACATGATTTTTTTAGTTAAGGCAGTCATTTGTTGAACTAGGTACGGGAGGACCCCGCTTATACACCTTTTTCGATGTTCTACCTTATCGTTGGCCTCAAATTGTGCTCGAAATGCACATAGATGCTAGTGGCTTTCTTTGTGCTCGTCAGTATTTAATTACATGTAAACTACACTTTGTATACTTCAACGGTAGACTAGTCAACGGTGACTAGTCAACGGTAGACTAGTCAACGGTAGGTGCAACAAATCACGAGCATGCATGTGCATTTCGGGAACAATTTGAGGCCAACGATAAGGTGGAACACAGTAGACGCTGTATATGCGGGTCACTCCTTTATAGAGGTGAGAGAGATGTGTAATATGCTAACAGAGTTGTGGTAATGGTAGGTAAAGTCTCCAGGTGTACCAGTGAGTAGCCGAGTAAATCTCTTGAGAGTTACTGTGAGGGGCAGACTAGCTTGCTTGTACTGGTTCTTACCAAATACTCATAATACGTCAATCTTAATCTGGGGTTAACATGCCGCTGTTCAGTATTAGTGAACAGGGCTCATTAACTTGTTCCTCAGCTTAAAATTTAACTTTCTGAGGGTAATAATGACAATTAGTTGCCTTATCAAGCTAAAAACAGTTATTTTAAAAATTTCAACATAATTTTTTTTAAATTGTCCTTCATTTTTGTTTTGTTTAAACCAGTAATACACGGTTTATGTTTAGCCGGGATAGAACAAAAAACAGATAGCAAGGGAATCCATCACTGCAGCACATGTGTGACCAACACAGCTGGTACAAACACAGTACAGTAGAGGGTAGCCTCGCTATTCACTTGTTTTTGTCGGCACTTTCTTATTCCAGTCTTTTAATCAATACACTTTATAATGCCCAGCAATTCAAATTTTGGAGACACTACTGTAAGCATAATTAACCTGTTAAGAGACTATCCTGATCCTACATATTTAAGTCGACAATTTGTCATTGGTACGTTCTCACATGCAGAGTCATTGAGGCTAAAATTCTCTATTGGTTCTCTATAATTCTTTTTTTATATATTTAAATGGAGCAAAGGGGTAAAAAAATATATATAACCATTCGTGGAATAGAGCATCCTGAGTCATGTTCTTAAAATACATGCATAAGAAATATTATAACTGTATTTGGATGTGTCCATGTATTATCCTATATGTTTGGGGTTGAAACATACGAAATTGTGACCCACTGTTACGGCGCTTACGGGTTCAGGCACGGAGTCAGGGCACCGTGTCGAGCACATTCACGTAATGACAGCCATGGCCACAATAGCCGTGGCCCTGTGATCTCCAACCCTGAAGTTAACTAATTACCGGGTAATTGTTTATTGACTGATGTGCAGGTGCATTACGGGGTTCAGACGTGTGTCTGTGGTCGAGTGGAACTGTCACATGTTCTTAGTGGGACGAGTGAAAGGCAGCCAAGACAAGGACGTGTTTGGAGTGTGGAGTGAGAGTGGGAGGCAGCCATAACTAGGGCGAGTAAGGAGCAGGGCTGGGCTGCAACACAGAAGTGTTTGGAGTGAGAGTGGGAGGCAGCCATAACCAGGGCGAGTAAGGAGCAGGGCTGGGCTGCAACACAGAAGTGTTTGGAGTGTGGACAAGTGGCGTTGAGGTAAGGAAGTACAGCTGCAACAAGGATGTGTTGAATATGGACGAGTGACGCTAGTGAAGGAGGGGGGCTGTAACATGAACGTGTTGGGGTGAAGGGAGAAGGCTGCCACAATACTGAGGTGTTGAGAGTGTCGTCGGGCGAGGGTTGCAAGCATCATGACTGCTACGTGAGGAAGAGTTCACAGTATGTACAAGTGAGAGGAAAAAGCTGTCAAAGGATTGAATATATGGGGCATGGAGCAGTGTGCAAGAGGAGGGGAGGGAAAAAGAAAGCTGCAACGAGGTGTAGACAAGTGTAGGGGGGAAGGGGAGACTTCAAAAACTATGACGTACGTAGTGTAGACAAGTGTTGGGAGGGTGGAGACTTGGATAACAATACCGCTTAAAGCGAGGGGGTGAATATAAACTATCACACGGCGCATCATGGTATACCAGCTGTGTTGTGGGGGATAAAGTACTCGGGCCAGATGCTAACCTTCATAATATAGAGAAACAGAGATGGATAACTAAATTAACAAATGTTAAACGATATAAAACGTAGCCAAAAGCTACACTTAATAAATGAATTAGCAATACCTTACACGCATAATCCGCACGTAGGAGAACGGAAATTATGACGACGTTTCGGACCGACTCGGACCAGTTAATGGTCGGAGTCGGACCGAAAGGTCTTCAAAAGTTTCTTTCTCCTGTGTACGGGTTATCTGTGTACTGTTCCAGTCACGGTATTGTGCCTTTGTGTTCTTTAGCACCGCCTTGGTGCCAAAGGTTCTCCGTCTCTCTACTTCAAGAACCAAGTACAAGCAACTGGCCACTGAGTAGGTAAGGTTGAATTTCACTGGAAAAAAAAGGAAAATACTGATAAATATGCACAGATATTAGGTCTAATGTAGATAAATGGTTCAGAGAACCGTCAAGTTGATAAATTAGACACATGTGTAATACTTGGGTATCTTTAACGAGGAAACGTTTCGCCACACAGTGGCTTCATCAGTCCATACAAAGGAGAATGGTGAAAAACAGGAGGAGTTTGAGGTAATCAGTCCCTCAGCCTTGAGTCGATTACATAATGTTATGAACTGTGGCGAGGACCTGAGCCGAGGACTCATGGAGACCTGACTACTACTCGTAGAGCTCCTAGCTTCTTCCAGGGCACTGTAGTGTTAGTTAAACAACAGAATGGGAGGTTCTCGTGAGACTGCAAGTATTGTTTAATAGTTGGTGTGTGTGTGTGTGTGTCCCAGCTCGAGCCCCGACAAATGCACCTGTCCACACATGCACGGCCACTCTCTTTCTCTCTCTCTCTCTCTCTCTTCATGTGTCGGTAAGATAAATCTTGCAAAAGTTACTAATAAGTGATATTTACCAGAATAAACAAGAGAACCATTGATGATGGTAGTAAAATTGTTCTTTAATATTTATATAAGTAAATTAACAATACACATATAACCCTCACATAGGAAAGAGACAAGAATATGGCGACGTTTCGGTCCCACTTGGAGCTTTTACAAGTGACTTGTTAAAGGTCCAAGTGGGACCTAAACAACGTCATAAGATTCTCTCTCCTGTGTGAGGGATTATTTGTGTATTGTTTCAGTCACGGTATATGGCTTTGTGTCCTTTAAAGCAGTGATAGGTGTTATTTAAGACATTGGTAACGGTTTTAAGTGTTTATAGTTTCTGCGTTAGTTTCATCTCCTCTACGGTACATTTTATAGTTGAGATTTACAACAGACACACTAAATATTAATGGCTAGAAAATGATACGGTTACAAAAACAAAAGAATATCAAATCAGCTGGCAAGCAAGACGCCACAGTCTGGACTAGTTCTCTGGCACCTTGGGAGGAGGGTAGTCGTAACAAGGAATATGATGGGCTTGGTGCCTGCGTTACTGTGAGCGTGAGGTGACAGCTCTAGCTGGGTACACACACACACAAACACACACACACACACACATACACACAGCTGATGGGACCACTGAACACACACTACACCCTCCAACACACCAGCCTCCCATCAAACACCAAAAGTGGGCCTGTTTGGGCCTAGTTGATGAGTGAGTTTGGTATAAAATACTGACGCCATGGAAAAAAATGGACACCAATGACTTGATAAAGCCCACTACGTGGGCGAAATGTAGTCAATAACAGATCGCATTTGTGTCTGTTTTTCCATAGTGCCTGGAGGTGTACAGCGTGTGTAGGCCAGCCAGCCAGCCAGGTGGGTGAGGACACAGATAATAAGGTAGTCTGGGGCAGGAGGACTCTGCTGGAAGCCGTCCGGAAGGCAACATAGAAAGAGGATAGTACATGGACGAGGCGTGCGTGCCTTGCATGCAGTTGGGCACATGGGGCGGCAGGCAACATAATTAACCACAACAAGCTTCACAAACACAGGCATCATCAATCACTATACAGCAAAAATAGTCCCAAGCATAAAGTGGCATTGAACATTAAGAGAGAAGATTCCCCACCTTACCAGCTCCAATGTCCTGTTAACACCCCCTTGCTGTTACTGTGAGACAAGGAGGAACCCCTGCTGTTCTGAGACAGGAGGAACCCTGCTGTTACTGTGAGACAAGGAGGAACCCCCTGCTGTTACTGGAGACAAGGAGGAACCCCCTGCTGTTACTGTGAGACAAGGAGGAACCCCCTGCTGTTACTGAGAGACAAGGAGGAACCCCTGCTGTTACTGAGAGACAGAGGACCCCTGCTGTTACTGTGAGACAAGGAGGAACCCCCCCTGCTGTTACTGTGAGACAAGGAGGAACCCCCCTTGCTGTTACTGTGAGACAAGGAGGAACCCCCTGCTGTTACTGTGAGACAAGGAGGAACCCCCCCTTGCTGTTACTGTGAGACAAGGAGGAACCCCCCCTTGCTGTTACTGTGAGACAAGGAGGAACCCCCCCTTGCTGTTACTGTGAGACAAGGAGGAACCCCTTGTGTTACTGTGAGACAATGAGGAACACCCCCTGCTGTTACTGTGAGAGAAAGGAGGTGTGAAAGACAAGGAGGTGTGAGGTGGGGCAAGTGGTGCATGCTGAGATCAGACATGAGGGATACCAGTAAACACCTACCTAAGAGGCCGTCAGCGACCTACCACCAACACGCAAAATTCAACCTCATCAATTTGAAAAAAAATTATGTTTACGAAAGAACACATAATTTGAAGGCTATTTTTTTGAGAGAAGGGCAGGATATATGAATACAAATATGGAAAATGGTCTTAAAAGGAGACCTTATAAATGGTGGTGATAGACGATAGTGTGAGTGACACTTGTAAAGAAGTGGTCTGGGTAATAATGTAGAGGGTGATGGAAGTCAGGGCCCAGGGTGATGGAAGTCAGGGCTCAAGGTGATAGAAGTCAGGGCCCAGGGTGATGGAGGTCAGGGCTCATGGTGATGGAAGTCAGAGCTCATGGTGATGGAAGTCAGGGCCCAGGGTGATGGAAGTCAGGGCTCATGGTGATGGAAGTCAGGGCCCAGGGTGATGGAAGTCAGGGCTCATGGTGATGGAAGTCAGGGCTCATGGTGATGGAAGTCTGGGCCCAGGGTGATGGAAGTCAGGGCTCAAGGTGATAGAAGTCAGGGCCCAGGGTGATGGAAGTCAGGGCTCATGGTGATGGAAGTCAGGGCCCAGGGTGATGGAAGTCAGGGCTCATGGTGATGGAAGTCAGGGCTCATGGTGATGGAAGTCAGGGCCCAGGGTGATGGAAGTCAGGGCTCAAGGTGATGGAAGTCAGGGCCCAGGGTGATGGAAGTCAGGGCTCATGGTGATGGAAGTCAGGGCCCAGGGTGATGGAAGTCAGGGCTCATGGTGATGGAAGTCAGGGCTCAGGGTGATGGAAGTCAGGGCCCAGGGTGATGGAAGTCAGAGCCCAGGGTGATGGAAATCAGGGCTCATGGTGATGGAAGTCAGGGCCCAGAGTGATGGAAGTCAGGGCTCAAGGTGATGGAAGTTAGGGCCCAGGGTGATGGAAGTCAGGGCTCATGGTGATTGAAGTCAGGGCCCAGGGTGATGGAAGTCAAGGCTCATGGTGATGGAAGTCAGGGCTCAGGGTGATGGAAGTCAGGGCCCAGGGTGATGGAAGTCAGAGACCAGGGTGATGGAAATCAGGGCTCATGGTGATGGAAGTCAGGGCCCAGGGTGATGGAAGTCAGGGCTCAGGGTGATGGAAGTCAGGGCCCAAGGTGATGGAAGTCAGGGCCCAGGGTGATGGAAGTCAGGGCCAGGTGATGAAGTCAGGCCCAGGGTGATGGAAGTCAGGGCCATGGTGATGGAAGTCAGGGCCCAGGGTGATGGAAGTCAGGGCTCATGGTGATGGAAGTCAGGCTCATGGTGATGGAAGTCAGGGCCCAGGGTGATGGAAGTCAGGGCCAGGTGATGAGTCAGGCCCAGGGTGATGGAAGTCAGGGCCCATGGTGATGGAAGTCAGGGCCCAGGGTGATGGAAGTCAGGGCCCAGGGTGATGGAAGTCAGGGCCAAAGTGATGGAAGTCAGGGCCCAGGTGATGGAAGTCAGAGCCCAGGGTGATGGAATCAGGGCTCATGGTGATGGAAGTCAGGGCCCAGGAGTGATGGAAGTCAGGGCTCAGGTGATGAAGTATACAGGGCCCAGGGTGATGGAAGTCAGGAGCCCATGGTGATGAAGTCAGGGCCCAGGTGATGGAAGTCAGGCCATGGTGATGGAAGTCAGGGCTCAGGTGATGGAAGTAGGCCCAGGGTGATGGAAGTCAGGCCAGGGTGATGAAATCAGGGCCAGGTGATGGAAGTCAGGGCCAGGGTGATGGAAGTCAGGGCTCAGGTGATGAAGTAGGGCCCAGGTATGGAAGTCAGGGCTCAGGTGATGAAGTCAGGGCTCAGGGTGATGGAAGTCAGGGCCCAGAGTGATGGAAGTCAGGGCCATGGTGATGAAGTCAGGGCCCAGGGTGATGGAAGTCAGCCCAAGTGATGAAGTCAGGGCCAAGGTGATGGAAGTCAGGGCCTAGGTGATGGAAGTCAGGTTCATGGTGAAAAGTCAGGGCCCAGGGTGATGGAAGTCAGGGCCCAAGGTGATGGAAGTCAGGGCCCAGGTGATGGAAGTCAGGGCCCAGGGTGATGGAAGTAGGCCAGGGTGATGAAGTCAGGGTCCAGGGTGATGAAGTCAGGGCCCAGGGTGATGGAAGTCAGGGCCCAGGTGATGAAGTCAGGCCTCAGGGTGATGGAAGTCAGGGCCCAGGTGATGAGTCAGGCCCAGGTGATGGAAGTCAGGGCCCAGGTGATGGAAGTCAGGCCCAGGGTGATGAAGTCAGGGCTCATGGTGATGGAAGTCAGGGCCCAGGTGATGGAAGTCAGGCCATGGTGATGGAAGTCAGGGCTCAGGGTGATGGAAGTCAGGGCCCAGGGTGATGGAAGTCAGAGCCCAGGGTGATGGAAAGTCAGGGTCCAGGGTGATGGAAGTCAGGGCCCAGGTGATGGAAGTCAGGGCTCAGGTGATGAAGTCAGGGCCCAGGGTGATGAGTCAGGGCTCATGGTGATGGAAGTAGGGCCCAGGGTGATGAAGTCAGGGCTCATGGTGATGGAAGTCAGGGCTCAGGGTGATGGAAGTCAGGGCCCAGGTGATGGAAGTCAGGGCCCAGGGTGATGGAAGTCAGGGCCCAGGGTGATGGAAGTCAGGACCCAAAGTGATGGAAGTCAGGGCCCAGGGTGATGGAAGTCAGGTCCCAGGGTGATGGAAGTCAGGGCCCAGGGTGATGAAGTCAGGGTCAGGGTGATGAAGTCAGGGCCCAGGGTGATGGAAGTCAGGGCCCAAGGGGATGGGATAGGCAATGAGGTCAGGGCCAGGGTGATGGAAGTCAGGGTCAGGTGATGGAAGTCAGGCCAGGGTGTGGAAGTCAGGGCCCTGGGTGATGGAAGTCAGGGCCAGGGTGATGGAAGTCAGGGCCCGGGTGATGGAAGTCAGGGTCCAGGGTGATGGAAGTCAGGGCCAGGGTGATGGAAGTCAGGCCCAGGGTATGGAAGTCAGGGCCAGGTGATGAAGTCAGACCCTGGGTGATGGAAGTCAGGGCCCAGGGTGATGGAAGTCAGACCCTGGGTGGAAGTCAGGGTGATGGAAGTCAGGCCAGGGTGATGGAAGTCAGGCCCAGGGTGATGGAAGTCAGGCCCAGTGGATGAAATCCAGGGCCCATGGAAAGTCATGGCCAGTGTGAAGTCAGGCCTCAGGGTGATGGAAGTCAGGACCCAAGGTGATGGAAGTCAGGGCCCAGGGTGATGGAAGTCAGGGACCAGGGTGATTGAAGTCAGGGCCCAGGGTGATGGAAGTCAGGGCCCAGAGTGATGGAAGTCAGGGCCCATGGTGATATAAGTCAGGGCCCAGGGTAATGGAAGTCAAAGCCCAAGGTGATGAAAGTCAGGGTCAAGGGTGATGGAAGTCAGGGCTCATGGTGATGGAAGTCAGGGCTCAGGGTGATGGAAGTCAGGGCTCAGGGTGATGAAAGTCAGGGCTCAGGGTGATGGAAGTCAGGACTCAGGGTGATGGAAGTCAGGGCTCAGGGTGATGGAAGTCAGGGACCAGGGTGATGGAAGTCAGGGCTCAGGGTGATGAAAGTAGGGTCCAGGGTGTGAAAGTCAGGGCCCAGGGTGATGGAAGTCAGGGTCCGGGGTGAGGAAGTAGGGCCCAGGTGATGGAAGTCAAGGGCCCAGGGATTGAAGTCAGGCCCAGGTTGGAATCAGATTTCCAAGGTGTGAAAGCAGGGCCCAGGAAAAGTCACCTGGTATAGTCACCAGGAGTGATGGAAGAAGGGTCAGGTGTGAATCAGCCCAGGGTACTGGAAATCAGGCATCCAAGGTAGTAGAACCAGCCCCAGATACTGGAAGTCAGCCAAATCAGAATACACACACAGTACCTGGAACCACACGCACAATACATGAAACCACACACACACAATACCTGGAAGTCCACACACAATACATGGAACCACACACACATCAAAATACCTGGAACCACACACAATACCTGGAACCACACACACAATACTGGAACCACACAACCTACATGGAACCCAACACACAATACCTGGAACACACACACATACATGGAACCACCATACACACATACCTGGAACCACACACAATACCTGGAACCACACACACACACAATACCTGGAACCACACACACACACACACAATACCTGGACCCACACACACAAAACATGGAACCACACATGCACACACATGAACCACACACACAATACATGGAACCACACACACAATACATGGAACCACACACACACACAATACATGGAACCATACACACAATACCTACAACCACACACAATACATGGAACCACACACACACAATACCTACCACTCACTACACATACATACCGCACACAATACTACACACACAACACAATACTGGCCACACTACTACATACTACAACTACTACTACTACTACAATACTACCGCTACTACAACTACTACTGCTACAACACTACTACTGCTACAACACTACTACTGCTACAACACTACTACTGCTACAACACTACTACTGCTACAACACTACTACTGCTACAACACTACTACTGCTACAACACTACTACTGCTACAACACTACTACTGCTACAACACTACTACTGCTACAACACTACTACTGCTACAACACTACTACTGCTACAACACTACTACTGCTACAACTACTACCAACTGCTACAACACTACTACTGCTACAACACTACTACTGCTACAACACTACTACTGCTACAACACTACTGCTACAACACTACTACTGCTACAACACTACTACTGCTACAACACTACTACTGCTACAACACTACTACTCTACAACACTACTACTGCTACAACACTACTACTGCTACAACACTACTACTGCTACAACACTACTACTGCTACAACACTACTACTGCTACAACACTACTACTGCTACAACACTACTACTGCTACAACACTACTACTGCTACTACAACACTACTACTGCTACAACACTACTACTGCTACAACACTACTACTGCTACAACACTACTACTGCTACAACACTACTACTGCTACAACACTACTACTGCTACAACACTACTACTGCTACAACACTACTACTGCTACAACACTACTACTGCTACAACACTACTACTGCTACAACACTACTACTGCTACAACACTATACATATACTGGCTCCTTCCCATCGCGCTTGTGTGTGACCTGTTAATTAAAGTTCCAAGTGAAACCAATACGTTGTAATAAGTGTCAACGTCCTGTTACGAGTTATTGGCGTAATGTTTGTCGCCTCTGTGAATTTACAAGAGTGTAAGTCACTTATTTTGTATATAATATTAGCGCTTTGCCAGTTGACTGTGTGAGTAGAATTTTTAATATGTTGGGTTAATGAAGAACTCGCTTAACTGAGCTACTGTGTGCTATTATCCGAATCCCAACATACACGTGGCCTGGTACGCAACGCTCTCGCTTCACACACTGAGTGTCAGTGGTTCGATCCCAGGTACGGGTGGAAACATTAGGACGTGTTTCCTTAAGACACCCGCTGTCCATGTTCATCTAGCAGTAAATAAGTACTTGGGTGTTAGTTGATTGGTGTGGGTCGCATCCTGGGGACAAAACTAACCTAATTAACCGGAAATACTCTGCATAAACAGGGGCTTTCTATATGGTATGTCAGTGATGTCAGCTATGGTCTGTATAAGTTATATCATGTATTTGTAGAAATAAACATTATATTATTATTATTATTATTATTATCAAGATTATAGTTGTAACAATCATCATAATAAAAAATGAATGGAAAAACTGGCTGGGATACCGAGACTGGTTTAACAGAAGTATATTTATACACCATAGGGAGGTTACCATGGGCCACCACTGTGACCACAAATGCAGGTGGCCCCGCTTATACAGCAGGTTAGGTTCCAGGCTACTGCTGTAAAGCGAAAAAACGCTGTAAAGTGAAGTCTTTTTGTTAATTTCAAATGTATATAAAAGCCTGATAACATGTTTACACTATCATATATTAAGTGATCAATAAAGCTAGGCCTAAAAAATGCATATACAGTACACACACAGTCTGTATAAATGAGGAATGGGTATAATTGAAAACCGCTGTAATAGCGAAACGTTTTCACGCTAAACGCTGTAAAGCGGGGTCGTCCTGTTCAAAGTTTTGAGAGATTTATGTAGTTGTGATGTAGTTGTCTATCTTCGTAGCGTGGTAGCCATTCTGAAACTCATCCCGTAGCTCGGTGTCTGTGGTTTGATCCCCAGTACTGGTGGACCATTGGGCGTGTCCTTATACCCGCTGGCCCCGTTCACCTACCAGCGAGTAGGTACCTGGGTGTTAGCTGACTGTTGTGGGTGTATCCAGGTACCTGGGTGTTAGCTGACTGTTGTGGGTGTATCCAGGTACCTGGGTGTTAGCTGACTGTTGTGGGTGTATCCAGGTACCTGGGTGTTAGCTGTCTGTTGTGGGTGTATCCTGAAGTATTTTGGTACGTATCTCTACACTCGCTGCTTGGCAAATTCGCTATTTTAATTAGGATTTAGGTTAGCTTAAGGCTAATAAACGTAGATTTACGTTTACCAGAAGTAGAAATAGGGTAGATGTTATCTCGAAGTAACGAATGCCTGGTAAACACAGACGTTGCAATAACGTTAAAAGTTGGACCAAAAATATGAACATAAGATTGGAGGGGAGGCCTATTGGCCCATACTTGGCAGGTCCTTCTCAATCATGAGGACGGTCTGCATTATGAGGAGTGAGGTAGCAATGTGTGAGAGGTCTAGTGATGTGGCTTCTGTCACACGAGTTATGACTCTAAAGATTCTCAGGTGTTAGCTTTTGCCTGCACTTACCACAGGCAAGGCACCTAGCAGTTACTGCACCTAGCAGTTACTGCACCTAGCAGATACTGCACCTAGAAGAAATTCTCAGATTACTACAGAAGGAATACACATTCACCGAAGAGGGTCTCTGAGTTAGACCAAGACTTAAAGACTATTTCTTCTCCCTGTTTACTTCGTGTAGGCTTCACCTATTCAGTGGTCAATCTCTCTTACACTCACATAAAGAAAAATACTCATTTGATCAAGGTGGAGTACTGAGAGAAACGCTTACGTTGTAGTGAAAGCGAAGCTTTGGTTAACTATGCTACAACTATACAGTGGTACTCTAAGAAGTCATCAACATCCCAACACCATCGTCATCACATTCATTATAACTGTCATCGTCATCAATCACTTGTGTTATGGGTGCAGGTAGTCTGTTCAAGTCTGTCTGCTGCGTAAGATACAATATGCAGTCATGGCATTGTATTGAGATGGCGGTCGCCCAAAGAATTAACACAGTCTCTGGGAGAGAAAACGTCTTTACAGTAAAATACCATAACTCCTCATATTATCTCAGTAACGTACAAGATTGTGTGTGGCTACAATAGCGTTGATAGTGAGGATAGTCTCAGGTTAAGATGGTGGAGGTGATGGATGAATAAGTCAATTGTTGAGAGAGGATAGTCTCCCAGGTGAAGATGCTGGTGGTGATGGATGAATAAGTCAATTGTTGAGTGAGGATAGTCTCTCAGGTGAAGATGCTGGTGGTATGGATGAATAAGTCAATTTTGATGAATAGTCTCTAGGTAAGATGGTGGTGGTGATGGATGAATAAGTCAATTGTTGAGTGAGGATAGTCTCAGGTTAAGATGGTGGTGGTGATGGATGAATAAGTCAATTGTTGAGAGAGGATAGTCTCCCAGGTGAAGATGCTGGTGGTGATGGATGAATAAGTCAATTGTTGAGTGAGGATAGTCTCTCAGGTGAAGATGCTGGTGGTGATGGATGAATAAGTCAATTGTTGAGTGAGGATAGTCTCTCAGGTTAAGATGCTGGTGGTGATGGATGAATAAGTCAATTGTTGAGTGAGGATAGTCTCTCAGGTTAAGATGCTGGTGGTGATGGATGAATAAGTCAATTGTTGAGAGAGGATAGTCTCCCAGGTGAAGATGCTGGTGGTGATGGATGAATAAGTCAATTGTTGAGTGAGGATAGTCTCTCAGGTGAAGATGCTGGTGGTGATGGATGAATAAGTCAATTGTTGAGAGAGGATAGTCTCCCAGGTAAGATGCTGGGTGATGGATGAATGTCAATTTTGAAGGATAGTCTCCAGGTGAGATGCTGGTGTGATGGATGAATAAGTCAATTGTTGAGTGAGGATAGTCTCCAGGTTAAGATGCTGGAGGTGATGGATGAATAAGTCAATTGTTGAGTGAGGATAGTCCTCAGGTGAAGATGCTGGATGGTGATGGATGAATAAGTCAATTGTTGAATGAGGATAGTCTCCAGGTGGTGATGGATGAATAAGTCAATTGTTGAGGAGGATAGTCTCTCAGGTAGTGTGGATGAATAAGTCAATTGTTGAATGAGGATAGTCTCCCAGGTTAAGATGCTGGATGAAGGAGTCAACTCTCGGACACTGGTATAAAGGGACAGGTTTAAGAAGGTGGCTACACAGAGTTGCCTTTATAAGGAAGACACTACAACTACATACGTCTCTGAAAGGGGTGCTCTCAGTAACTGCTTGTTAAGGTCCAATCACCACACATGAACCACAGAAGTGCTCTTTAAGAAGCTTTTAAATGACGATCTACTACCCACACTTACTGATACCGGGGACAAATATTTAAGGGTCTACTGCCGTTAGTAGTACCAGAGGACTTAGGAGCAAATGTCAACATTCTACTTCACTTATAGGGATCACAGACAACGACATCAGCTGACTGCACTTAGTAAGAGCAGGTTAAACTGGCGTATTGCACATGAATGTTAAGATAAACAAACACAGGTTATTAAAGGTGTTTTCACGAGGGATACAGCTAAGTGTCCCAGTTAATGACTTGTTAGGCAGTATTTCTGTCTTTACCTTAACGAGCCTATGACCACTCGGGGTTTAGTGAAGTTATCCCTTAATATATCTTCAAGCCAGAGCCACACATGGCCCCAAACACACCATAATATATATATATATATATATATATATATATATATATATATATATATATATATATATATATATATATATATATATATATATATATATATATATATATATATAAGTGAAAATATTTATGAGAAGTGAATATGTCATGATGGTGAATATGTTAGGAAACGTGTATACGTAATCTACTGCCATCAGTAGTATACCCTATGTATTGATGTTGACAGTATACTTAACACGGCAGTATATGACGTGCATCAATAAGAGGAACTCAGTGTATGTCTGTCAGACACAGTGTATGTCTGTCAGACACAGTGTACGTCAGACAGTGTCTGTCAGACACAGTATATATCTGTCAGCCACAGTGTATGTATGACAGTGTATGTATGTCAGATAGTGTATGTCTGTCAGACACAGTGTACGTCAGACAGTGTATGTCTGTCAGACACAGTGTATGTCTGTCAGACACAGTGTATATCTGTCAGACACAGTTTATGTCTGTCAGACACAGTGTATGTCTGTCAGATACAGTGTCTGTCAGACACAATGTATATCTGTCAGACAAAGTGTCTGTCAGACAAAGTGTCTGTCAGACAGTGTGTCTGTCTGTCAGATACAGTGTATATCTGTCAGACAGTGTATATCTGTCAGACAGTGTCTGTCTGTCCCTTCATGTGTGGGAGAAGTCCCTGCAAGTGTGGGAAAGTTACAGCAGGTGTGGGAAAAGTAGGTGTGGGGAAATGTGTGACGGAAATCAATACAGGTGTGAGGAAAGTCCCTGCAGGTGTGAGGAAAGTCCCTGCAGGTGTGAATAAATCCCTGCAGGTGTGAGGAAAGTCCCTGTAGGTGAGGGGAAGCTCCTGCAGGTGTAGGGAAAGTCCTTGCAGGTGAGGGGAAGTTCCTGCAGGTGTGGTGAAAGTCCCTGCAAATGTTGGGGAAGTCCCTGCAGGTGAGGGAAAGTCCCTGCAAATGTTGGGGAAGTCCCTGCAGGTGTTGGGGAAGTCCCTGCAGGTGAGGGAAAGTCCCTGCAGGTGTGGGGGAAGTCCCTGCAGGTGTGGGGGAAGTCCCTGCAGGTGTGGGGAGTCCATGCAGGTGTGGGGGAAGTCTCTGCAGGTGTGGAGAATTCCCTGCAAATGTGAGGAAGTCCCTGCAGGTGTGGGGAAAGTCCCTGCAGGTGTGGGGGAAGTCCCTGCAGATGTGGGAAGTCCCTGCAGGTGTGGGGAGTCCCTGCAGGTGTGGGGAGTCCCTGCAGGTGTGGGGAGTCCCTGCAGGTGTGAGGGAAGTCACTGCAGGTGTGGAGAATTCCCTGCAGGTGTGGGGAAGTCCCTGCACGTGTGAGGGAAGTCCCTGCAGGTGTGAGGGAAGTCCTTGCAGGTGTGGGGGAAGTCCCTGCAGGTGTAGGGGAGTCCCTGCAGGTGTGGGGAGTCCCTGTAGGTGTGGGGGAAGTTCTTGCAGGTGTGAGGGGAGTCCTTGCAGGTGTAGGGGAAGTCCTTGCAGGTGTGAGGGGAGTCCCTGCAGGTGTGGGGGAAGTCCCTGCAGGTGTGGGGGAATTCTCTAGAGGTGTGGGGAAACTGCAGGTGTGGGGAAAATTGTTAGCATTTCTGAAAGACTCAAAACCAAGAAGGATATAAATTTAATACTGTAAGATACAGTGTTAACAGTGTAAGATACAGTGTTAACAGTGTATGATAGTGTTAACAGTGTAAGATACAGTGTTAACAGTGTAAGATACACTGTAAAATAGTGTAAAATACAGTGTTAACAGTGTAAGATACAGTGTTAACAGTGTAAGATACAGTGTTAACAGTGTAAGATAGTGTTAGTATTGAAATATAGAGTGTCTTTCATACTTCAAGTGGCCTAGACATTATACATAATATTACTAACAATCATACATAATATTACTAACAATCACACATATTAACAATCACACATATTAACAATCACACATAATATTAACAATTACACATAATATTACTAACAATCACACATAATATTAACAATCACACATAATATTACTAACAATCATACATAATATTACTAAAAATCACACATAATATTACTAACAATCATACATAATATTACTAACAATCATACATAATATTACTAACAATCACACATAATATTACTAACAATCACACATAATATTACTAACAATTACACATAATATTACTAACAATCACACATAATATTACTAACAATCACACATAATATTACTAATAATCACACAATATTACTAACAATCACACATATTAATAACAATCACACATAATATTACTAATAATCACACAATATTACTAACAATCACACATAATATTACTAACAATCATACATAATATTACTAACAATCACACATAATATTACTAACAATCACACGCAATATTACTAACAATCACACATATTACTAACAATCAAACATAATATTACTAACAATCACACATAATATTACTAACAATCACACGTAATATTACTAAAAATCAAACATAATATTACTAACAATCACATAATATTACTAACAATCACACATAATATTACTAACAATCACATAATATTACTAACAATCATACGTGATATTACTAACAATCATACGTGATATTACTAACAATCATACATAATATTACTAACAATCACACATAATATTACTAACAATCATACGTAATATTACTAACAATCACACATAATATTACTAACAATCACACATAAAAGTGCTAACTTACAATTTACTTATATCTTCAGATAACACTGTTATAAGTCATTATATAACTGAGAAGATAGTATAACACGTATAAGAGGGACAGTTATAGACTCCAGTAATCACATAGCTGAAATAAATGTATTGATTATATTTGAGTACACCTTAGTGATTATATTAAATGTAATGTGTTGAACATGAGGTAGTGTAAGAGACAGTGAAGGTTGAACATGAGGTAGTGTTAAGAGACAGTGAAGGTTGAACATGAGGTAGTGTTAAGAGACAGTGAAGGTTGAACATGAGGTAGTGTAAGAGACAGTGAAGGTTGAACATGAGGTAGTGTTAAGAGACAGTGAAGGTTGAACATGAGGTAGTGTAAGAGACAGTGAAGGTTGAACATGAGGTAGTGTTAAGAGACAGTGAAGGTTGAACATGAGATAGTGTTAAGAGACAGTGAAGGTTGAACATGAGGTAGTGTAAGAGACAGTGAAGGTTGAACATGAGGTAGTGTTAAGAGACAGTGAAGGTTGAACATGAGGTAGTGTAAGAGACAGTGAAGGTTGAACATGAGGTAGTGTAAGAGACAGTGAAGGTTGAACATGAGGTAGTGTAAGAGACAGTGAAGGTTGAACGAGGTGTTAGAGACATGAAGGTGAACATGAGGTAGAAGAGACAGTGAAGGTTGAACATGAGGTAGTGTTAAGAGACAGTGAAGGTTGAACATGAGGTAGTGTAAGAGACAGTGAAGGTTGAACATGAGGTAGTGTAAGAGACAGTGAAGGTTGAACATGAGGTAGTGTAAGAGACAGTGAAGGTTGAACATGAGGTAGTGTAAGAGACAGTGAAGGTTGAACATGAGGTAGTGTTAAGAGACAGTGAAGGTTGAACATGAGGTAGTGTTAAGAGACAGTGCAGGTTGAACATGAGGTAGTGTAAGAGACAGTGAGAACAAGGTTAGAACATGAAGTTGAACATGAGGTAGTGTAAGAGACAGTGAAGGTTGAACATGAGGTAGTGTAAGAGACAGTGAAGGTTGAACATGAGGTAGTGTAAGAGACAGTGAAGGTTGAACATGAGGTAGTGTAAGAGACAGTGAAGGTTGAACATGAGGTAGTGTAAGAGACAGTGAAGGTTGAACATGAGGTAGTGTAAGAGACAGTGAAGGTTGAACATGAGGTAGTGTAAGAGACAGTGAAGGTTGAACATGAGGTAGTGTAAGAGACAGTGAAGGTTGAACATGAGGTAGTGTTAAGAGACAGTGAAGGTTGAACATGAGGTAGTGTAAGAGACAGTGAAGGTTGAACATGAGGTAGTGTTAAGAGAAGTGAAGGTTGAACATGAGGTAGTGTAAGAGACAGTGAAGGTTGAACATGAGGTAGTGTAAGAGACAGTGAAGGTTGAACATGAGGTAGTGTAAGAGACAGTGAAGGTTGAACATGAGGTAGTGTAAGAGACAGTGAAGGTTGAACATGAGGTAGTGTTAAGAGACAGTGAAGGTTGAACATGAGGTAGTGTTAAGAGACAGTGAAGGTTGAACATGAGGTAGTGTAAGAGACAGTGAAGGTTGAACATGAGGTAGTGTTAAGAGACAGTGAAGGTTGAACATGAGGTAGTGTAAGAGACAGTGAAGGTTGAACATGAGGTAGTGTTAAGAGACAGTGAAGGTTGAACATGAGGTAGTGTAGAGACAGTGAAGGTTGAACATGAGGTAGTGTATAAGAGACAGTGAAGGTTGAACATGAGGTAGTGTAAGAGACAGTGAAGGTTGAACATGAGGTAGTGTAAGAGACAGTGAAGGTTGAACATGAGGTAGTGTAAGAGACAGTGAAGGTTGAACATGAGGTAGTGTAAGAGACAGTGAAGGTTGAACATGAGGTAGTGTAAGAGACAGTGAAGGTTGAACATGAGGTAGTGTAAGAGACAGTGAAGGTTGAACATGAGGTAGTGTAAGAGACAGTGAAGGTTGAACATGAGGTAGTGTAAGAGACAGTGAAGGTTGAACATGAGGTAGTGTAAGAGACAGTGAAGGTTGAACATGAGGTAGTGTAAGAGACAGTGAAGGTTGAACATGAGGTAGTGTAAGAGACAGTGAAGGTTGAACATGAGGTAGTGTTAAGAGACAGTGAAGGTTGAACATGAGGTAGTGTAAGAGACAGTGAAGGTTGAACATGAGGTAGTGTTAAGAGACAGTGAAGGTTGAACATGAGGTAGTGTTAAGAGACAGTGAAGGTTGAACATGAGGTAGTGTTAAGAGACAGTGAAGGTTGAACATGAGGTAGTGTTAAGAGACAGTGAAGGTTGAACATGAGGTAGTGTAAGAGACAGTGAAGGTTGAACATAGGTAGTGTTAAGAGACAGTGAAGGTTGAACATGAGGTAGTGTTAAGAGACAGTGAAGGTTGAACATGAGGTAGTGTTAAGAGACAGTGAAGGTTGAACATGAGGTAGTGTAAGAGACAGTGAAGGTTGAACATGAGGTAGTGTTAAGAGACAGTGAAGGTTGAACATGAGGTAGTGTTAAGAGACAGTGAAGGTTGAACATGAGGTAGTGTAAGAGACATAAGTGAAATGAGGTATGTTAGAGACAGTGAAGGTTGAACATAGGTAGTGTAAGAGACAGTGAAGGTTGAACATGAGGTAGTGTAAGAGACAGTGAAGGTTGAACATGAGGTAGTGTAAGAGACAGTGAAGGTTGAACATGAGGTAGTGTTAAGAGACAGTGAAGGTTGAACATGAGGTAGTGTAAGAGACAGTGAAGGTTAACATGAGTATGTAAGAGACAGTGAAGGTTGAACATGAGTAGTGTTAAGAGACAGTGAAGGTTGAACATGAGGTAGTGTAAGAGACAGTGAAGGTTGAACATGAGGTAGTGTAAGAGACAGTGAAGGTTGAACATGAGGTAGTGTTTAAAAGACAGTGAAGGTTGAACATGAGAGTAGTGTAGGAGCAGTAGAAGGATTGAACATGAGGTAGTGTAAGAGACAGTGAAGGTTGAACATGAGGTAGTGTTAAGAGACAGTGAAGGTTGAACATGAGGTAGTGTAAGAGACAGTGAAGGTTGAACATGAGGTAGTGAAGAGACAGTGAAGGTTGAACATGAGGTAGTGTTAAGAGACAGTGAAGGTTGAACATGAGGTAGTGTAAGAGACAGTGAAGGTTGAACATGAGGTAGTGTAGAGACAGTGAAGGTTGAACATGAGGTAGTGTTTAAGAGACAGTGAAGGTTGAACATGAGGTAGTGTAAGAGACAGTGAAGGTTGAACATGAGGTAGTGTTAAGAGACAGTGAAGGTTGAACATGAGGTAGTGTAAGAGACAGTGAAGGTTGAACATGAGGTAGTGTTAAGAGACAGTGAAGGTTGAACATGAGGTAGTGTAAGAGACAGTGAAGGTTGAACATGAGGTAGTGTAAGAGACAGTGAAGGTTGAACATGAGGTAGTGTAAGAGACAGTGAAGGTTGAACATGAGGTAGTGTAAGAGACAGTGAAGGTTGAACATGAGGTAGTGTAAGAGACAGTGAAGGTTGAACATGAGGTAGTGTTAAGAGACAGTGAAGGTTGAACATGAGGTAGTGTAAGAGACAGTGAAGGTTGAACATGAGGTAGTGTTAAGAGACAGTGAAGGTTGAACATGAGGTAGTGTAGAGACAGTGAAGGTTGAACATGAGGTAGTGTAAGAGACAGTGAAGGTTGAACATGAGGTAGTGTAAGAGACAGTGAAGGTTGAACATGAGGTAGTGTAAGAGACAGTGAAGGTTGAACATGAGGAGTGTTAAGAGACAGTGAAGGTTGAACATGAGGTAGTGTAAGAGACAGTGAAGGTTGAACATGAGGTAGTGTAAGAGACAGTGAAGGTTGAACATGAGGTAGTGTAAGAGACAGTGAAGGTTGAACATGAGGTAGTGTTAAGAGACAGTGAAGGTTGAACATGAGGTAGTGTAAGAGACAGTGAAGGTTGAACATGAGGTAGTGTAAAGACAGTGAAGGTTGAACATGAGGTAGTGTAAGAGACAGTGAAGGTTGAACATGAGGTAGTGAAGAGACAGTGAAGGTTGAACATGAGGTAGTGTAAGAGACAGTGAAGGTTGAACATGAGGTAGTGTTAAGAGACAGTGAAGGTTGAACATGAGGTAGTGTTAAGAGACAGTGAAGGTTGAACATGAGGTAGTGTTAAGAGACAGTGAAGGTTGAACATGAGGTAGTGTAAGAGACAGTGAAGGTTGAACATGAGGTAGTGTAAGAGACAGTGAAGGTTGAACATGAGGTAGTGTTAAGAGACAGTGAAGGTTGAACATGAGGTAGTGTAAGAGACAGTGAAGGTTGAACATGAGGTAGTGTAGAGACAGTGAAGGTTGAACATGAGGTAGTGTAAGAGACAGTGAAGGTTGAACATGAGGTAGTGTTAAGAGACAGTGAAGGTTGAACATGAGGTAGTGTAAGAGACAGTAGTTGAACATAGGATAAGAGACATGAAGGTACGAGGTAGTGTAAGAGACAGTGAAGGTTGAACATGAGGTAGTGTAGAGACAGTGAAGGTTGAACATGAGGAGTGTAAGAGACAGTGAAGGTTGAACATGGAGTGAGAGGTACAGTGAAGGTTGAACATGAGTAGGTAAAGACAGTGAAGGTTGAACATGAGGAGTGTAGAGACAGTGAAGGTTGAACATGAGGTAGTGTAAGAGACAGTGAAGGTTGAACATGAGGTAGTGAAGAGACAGTGAAGGCTGAACATGAGGTAGTGTAAGAGACAGTGAAGGTTGAACATGAGGTAGTGTAAGAGACAGTGAAGGTTGAACATGTACAGTAGTAAGAGTATGAACATAATGACATGACAGTAGGTAAGAGACAGTGAATGACAAGTAGTTAGAGACAGTGAAGGTTACATGATAGTGTTAAGAGAGAGTAACATGAGTAGGTAAAGCAGTAGTTGACATGAGGTAGTGAAGACATGAAGGTGAACATGAGGTAGTAGTAGAGACATAAGTGAACTGAGAGTTGAGACATGAGAGTTAACATAGGTAGTAGGACTACTGACACAGTGAAGCGGTTGAACAGAATGAGAGTATACATATACACTATAACCCTCACCTGACCACGTCACCTCACAGAGAGAGTTGAACATAGACTAGTAAGCCCTACTGAACAGTGAAAGCTGAACATGAGAGTAGTAGTAAGGACAGTGAGTTGAACATGAGAGTACTCAAGAGACAGTGAAGGTTGAACATAGGTAGTTAAGAGACAGTGAAGGCTGAACATGATGTAGTGTAAGAGACAGTGAAGGTTGAACATGAGGTAGTGTTAAGAGACAGTGAAGGTTGAACATGAGGTAGTGTTAAGAGACAGTGAAGGTTGAACATGAGGTAGTGTTAAGAGACAGTGAAGGTTGAACATGAGGTAGTGGGAAGAGACAGTGAAGGTTGAACATGAGGTAGTGTTAAGAGACAGTGAAGGTTGAACATGAGGTAGTGGGAAGAGACAGTGAAGGTTGAACATGAGAGTATACATCATACACTATAACCCCCTCACCTGACCACCGTCACCCTCCACAGAGAGAGTATACATCATACACTATAACCCCCTCACCTGACCACCGTCACCCTCCACAGAGAGAGTATACATCATACACTATAACCCCCTCACCTGACCACCGTCACCCTCCACAGAGAGAGTATACATCATACACTATAACCCCTAACCTGACCACCGTCACCCTCCAAAGACAGAGAGTATACATCATACACTATAACCCCTCACCTGACCACCGTCACCCTCCACAGAGAGAGAGAGTATACATCATACACTATAACCCCCTCACCTGACCACCGTCACCCTCCACAGAGAGAGTATACATCATACACTATAACCCCTCACCTGACCACCGTCACCCTCCACAGAGAGAGTATACATCATACACTATAACCCATCACCTGACCACCGTCACCCTCCACAGAGAGAGAGAGTATACATCATACACTATAACCCCTCACCTGACCACCGTCACCCTCCACAGAGAGAGTATACATCATACACTATAACCCCTCACCTGACCACCGTCACCCTCCACAGAGAGAGTATACATCATACACTATAACCCCTCACCTGACCACCGTCACCCTCCACAGAGAGAGAGAGTATACATCATACACTATAACCCCTCACCTGACCACCGTCACCCTCCACAGAGAGAGAGAGTATACATCATACACTATAACCCCTCACCTGACCACCGTCACCCTCTACAGAGAGAGAGAGTATACATCATACACTATAACCCCTCACCTGACCACCGTCACCCTCCACAGAGAGAGAGAGTATACATCATACACTATAACCCCTCACCTGACCACCGTCACCCTCCACAGAGAGAGAGTATACATCATACACTATAACCCCTCACCTGACCACCGTCACCCTCCACGGAGACCAGGTCCCTCCACTCTTCAATAGTCTGCGCCAGGTCCACCTGACAAAGCGGGATCTTCACCTCACCGATCTGGTCGTGTTTGGAGAAACGATCGAAGTCGTAGATCCCGAAGACCAGAGTCTTAGACATGATGTCGGCGTAGGGGACCTGCTAGTGTAGACAGGAGAAGACGTCCAGGTTACATGCTGTCCCACTCGTATGGGTTTAGCGCTGAGCTTGTGTATAAAGTTATATATAATGCAGGTTAGGTCTGACATAGAGAAATATTCAAACTGTCTTATGTAAGAGTCTAGTGGTAGTGTTATTTTGATTATTGTTATTTTGGATATATCATTATCATTATTATTATTATTACAGTCATTATTATTTTTAATATATAATAATTATATTATTACGGTCGTTAATGTTATTTCTAATATATTATTATTATTATTATCACTGCGATCATTATTATTTTCTATATATTATTGTCATTATTATTACGGTCATTATTATTACGGACATTATTATTTTTAATATCATTATTATTATTATTCCCCAATTAGTCTCACCGAGGTAGGGTGACAGAAAAAAAGAAACAGTCGCCATTATTCATTCAACAGCTGTATTGTCAGAAGTGTGTTGACCACACTTCTCAACTCAGGTGACCCCCTCAACTGTAACATCCTCACCCAACCTTCAGAGTGCAGGCACTGTACTTCTCACCTCCAGGACTGTAACATCCTCACCCATCCTTCAGAGTGCAGGCACTGTACTTCTCACCTCCAGGACTGTAACATCCTCACCCATCCTTCAGAGTGCAGGTACTGTACTTCCCACCTCCAGGACTGTAACATCCTCACCCAACCTTCAGAGTGCAGGCACTGTACTTCTCACCTCCAGGACTGTAACATCCTCACCCATCCTTCAGAGTGCAGGCACTGTACTTCTCACCTCCAGGACTGTAACATCCCCACCCATCCTTCAGAGTGCAGGTACTGTACTTCCCACCTCCAGGACTTTAACATCCTCACCCATCC